>CM065685.1:61534488-61766221 GCA_017654935.2 Phymorhynchus buccinoides
GAGAGAGAGAGAGAGAGAGAGAGAGAGAGAGAGAGAGAGAGAGAGGAGAGAGAGAGAGAGAGAGAGAGAGAGGAGAGAGAGAGAGAGAGAAGAGAGAGAGAGAGAGGAGAGAGAGAGAGGAGAGAGAGAGAGAGAGAGAGAGAGAGAGAGAGAGAGAGAGAGAGAGAGAGATAGGAGAGAGAGAGAGAGAGAGAGAGAGAGGAGAAGGAGAGGAGAGAGAGAGAGAGAGAGAGAGAGAGAGAGAGAGAGAGAGAGAGAGAGAGAGAGAGAGAGAGAGAGAGAGAGAGAGAGAGAGAGAGGAGAGAGAGAGAGAGAGAGAGAGAGAGAGAGAGAGAGAGAGAGAGAGAGAGAGAGAGAGAGAGATAGAGAGAGAGAGAGAGAGAGATAGAGAGAGAGAGAGAGAGAGAGAGAGGAGAGAGAGAGAGAGAGAGAGAGAGAGAGAGAGAGGAGAGAGAGAGAGAGAGAGAGAGAGAGAGAGAGAGAGAGAGAGAGAGAGAGAGAGAGATAGAGAGAGAGAGAGAGAGAGAGAGAGAGAGAGAGAGAGAGAGAGAGAGAGAGAGAGAGAGAGAGAGAGAGAGAGAGAGAGAGAGAGAGAGAGAGAGAGAGAGAGAGAGAGAGAGAGAGAGAGAGAGAGAGAGAGAGAGAGAGAGAGAGAGAGAGAGAGAGAGAGAGAGAGAGAGAGAGAGAGAGAGAGAGAGAGAGAGAGAGAGAGAGAGAGAGAGAGAGAGAGAGAGAGACAGAGAGAGAGAGAGAGAGAGAGAGAGAGAGAGGAGAGAGAGAGAGAGAGAGAGAGAGAGAGAGAGAGAGAGAGAGAGAGAGAGAGAGAGAGAGAGAGAGGGAGAGAGAGAGAGAGAGAGAGAGGAGAGAGAGAGAGACAGAGAGACAGACCGACAGAGAGAGAGAGAGAGAGAGACAGACAGACAGACAGACAGACAGACAGACAGACAGAGAGAGAGACAGAGAGAGAGAGAGAGAGAGAGAGAGAGAGAGAGAGAGAGAGAGAGAGAGAGAGAGAGAGAGAGAGAGAGAGAGAGAGAGAGAGAGAGAGGGGGCAAGAAGGCTGTAAAAAATGTCCTTCCGTTCTTTACTGAAAGTCTGTGTCGTGTAGAATGATCGACAAAGGGTGCTATTCAGCACCTGCAAGACGAGGCCTGCTTAATGTGTTCAAGGGGGGGGGGGGGTCTCTGTTTGTTCCTGGCCGGCTGACTATCTATCTATGTTATCACGATAGCGTTTGAACGGAGGCTCGTAGGAGGCTCAATTTTTTGCATGCAGATAGGTATTTAGGATATCTAGGCCAGGTTCCAAAATGTAGGTCATTGGTCAAAGGTCAAGGTCACTGTGGCTGAAACTGCTGCCGCGCGGCTGCTTGATGCAGCGTAATTACCAGCCGCGGGCGAATAGCGAGCGAAGCTGGTAATGTTTTCAGAGAATTGTTTGTTCTGGCTATAAATGCGACTATGTGACTATGTATGTGTTTATGTGACTATGTTATCACGATAACGTTTGAATGGAGGAGCCTATGAGGCTCTAGTTTTGCATGCAGAAAGGTACTAAAGCTATCTAGGCCAAGTTCGAAAATGTAGGTCATAGGTCGAAGATCGAGGTCATGAGAGCCGAAACTTCTGCTGAGCACCTGGCACGATAACACTTGTACGGATGGACCTAGGACGCTCAAATTTTGCATCCGGATAGGTACGGATGTCTAAGCCTTGTTCGAAAATGAAGATCATTGGTCAAAGGTCAAGGTCAGGTTCGTTACTGCCGCGCGGCTGGTGATCTGGCGATTTCACGCTCTAGTTGTTTTGTAGCATTGTGGCCAATCAATTTATGCAAATCAGAGTAACAGAACGCATAATTAGTAAAGGGTACGGGGGGGTAGAGTGGGGTGTGTGTGAAAGGGAAAGGGGTCATACTGAAAGGGTGAACATGGCAAACATGGGTCCTATTTTGTTCTGTTCTGTGTGTGACTTGTTGCGATCAATGACCGATGAAGGGTATTACTGCTTTGTAACCGTCCCAATCAATTAATGCAAATCACAGTGACAGAATTGGCAAAGCTCAATGTAAAGGGGAAACCGGATTGGTTGGGGCCTACTAAAAGGTGTTAATGGCAATGGACCATTCTCTTCCTTTACATTTGTTTGCATTTTTTATTAATGCATGAATATATGGGTGTGGTTTTTTTTAGTCCCCGAGCCGAAGGTTCGGGGAGCTATTGTTTTTGTCTGGTCCGTCCGTCCGTCCGTCCGGTGTCCGTCTGTCCGGCTATTTGTCCGTTTTTCTCAAAAACTATTCAGTCTATCATCATCAAATTTGGTATACTAGTTTGCCAAGATAAGAGGCAAGCTATCCACTGATGTATTTAGTTTTACATTAAGGTCAAGGTCGCGCCAGTTAAGGGGTTCAAACCCCGAAACTCATAATCGCTAATATCTCGCGAAGTTTTGCATCTATTTTAATGCAGTTTTTTCACATTTCTTGATGAATGGTCTATAACACAGGTGTCATGAATTTTTCTGTGCGCGCGTGTGCGCATGATCGCGCGCGCTCAAATCACGGGTCCGAACGCCAAGGCTATATATAAAAAAAACAATTCAGTTACGTGCTGTTTTGATGCGTTTTTATGTAGTTACGTGCTGTTTTGATGCGTTTTTATGTATGTGTACAGCCGACACATTCCGATTTCGGAGTAGCTCGGCGATGCTGCGAGGGGACTTTGCAGCCGCTCGGCGTTGCACTTGTTTTTACTGTGCTTGTATGAGACCACGCTGTAATTTCTCTTAATTTAACGAGGTAATAAGGTATTTGTGACTTTGACATGACTTTTGACTTGACCCAAAGTGTCTTTGGTTGACCCTATTTTGTTCTCTCTTGTTTGTTTGTAACCCTGTGTGTGCGTGTTGCGAAACATGAACGACGAAGAGTATCACACTGTTAGTGTTTTGTGATTGTAGCCAATCAACTAACAGGATACAGAATTAGCAAATAATTATTTTTTAAATAATTCAAATAATTTAAAGAAGAAAGATGGGGAGAGGGGGGTGAACGGAAGGAGATGGAACTGAATGATGAAAATAGCTATGAACCCTCATAATGTTTTTTCCTGTAAGTCTTTGGGGGGGGGGGGGGGGGGGGGGGGTACAAAATGGCCGACAAAGAACGTTGTTGTTTTGTAGACCAATTATGGACACAAAAACAAAATGCAAATCAGATGAACAGAACACAGAGTTAGCGCTGGATAAGGGGGGTGGAGAAGTGGTGGGGGGGGGGGGTACATAACAGGGAAGGGGGTGATAGGGAAAGACGAAAATGATGAAAGTCCGATTAACGTCCTCTGACCTGGAACAGATAGGGGAAGACGGGGTAAAAAGCCCATGGGCGGGTAAGAAGCCCATGCCAATTATCTCATGAAATAAAGAAAATTTCAGTCAAATTTGCCCATGAGACGAATGCTAAACATTAACACTCGTCTCATGGGCAAAATGTGACTGAAAGTTACCCGCCCATGGGCTTTTTACCCCGTCTTCCCCTACACACGGGACATTTATAGATATAAAGGTAGCTGGACGGTCCTGGAGGTACTGCAATAACAGGAACATTCCGAGATTTTTTTATAATCAAGATTTTTCTGTTGCTGCAAGCTATCGCTTTTGTTTTAGGATGCAAATGGCTGCTGGTGCAGTTTTGTTATTACCAGTAGCTCAATGTGTATATTGTGCAAAATGGCTGACAGAAAGCAATGCTTTGTAATAGTGGACGATAAATTAATGAGAATCTTATGCATATGCATAATATACACATCTGTATTTTTTTAAATTTAATTGGGACTTTCATGGGCATTGCCTCCAGGATCGTTCCCACCATCTTTATATCTATTAATGTCCCATATGTGTCTGTTCCAGATCAGAGAACGTTAAGCAGAATGTCATTCATTATGAGAATCAATATGGAGCAAGCCAGATTCTGGAAATAGTATGCTGCTTTGATATGAAAGTGTGTGTGTGTGTGTGTGTGTGTGTGTGTGTGTGTGTGTGTGTGTGTGTGTGTGTGTGTGTGTGTGTGTGTGTGTGTGTGTGTGTGTGTGTGTCTCTGTGTGTGTGTGTCTGTGTGTGTGTGTATGTGTGTCTGTGTGTGTGTGTGTGTGTGTGTGTGTGTGTGTGTGTGTGTGTGTGTGTTGTGTGTGTGTGTGTGTGCGTGTGCGTGCGTGCGTGTGCGTGTGTGTGGTGTGTGTGTGTGTGTGTGTGTGTGTGTGTGTGTGTGCGTGTGCGTGTGTGCGTGTGCGTGCGTGCGTGCGTGCGGGGTTTTGCGTGCGTGCGTGCGTGCTTGCGTGTGTTGTGCACGACAGACAAAGAGATAGAGAGAGAGAGAGAGAGAAAGAAGAGAGAGTGAGTGTGACGAGGAATGGGTTAAAAGGCTAAGTCTCTAGGGAAGACTTTTAGTGTGTTAAATTTTCAAGTAGAAAATTTGCCTTTAGCCCACTTCTCTAGGGTATGGGAGATGAGCAACTTTCCCGGCCCCTTTTCATCTAATAAATTTATATTTGTGCCCGGGTTCTGGCTCGTATGATTGTAAGAAATACAAGTGGTTGATTTGCTCTAAATGGCAGACAGAGAGAAGTAGGGTTTTACATGAAATTACAAGACTTCCACTCTCATCAGTCTGACCAAAGGGTTCAGAATTATTTGACACTTGTATTTTATTTACTCACAAAATCTGCATAAGATTATGCAACAATAATAATAAAGCAGCTCAATGGCGCCAAAACAAAATATGAATGAAAAACAATGAAATCCGAAAGGATTTACAAGACTTTTGTCTTTCTAGAAGGTTAGCCCCAAGCGGGAAGGGTCACTAATATTCTTAGGTGTCCTGGTTTCCAGTTAGTGTTCTTTGGCACTGTCTTAGGGACTTAGCTCATAGCTGTGCTGAAGTTCCTCCGTAGGGATCGGCGAGTGCTGTGGTGACTAAGGCTTGCTCGTCAGGTGAGAGTAGCTCCCAGTCGTTCCGGTTACGGCGTCGCGGGATGGCACGGTTCAGGCGTGGTCTCCTCGCGGATTCTGGGTGCGGGGCGTCTTTGCGGCGGTCCCGTCTTGTTTCCTTGTGAGTCAGGGATTGAACTTCCTGACCACGATGCCCTGCTGATAATCACAGGAGAAGGTGGATGTAGATCTCTATGGCTTAGAGACAAGGGGCTTCAGTCGGCAGGGAATTAGTGGATCCCAACCGGCTAGAAGGCTGCCCTTGTACAATAGCACTAAGAACACATAATCTGAATTTCAGTTACCAAACTGAGATCAGTAAAACATAAAAGGTGTACAGGAATCAACTGGTATGATTCAGTACCCGGCTAGATCAAAGTCTATGATCAAGCCAACATCACTCTCCATCCAACACCTGGAAAGGAATGTTATCATAGTTAGCAAGGTTGCAACCCACAGGCTTCCTACTAAAAAATATACAAAAGGGTTAGTAGGCATAAAATCCGGTTCTGGTACCAAAAGAGTTAAAGTCAAAAACACACACACAAATAATCAGTGCACATAATTAGAACAGCATGTTTACCAATTCTTTTCACTGACACATCTACTCCTTATTCATCATTGAACATAGGATCTAGATCAAAAATAGGATCAAACAAAAACAAATCTCAATCACTTACGTTACATCCCAGCCATCAATAATACTCACTAGTTGGGCTATTAGGACTGGCTGTGAGAGAGGTTGATTCTGCAATGTTGCTCAGCCAGGTTTTGGAGGTCTTGTGAGAGAGAATGTTTAGGTGGGGACTTTCCTCACTAGTCAAATTTCCCCTCCAATTTTAAACACCCGAGAGCCTGTGATTGGTTCATAGCAGTCGACAAGTCACAAGATGACGCTATAATATTATGCATACTAGTACAGAACGATCACACGCCGGTTACATCACTGGCACGTGTCACATTCCAATCCTTCTCGTGATCGGGAAAGGAGATATGGGGAACAAAGGGAGACCGCCAATGTGGGTGTCACAAGCTGACAGGGAAGGTAAAACGGGCTTCAAAGAGATCGCGCCTATAATCGGCGACCGGTTTGATGTTGAATTGTAATTAAAGTGGCAGCCCGAATAAAGAAAAGGGAGGGGGGGGGTGTTTAGAGAGGGGGGGTGTAAATAAAGAAAGTGGGGTTGCGCGTGACACATTGTCACAGAGAGAGAGAGAGAGAGAGAGAGGGAGAGAGAGAGAGAGAGAGACAGAGAGAGAGAGAGACAGAGAGAGAGAGAGAGAGAGAGAGAGAGAGAGAGAGAGAGAGAGAGAGAGAGAGAGAGAGAGAGAGAGAGAGAGAGAGAGAGAGAGAGAGAGAGAGAGAGAGCAGAAAGATGCAGACAGAGAGAGAAAGACAAATGAACACGGACAGACAAAAAAGAGACAGACAGATACACAGACACGCAGACACAGACACAAACAGAGACAGTGACAGACAGACAGACAGACAGACAGACAGACAGACAGACAGACCTACAGACATTTGCACAGAGAACTAGAATGTCATTGTGATGCAGGACAGGGGTTGTGACAGTGAGTGATAGGTTCATCTCTGTTTGACCCCTCACTGCCAATGGGCTGCATGTCGTCGATAAGACATTACTGCACTGACACCCACCCTGCCTGCCTCAGTCTAAATTAATTGGGAGTAACATTTTTTCCATCTGTCTGTCTGGTTGACTGTGTGAGTCTCTCTCTGTCTCTGAGTCTCGGTCTCTCTGAGTCTCTCTCTCTCTCTCTCTCTCTCTCTCTCTCTCTCTCTCTCTCTCTCTCTCTCTCTCTCTCTCTCTCTCTCTCTCTCTCTCTCTCTCTCTCTCTCTCTCTCTCTCTCTCTCTCTCTCTCTCCCTTTCTCTCTCTCTCTCTCTCTCGCTCTCTCTCTTTTAGGCATTGCATAAAATCTTCATCCTAGTTTTTCAGTGTTCAGTGTTCAATGTTCAGTGTTCTCTCTCTGTGTGTCTCTCTCTGTCTCTCTCTGTCTCTCTGTCTCTCTGTCTCTCTCTCTCTCTCTCTCTCTCTCTCTCTCTCTCTCTCTCTCTCTCTCTCTCTCTCACTGTCCCCTTCTCCTTATCTCTATGTCTCTCTCTTTCTTTCTCTTTCTCTGTCTCCCTCACCCTGCCTCTCTGTCTCTGTATCTCTATGTCTGTCTCTCTCTCTCTCTCTCTCTCTCTCTCTCTCTCTCTCTCTCTCTCTCTCTCTCTCTCTCTCTCTGTATCTCTCTGTCTCTCTCTCTCTGTCTCTCTCTCTCTCTCTCTCTCTCTCTCTCTCTCTCTCTCTCTCTCTCTCTCTCTCTCTCTCTCTCTCTCTCTCTCTCTCTCTCTCTCTCTCTCTCTCTCTGAAAAATGGGTATATGATGAGAATGTTTTGGAAATTGTTAACATGTATAAGTATTTAGGCATATTCTTTTCAATTAGATTGTCATTTTCATTTGCTTTGAAAGATATGGCTGAACGAGCAAAAAAGGGTGTTATTGGTATTTTACGGTTGCTTTGGACATTAAATAATCAGTCTGGTAAACTTTTCTTTAAGTTGTTTGATTGCCAGATACAGACCATTTTAACTTATGGATCAGAAGTATGGGGTCTTAGTGCTAACCATTCCATCATTGAACGGATACATTTATTTTCGATTAAAAGGTTTCTGAATGTTAGCCTTAGAACACCTAATGCACTGGTTTATGGTGAAACAGGTAGGTACCCGTTGTACATAAATGTTTATGTTCGAAATATCAAATATTGGCTTACACTGACAAAAATGGCTACCGATCGTATTCCCTATAAATGTTACAAAATGCTCTTTAATCTGCACAGTCGAAACAAAAACAATTGGGCAGCAAAGGTATGTTTCACTCTTTATTAATTTGGGTTTTGTTTTGTTTGGGAAAACCAGGGTGTCAATAATGATAAGATTTTTCTGAACGAATTCAAGCAACGCCTAATCGATTGTTATACTCAGGGCCGGTCTAGTGATATTCAGACTAAAGAACGTTATTCGTTTTATTCTCTACTGAAGCAAAATCTTTGTCTGAGTGAATATCTTTTTGTGTTAAAAAATGTGTCATAAATACGTACTTGACAAGCTAACCGTTTTTCTAAACAAACAAGAAACTATTTAGACTGTCCACATTGTAAAGGAATAATTGAATCTGAAACTCATTTTATGTTAATTTGTCCTTGGTATAAAACACTTAGAGAACAATACATACCATTGAAATTTTACAGACAACCGTCGGAGTTTAGACTGGCTTTACTTTTAGCAAATGTTAAATTATCACATGCAGTTGGCACCTTTATTAGTAAGGCACTGCAGTTAAGATCAACCTGTGTGAACAACTAGCTTATTGAGTTTGTTATATGCGTGTTTGTAACATATTGTATTACTCGAACGTGGTTTACGGGATGGAGACTAAGTTGCATTTACGTCTATACATCATGTGTTTTATGGTTTGGTGTGCTTCTTGCCTTAACTTTAACTTCTTCGTATGATTACATGTAAAACCGTGTGTATTAAGTCACATAATTATTACGATTTTTTTAGTGTGTGTGTGTGTGTGTGTGTGTGTGTGTGTGTGTGTGTGAGTGAGGGTATATATGTGTAAGTGTGTATGTCTGAGGGGGGAGGGATGTGTGTATCTGTGTGTGAAAGAGAAATTATGTCATTGCTTGTAAAGGAGTCCATTTACAAAACTGCAAAATTATGTCTTAAAAGACCTTGCTATGACTATGAGTATATTGTTGCAACATTTGCGTGTGAGGAGGGTGCGTGTGACTGGATAGATGTGTGCGTATGTGGGCGTATGAACACTCTTCTCTGTGAGTTTGTAAGAAAAGGGGGAGGGGAGTGGGATGGGGGGGAGGAATGCAATATATTTATCGACTGTTTAAATGAGTAATGTTTTCAACAGTTTCTGGTATATTGCTTGCCAAATTTTGCATGATTTTTTCGGCGTATTCTGAATCTATTTTTTATTTATGTTATTTTTCTTATTTGTTATCGCCCCTACCCCACTGTTCCGTTTGACATGGGCAGATGGCCCAGTTCATTAAATCGTTGTTCTTGTTCTTGTTCTTGTTCTCTCTCTCTCTCTCTCTCTCTCTCTCTCTCTCTCTCTCTCTCTCTCTCTCTCTCTCTCTCTCTCTCTCTCTCTCTCTCTCTCTCTCTCTCTCTCTCCCTCTCCCCCTCCTCCCCCCCCCCCCCCCTCCCTCCCTCTCTCTCGGCAACGATCATCAATCATCAATCCCCCCCCCCCCCCCCCCCCCCCCCCCCCCCCCCCCCCCCCCCCTTTAGCTAACGATGATTGATGAAGATGTAAAACAGTGGTGTGGTTCGGGGTTCAGGAATGGATTTTCTACAGTAACGGTAAACCATTGGCCAAACGTTGGGGCCAACAGTACATGAGAGCTGCACAATAAACCCATTTCTACAGTAACCAGAAATCATGGCACAGCTTAAGGACCAGCCACACGTCAGCTTAAATCGCACGACTGTACGATACGATTCGATCACGTGGTCTCCAAGAACAAATGTGATTCGCGCTTCGAGATCACGTGATCGAATCGTATCGTACATGTACAGTTGTGCGATTTCAGCTGACGTGAGGCTGGCCCTCAAGTCTTTCGTGGAAGACTGTGACTCTCTAACTAGTGGACATTTGCACTGGCTCTAGTGCTGCAGCCAAAGGGATCGGTTGGCCTTTGGGGACCTTCCCCAACGCCAGCTCTCCTTAAATCCTGTTGGTCGAGAGAGTGGGGATGTACCCTGGGTAAGCATTTTCTACTACAAAGAAATTCTGGCAAAGATGCTTGGTTGGTTCTCCCCGGTTTTTGTGTGTGAGTGTGTTTTCTTGTGTGTGTTTGTTGTTGTTGTTGTTGTTGTTGTTGTTGTTGTTGTTGTTGTTGTTGTTGTTGTTGTTGTTGTTGTTGTTGTTGTTTTTAGTCTTGCCTTTCTTATTGCAGATTCAGCACTTCGGTCTCTATCGTTTTCTATATTTAACGTTAATTTTCATCCATTTTAAACAATTAATAATACACATTCGCTAATAGTAGAATATAAAGGCCATACGGAAAACCCGCCATGATCCAAGACTGTGACGTGGGGGAGGTGTGTTGATCTGCACCTTCACCCAAATTCTGCCCCCTCTGCAATTTGGCAGTCGTGTTCAGAAACAACACACTGTCAGACATCCATACATCCAGCCATACATCCATCCACACATACATACATGTAGTGTAGAGTGGCACAGAGGTAACGCGTTCGCCTCGGGCACGGTAAACCCGAGTTCGAACTGGGTACAGAGGATTTTTCCTCTCACTCTGCACTAGGCCTTATGGTCTTTCGGATGAGACGATAAACCGAAATCCCGTGTGCCCATGCACTTAGAACACGCTAAACCCAGTGGTAACAAAAAAGTTGTGATTTGGTCAAAAGTTACCCACCCCCCCCCCCCCACCCCCACCCACCCACCCCGCCTTCCTTCCTCATCAGTCACACAAAGCAAAAATCGCATGCAATTTTTTTTATTGAAAAAATGGGTGGCGCGCCTCTGGCTGCGAGGCGCTCTCCAGGTGGGAGCAACCCGAATTTTACAGAGACGTCTCTATGACTATAAAGTACCAAATACCTAATACATGAAGTTCTATATCGTATAATGACAAGGTGAAAAGGCTTGCATACCACAGCTTTTTGTCCTAGGCCATGGAAAGGGATTTTGTGCTTTTGTCAGTCAGTCAATGTTTGTCTGTCTGGCTGTCTGTCTGTATGTATGTATGTATGTATGTATGTATGCAGGTAGGTAGGTAGGTAGGTAGGTAAGAGTAGGTAGGTAGGTATGGACTATATAATAGTATATGTCTGTCTATGAGTTTATGAAATCACAGATCCAATTATGAACGGATTGAAATCACATTTTGCGGAGGATTTCAGTATCATCTAAGGGATTTTCTGTTCTGCGTTAGATCTAAGCTGGCTTGTCATTCGCATAAGTGCACATTTTGGTTTGATTTATAATTTGTTTCTGAACTGGGGATGTTTGTATCCCTTAACCTGTCTATCTGTTTGTCTGAGTCTATTCATCTATCTTGCTATTTGCTTACATGTTTCTATCCATCTATTCTATTTACCTGTCTGCCTGCCTGCTTATCTATCTGTCTGTCTGTCGGTCGGTCTTTCTATATATTTGTCTATCTACCTGTCTGTCTGCTTGTTTGTCTATCTATCCATCTGTCTGTCTGTCTGTCTATTTATTTACCATGTAGGCCCTATCTGCCTACCATCTCCCTATCTTTCTGTCTGTCTGTCTATCTAGGCCTTTCTATCAATACCTATCTACCTATCCATTATCCCGTGCATCTATCAATTTTTATCTTATCCGTCTATCTATCTATCTATCTATCTATCTATCTATCTATCTATCTATCTATCTATCTATCTATCTATCTATCTATCTATCTATCTATCTATCTATCTATCTATCTATCTATCTATCTATCTATCTATCTATCTATCTATCTATCTATCTATCTATCTATCTATCTATCTATCTATCTATCTATCTATCTATCTATCTATATATCTATCTATCTATCTATCTATCTATCTATCTATCTATCTATCTATCTATCTATCTATCTGTCTATCTATCTATCTATCTATCTATCTATCTATCTATCTATCTATCTATCTATCTATCTATCTATCTGTCTGTCTGTCTATCTATATATCTACATTAATTTCTACTTGTTGTGTTTTCTTTTTTAATGTTCTAATATCTATTTATCTGTCTATCTATCTATCTTTGTGTATTATCTATTGATCTATCTATCTATTTATCTCTATGTCTGTCTATTTATCTGTCTGCTCCCACAATGAATTCGCCATGTTCTCTATTAACAAAGTAGTAAGCTACTTTGGAAGTGGTGCTGTATGCAAATCCTCATGTTCCTTGTACCGCATTGTCTTGATAAAAATGCAAATGACTGATCAACCTCACCCCCCCTGGGGGCAACTTGAATCCCCAACCCAACCCAACCCCAACTCACCCCCTCACCCAATTCACATTCCTGTAACACCCACACCCACCCCCTTCATTCCACCACTACCGTTGCCAACTTTATCCTTTTTATTTCTGTTCCTCGCAGTGCACTCATTTCATCTTGTGTGACTTATCCAGATAGAGAAAGGGGGAGAAAAAGAGAGACAGACAGACAGACCGACAGACCCAGAGCCACTGAGAGACAGAAAATCACACGCACAGGGAGAAAAAGAGAGTGTCGAGGACATACAGAAAGACAGACACAAACAAACAGACAGAGAGTGACAGAGGCAGAGAAAACAGCTACAGAGAGAGAAGACAGACTTGGCCCATTCTCCTGCCTTTTTTTCAAAACAAATCTTCCAAATATGTTTTCTCCTTTGAGCTCCTCCGAAATCGGAATAAGTGGGGAGACCAGTGAAAACTGAAAACCGAACACATACGTATCTTACCCATGCCCCCGTGGGGATACCGGTTTTATGTATAAATAGTTCCCCCACCTTCTGGAAGTTCTGTGCTTGTAACTTCCTCTCATCTGTCACTCTCTTTGACTCTGCCTTTTCCCTTTGCTTACTGTCATCTACTATCTTTCTGCCTAACCGGTCCATTCTCCTGCCTTTTGTCAAGAAACACTTTCAAAAAGAAATCCTCCAGCCGAAGTCGGACTTGCTGGGCCTATTTCTTAGTTAGGCGCATAACGGCAGCAGGATGCATCTGCGCTCATAATTGACAGGAAACTGTCTGAGCGATCGAAGAACAAGAAGTATCTTACCCATTATGGCCATATGGCCTGGGAACACACAACAGAAGACAGGGTGATAGCTTGAGGGACAGAGAGAGAGAGACAGGGTGATAGCTTGAGGGACAGAGAGAGAGAGAGAGAGAGAGGGAGGAGGAGAGAGAGAGAGAGAGAGAGAGAGAGAGGGAGAGGAGAGAGAGAGAGAGAGAGAGAGAGAGAGAGAGAGAGAGAGATTTATTTTGCTGCATAATGAACATCTACAGGGAGTAGGGGAGGATTACTAATAGTGTATAACAACGAACGTGCATAGCACACTCTCTGTCTGTCTGTCTGCCTGTGTCTGTGTCTCTGTCTCTGTCTCTCTCTCTCTCTCTCTCTCTCTCTCTCTCTCTCTCTCTCTCTCTCTCTCTCTCTCTCTCTCTCTCTCTCTCTCTCTCTCTCTCTCTCTCTCTCTCTCTCTCTCTCTCTCTCTCTCTGTCCTCTCTTTATATTTATTCGTGAAAGGTTTCTGTGTGTGATTATGTATGCTAATAAATATATGATTTTGGTTTATTCTTTTTCTTCTACTTTCTGTTTTCTTCCGTCCCTTCCCCCTGTTCCTTTATGACACGGGCACCAATGTGCACGCTCATGCACACACTAACAAGCATTGAAGCACGTGTGCAACCTCATACATGCACATTATATGCATACGTGCATGTTCGCACGTGCATGTTCGTTCGCGCATTCATTCATATGCATGCTCGTACTCACTCAAACACAAACGCACATTTGTACATAGAAACGGAGTCTCAAAACAGAAACCAGCACAGAGACAGACGGAGGGGAAAGAGATGGAGAAGACTGACTGACAGATAGATAGGGAGGAGACAGGTAGACAGACAGGCAGGCAGGCAGGCAGGCAGGCAGGCAGGCATAGACAGAGAGATGGATAGAAGAGACAGACAGACAGGCAGGCAGGCATAGACAGAGAGATAGATAGAGAAGAGACAGACAGGCAGACAGGCATAGATAGAGAGATAGATAGAGAAGAGACAGACAGGCAGACAGGCAGACAGATAGATAGATAGATAGAGAAGAGACAGACAGACAGGCATAGACAGATAGATAGATAGATAGATAGATAGATAGATAGATAGAGAAGAGACAGGCAGACAGGCATAGACAGATGGATAGATAGGGAAGAGACAGACATACAGACAGATAGGCATAGACAGGTTACAGACAGACAGATAGACAGGCGGACAGGCATAGACAGATAGATGGAGAAGAAACAGAGAGACAGGCAGACAGGCATAGACAGATAGATGGAGGAGAAACAGAGAGACAGACGCTCTATTTTTTTTTTATTTTTTTTTATTTTCTCCTGTGCACTTTCTTCATGATAGCTTGTTTTTTCGCGCATTCCCGTAGATCCTCCAAATGTTTACAGCGACATAATAGCCAAAAGTGACTGTGGTTGCAATAAGGAAGGAAGGAAGGAAAGAAGGAAGACAAACATCAGGGATAGAGAAGACGATAGAGCCAGAGAGTGTGAGAGTGTGCGTGTGTGTTTGATGAGAGAGAATGATGACAACGCTTGCATCCTCTTACTTTACAGCCCACACTCGAACAACCAATTTCACCGACTGTTCTCCTCTTTCTCTTCAGATGACGAGCAACGTCTCGCCACCCCCTTCCTCCCTCCTCACCGTCACCCTCGTCATCATGAACCACTCCTCCCTCAACGATTCCTCATCCTCATCCTCATCCGGCGAGCAGCTGACCTTGACCCAGTTCTACGAGAAGTACGTGCCAGCGGCCTTGACCATCGACCGCCTGGTGACCCCTGCCTTCTACGTCATCGGCATCCCGTGCAACCCGCTGTGCGCCTACCTGTGGCTCAACAGGCACACCAGGCGGAGCAACTCGTCCGCCGTGTACCTGGGAGTTCTGTCCATCTCCCACTCCGTCTTCCTCGTCCTTCACATCTTCATCGAGCTGAGCTACGCCTGGGACATCAAGACCTTCGACGCTCACATCACCTGCGAGATGTTCTACTCGCTGTATTACTACACGCAGTATTTAGCTCCCTTGTTGGTGCTATGCTTCACGGTGGAACGATACATCGCCGTGTGCCACCCGTTCCTCAAAGAAAAGCACTGCACCGTTCGTCGAGCCGTGTTCGTCGTGTGTTCGTTGCTGGTGTTCTGTTTCCTGCTCAGCTCCGTGCACGCCTATTTGTGGACGTACGACCCTAACTACAAGGTGTGTAACCACCGGCAGCACCTGCAGAACACGTGGTTCCCGCTCTACTGGACCTGGGTGACGGAGCTCACCGTGTTCGGCGTGGCGCCTTTAGCGGCTCTGGTGTTCAACGTCTTCGTCATTAGGGAGATCAGAACCATCACCACGCGAGGTCTGCTAATCATTTGTTGGTGCTGTGGAATCTCCCTAGTAAGACCTTGAAAACTCGTCCAGCAATAAGGTCTTAAGTGGGAGGGAGTTGTAGTCAGTTTAATACTTCCAAAGAAGGGCAATGTATCAGAGAAGTATAGGTCTAAACCCCTTGACTGCCAGATAAATTTAAAGAAAAAAACATTGTACAAACAAGGGCGTCGCCGAGCGGCAGACATGTCCGTCACCAGCAATGCCACGCACTTGCGACACCCCGTAGCATATTTTTTTACCTTGACCTTTGCCTTAATCAGTACACAATATTCGAAAGCACCATAAGCCAAACCACCTTCATACCAAGTTTCAACATCCTATGTCGATCGGTAGCGAGTATGTCAACCAATTCGGAAGCAGGGTCCAGCATTCTCCTTGACCTTGACCTTGATCAGTACATACTATTCGGAAGCACCATAAGCCAAACCACCGTCACACCAAGTTTCAACATCCTATGTCAACCAGTGCCTGAGATAATATGGCTAAAAATAGATTTTCTGTTTTCAAGGTCATTCATCAAGGTCATGACCTTGACCTTAAAAATTCATGTTTGGATCTCTTCCTATTAAGGTGGCACGCCACCACACAAAATTAGAAGCGATTCTGTCAACCCATTCGAAAGATATCCTTGGGACAGACAGAAGGAGAAAAAATGACCCTCCGATTTTCAGGCTCCATCGATCTTTTTTACCTTGACCTTGACCTTGATCGGTATGCCATCATCAGAACGGGCATAAGCCAAACCACCTTCATACCAAGTTTCAACATCCTATGTCGATCGGTGCCCGAGATATGGCTAAAAATAGATTTTTCGGTTTTCAAGGTCATACGTCAAGGTCAAGGTCACGACGGCGAAATGATTTGCGCGGATCTCTTCCTATTAAGGTGGCACACCTCCACACAAACCTTGAAGCGATTCTGACAACCCGTTTGAAAGATATCCTTGGGACAGACAGAAGGAGAAAAAATGACCCTCCGATTTTCAGGCTCCAGTGATCTTTTTTACCTTGACCTTGACCTTGATCAGTATGCCATCATCAGAACGGGCATAAGCCAAACCACCTTCATGCCAAGTTTCAACATCCTATGTCGATCGGTGCCCGAGATATGGCTAAAAATATATTTTTCGGTTTTCAAGGTCATACGTCAAGGTCAAGGTCACGACGGCGAAATGGTTTCCGCGGATCTCTTCCTATTAAGGTGGCACACCTCCACACAAAATTTGAAGCGATTGTGCCAACCCGTTTGAAAGATATCCTTGGGACAGAGAGAAAAACAAACATACAACAAACAAAACCAAAAAAATACAAACCAGCCCATCGCAAAGTCCGATCACCTATGGTGACGGACAATCATGCCACGAAAAAGACAACTGATAGAGCCAATCTGGCAATTAATGGTCTAGGGATATTACCCTCTTGACTGATAGAGCAAAAGCCAACATATCAGGGTTATTCCTCTTCATCTGATGGCGTCATCAGTGATGTCATCAGGTCAGTACGTAATACGTTGGTGGCAGTCAAGGGGTTAAATAGGAGGGAGTCTTAATAGGGAAGGTCTTAGTGGGGAGGTTCCACTGTGTTTGGTATTATTTTCATACATATTATTCTTGTCACAGAGACGTATATCTGTAAAAATTCGGGTTGCTCCCAACTGGAGAGCGCGTCACCGCAAGAACAGCGCCACCCTTTTTTCTTTTTTCTTTTTTTTGTTGGGGGGGGGGGGGGTGGTTAAAGAGGGAGGGAGGGGGCGGACTTGGAAAATCTAGCTATTATTGATTGATTGTTATTGTTATTTGTGCGGTTCTTATTCGTTGTACTTTGTCTGGCAGCGCGGCCAGTGCCATGTAACCCTGGATCTAAACTGAGAGCCATGCATACATAGGCATTGCTAGTTGTACTCCAATTCATGTTTATCTTGCTGCTACTGTATTGTGTTGTTTGTTTTTACCAAATCAATTCTTGTTTAAATCAAAATCTAGCTGTCAATTTGGTCATACCAGGCAGCGGGATCTCTCCTCGTTCTTATCGACTTTTAACTGCTGTGGGGTTTCTACGTGGGTAAAGCGCACGGGTCAGACTAGCTTTAAGTCCCCCATCCGAAAGACTCAGCTTTCAGTTCGATTTTCGCATCGAACTAGAAAGAAAGGTGGCGAGGCTGGGGTTCGAAAGCAGAGCCTGTATGCACATTGAGATAGTACGAGACTTATCACCATGGTATGATATTAGAAGTTCTTCTAAAGTAGTAGGTTTTAACAGGGCTTTAGAAGGACTTCTAAGATATCATGATGATGTCTCATACTATGCTAATGTACGCCCTGAATTTCTCTTTTTGAGATATGAAGTATACTTGAATTTAACTTGAAAGTGAATACCCCCCGTGGGGATGCCGGGGGGTCTTTTGTATAAATAGTTCCCCAACCTTCTGGAAGTTCTGTGCTTGTAATATCCTCTAATCTGTCACTCTCTTTGACTCTGCCTTTTCCCTTTGCTTACTGTCATCTACTATCTTTCTGCCTTACTGGTCCATTCTCCTGCCTTTTTCAAAAAAACACTTTAAAAAAGATTTCCTCCTCCAGCCGAAGTCGGACTTGCGTGACGGCAGCATGACGCATCTGCGCTCATAATTGACATAATCGAAGAAGAAGAAGAAGAAGAAGAAGAAGAAGAAGAAGAAGAAGAAGAAGAAGAAGAAGAAGAAGAAGAAGAATGTGATTCAGACCCTGATCACTCGCCACGCATTGAAACTGGCATCCGAACGTCTTAACCACTGTGCCACCACCTTCCTTTCCTTTGCTAAAGGTCCAGCAGTGATGAACTCTCCAGGGCAGAACCAGGCGTCCACGGTGACCCTGCTGTCCGTGTCCTTCTACCTCATCTGCACCTGGCTGCCGAACGTCTTAACCACTGTACCACCACCTTCCTTTCCTTTGCTAAAGGTCCAGCAGTGATTAACTCTCCAGGGCAGAACCAGGCATCCACTGTGACCCTGCTGTCCGTGTCCTTCTACCTCATCTGCACCTGGCTGCCGAACGTCTTAACCACTGTACCACCACCTTCCTTTCCTTTGCTAAAGGTCCAGCAGTGATGAACTCTCCAGGGCAGAACCAGGCCTCCACGGTGACCCTGCTGTCCGTGTCCTTCTACCTCATCTGCACCTGGCTGCCGAACGTCTTAACCACTGTACCACCACCTTCCTTTCCTTTGCTAAAGGTCCAGCAGTGATGAACTCTCCAGGGCAGAACCAGGCGTCCACGGTGACCCTGCTGTCCGTGTCCTTCTACCTCATCTGCACCTGGCTGCCCGCCACGCTGGTGTACTCCCTGGAGCAGAACTTCCCCGTGGGAGACGCCACGGATGACCCCCACACCTCCCCCGTGTGGAGGAACCACTTCATGTACATCACCGTACGAGAGAGTGTGGAGTGAGAGAGAGTGTGTGTGTGGTGTGTGGTGGGAGGGAGTGTGTGAGTGAGTGTGAGTGTGAGTGAGTGTGAGAGAGAGAGAGAGAGAGTGTGTGTGTGTGTGTGTGTGTGTGTGTGTGTGTGTGTGTGTGTGCATGTGTGTGTGTGTGTGTGTGTGTGTGTGTGTGTGTGTGTGTGTGTCTGTGTGTGTGTGTCTGCCACAGTAAATTATTCGGGCCTGTTTTTTCGAAATATGTCAACAACAACAAAAATGACCAAATGGGCGACATTTCAATCTTCTTGTTATTAGGTCCTCGTTTCCCTGTTTGTGCGCGAGTAGCCTATTATTACTGTCAACATTCTTCAACCTTCTTCCTTATTACAGTCAAAGCAGACTATCCCCAGATACTTCGTTCACTTATTATTGAACTTATTGCGAAAAATAATAAATTGTATTTAAAAAGAGACTGAAAATAATATGAAAAAGGGATTATGCTAATTATATTTCTTCATTTTTTTCAAATACAAGTTATTAGTTTTCGCAATAAGTTCCGTAATAAGTCAATGGACTATCTGGATATAGTCCGTTTTGACTCTATGACATGTATTGTTGTCATTGCGCAGGTGGTGGAGGAAATCACGCTGTCCAACTGGGCCTGTTACTTCTTCATCTACTACTTCACGGGCAGACACTTCAGGGAGCGCGTGCACCGCCTCCTCTGTCCCTACAAGGCTTGTGCCCACCTGTCCACGGGGCAGTCCACTGCTGGAGGGGGAGGGAGTGGGGGTGGAGGGGGGGTCAACGGTCCAGCTGCCTCGGCCAAGGAGTACCTCGCCCTGTCCGCCAGGACTGACCACACCTACAGCAGCTGCGCCACCAACGTCTGATTGGGCCTCACTCTGAAGAGTTTGTTGTTGAGATTGTAGAGTAACCTCCCTTGTGTAGGGTAAGACGGGGTAAAAAGCCCATGGGCGGGTAAGAAGCCCATGCCAATTATCTCATGAAATAAAGCAAATTTCAGTCAAATTTGCCCATGAGACGAATGTCACATTTTGCCCATGAGACGAGTTTTGCCCATAAGGCGAAGAGTACATGGAGCTTAGCATTCGTCTCATGGGCAAATTTGACTGAAATTTGCTTTATTTCATGAGATAATTGGCATGGGCTTCTTACCCGCCCATGGGCTTTTTACCCCGTCTTCACCTACTCTCGTATGACGTAATACGATATCTTTGTATCTAGGTTACCAATGACGGAGTAAACAAACGAACACGCTACGAACTGTCTGGTCTGCTATCCATCATGTTTACATGGTGTCAGAAGTGGGATGTTGTTTTTTTGTTTTAGTACTCTGGCTAAAAGACTCCAGGGATCATCCCAACAGCCGAAGCACTTGAACACTATGGAACAGATGAACCAGCTAGGGATGAGAACATTACGATATGTGACCGTTTTTGATTACCCTGCCACGTGGGCAGCCGCACTCCGACTTTGGGGGATTGTGGAGAGTGATGATGCTATGCTAGGAGCTTGTCATGGCTAAAGACAATCCACGCATAACTATGCAGACCATAACAACATTTTGATGTAGCCTTGGTGTTCTAGCCTATGTCAGTTGGTCTGACACAGTCTTAAGCCAAGGCGAAGAGTACATGAATGATTCGCTAAGTTGGGTAAACGTCTGAACTAGGCGTGTTCTGCAGGGCGTGTGAATGAAAGTTAGGTTTTACATCCACTCGGCTGCAAAACAGCACATATGGGACGAACCATCAACCAACCATCATTCAATGCTCTGAGCAGATCCTGGAGGTACTGCAATACAGGTCTCATCCGATAATCGACTGTAGACAAGATACTCTAAGGCGTGTATGAAGGTGAAAATCTGTATAACTCCCTCCGGTCTGGAACAGACACATATGGGACATCAGTAGATATAAAGATGGTGGGAACGATCCTGGAGGCAATGCCCGGAGGCAGTGCAACACCAGAAAGTCCCGATTTTTTTAGCAATCCAGATATGTTACGATGATTGAATCCAAGGCGTGTAATCATGAGTGCGCCTTATACATACAACACGGGTATTATTAGTATGTAAATTAGACTAAGCTCCCAAAACGATTGGCTGTTTAGCCTAATTTGCATACTACTACTCGTGTTGATTGTCTTATAGACGAACCCATGATTCCACGCCCAGTCGTACAGTAATGCCTGACTTCTTGGGTTAAGTTGTATGTAAGAAGATGAAAAACGTTGGAGGTTTCCCTTTCCCAGGTACCTTGTTTTCCTTACCCGCCATTCTTACGGATGTTGTATGTAGCTTAAAGGTGACTCGTAGAACTAAGTTATGTTGCTTATGTGTGTGTATAGTTGGGTATCATCGTGTACGGCAAAGAGTCCTCTGTCCTTTCCCCTTCGTACAGTTCAGTAGCAGAACCTTTCAAAGGACCAGTGTCCTACACGGCGTAGTTTTACAAATGAACTGATTGTCCGAGTTCAAAGTGTCCTCTGTCATCTTTTCCTGGATGTGATGCGTGTGATTTCCTTCATTGCTAATTCAAAATGTGATATATATTCTATAAAGCATTCGGCAATCTTGTACTGTAGACTTTTTTTTCAATGCGAACATATGAAGGGGGCGCGTAAAGATGTTCTTCATTCCTAATTAAAATGTAATAGATGCCTGGTTAACGCCGGGGTATCATTATGAAAGAAAGCGTAGAATGCAGCCCTGTCACGTAGTCTCAGACCGATACGGAACTCTATAACATCATCATCATCATAGTCATCCACCTCATTTCCATCAATCATCAAAAAGAAGAAAAACATGTATCAAATTCTGTGGCCTTGCATGCCCTGCTCTCATTGTGGCCTCAGTTTCGATTTCTAATCCAGTCTACACCTTCGGGTCAAAGTCATGAGGATCAGTATGTTCTGGGGAGCTGTCGGTGGACGGTCATGATGGTGCCCTCGGAGAAGGATCTCACTCACGTTGGCTCCGCGACTAAGACATTATTGTCATCAGAAGGCGGCTTAGTAGGTACAGGCTCCACTGAGCTCCATCGACTCAGCAGCAGTGCAGTGTCTCCTCGGTTGGTTTCGTCCTGACGGCCTAACGTACATTCGGTCCCCTTGAACTGCTGATTTCGGATTCTGCTACCTGACAATCCTGGGCCAGTAGTCATGGGGGCGGCTAAAACAGCTAATCCGGGATGGAAAATGCAAAGTAGTTGCATTTTCCATCTCGGATTAGTTATCTTTGCCGCACTCATAACTACCTGCCCAGGGTGTGGCTGTGAGTTGGGGTTTGGAATGAGCAGCGTTGAAGCAACGCCACTGTGCGGCCCAGAAGATTGGACATCAAAAACAAACAAAAAAAATTAATGTAATGCAGATAATGTGTGCAGCCTTCATTTACACTGATTAATTCCAATTTCACAAATGATGTGTGTTAAGTCCTCTCGCGGTCTTTTTGTCCTTATGTGCACATTAGTCTAAAATGACCCTGTTTCTGCTTCTTCTTTTAAAATTATTGCAAGTATTTATTTCATTACTCGCCATGTTACATTGCCACACAAAATGTGAAGCCATTCTACCCACTGGTTCATGAGATACAGTTCGGACATGAAAGAAGGGAATTTTGGTTTTGTGAGTCTTCCTTGGCGGAGGCTTGCACTAGCGGTTCAAAATTCAGGATCTGAATAGGTTGTGACATGCTGATCAAGAATATATATGGTTATAGGGGACCCTAGGCTCATTGTAGGTCATGGTATCCGCGGGAGGACATGAATTTAAAAAAAAAAAAAAAAAAATAACAGAACAGTCTATCTCAAAAGGAATAAAGAGCACAGATAGACTGTTCTGGCAGTCACCTCTCAAAATGTTCGTGAAAGGACCAGGGCTCCCAATCGTCCCGCAAAACAAGGGGTCCCAGGGACTCCTTCACTTACAGTATAGAGGGTCCTAGAGGTGGGATAGAGTCCCAGTGCCGTTGCGAATGCTAAAAAGAATTTTTCTAGTGCATCCCTGGGACCCCCTGCACATTCTTTTAGAGGGTCTTTGAGAATGGTTGTGCTTCGTAGACCCCCAAATGTGGGTCCTTGGGAGCCCTGAAGGACTTAACAGTCGTGTGCATTAGTGTTGTGACTCCTGTCATTGGCAATTTGTCGTGTCTCAGTTGATTGAAAATGTAGAGTGAACGTTTTGTGGGCCTGTTGCTTATTGAAACACGAGAAGCAAACAACGTACCTAATGTGTGTGTCAGTTATTTTTGGGACCGTGGGTGTTGGGTTGTTGTTTGATTGTGATTTTTTTTCTTCTCCAATATTGTATAATGGTGTCTCCTCCGAACTCGGAATGTGTCGGCTCTACGCAGCGGGGAGACCAGTGAAAACTGAAAACCGGACACATACGTACCTTACCCATTATGGCTATATGGCCTGGGAACACAGAAGAAGAAGACGTATGATGGTGTAGCTTAATGTGGGCTTTATTGAACTGCACTTTTCCTGTCTTGTCTCCCAGCACTGTTGTGTAGAATTGTGCAAAAACGATCGTTGATTGTCGTGTAGTTTCTTAAACTGGGGGGGGCACGGGGGGGAGGGGCTGGGGGGGGGGGGGGGGGGCGTCTGCGTGTGTGCGCGCGCCTCATAAGAACTGAGGCATCTGCTTCTTCTTTTTTTCCCCTTCAAAACTCACACCAATAATGTTTATGTAATGTTACGTAATAGTTTGTCTGAGTATTTTGCCATCCGTAAAATTGTAGATTTCGTGAGAATTGATTTGGCGATTAAGAGATTTGTTTTAATATATATTTATTTTACTTTGATTAATATAGATTACACACACACACATACCTACTTGTATTGCTTTTGTTCTGATTCTGTAACTTGTATAATCAGGCTTTACCGTCATACACGGCCTGTATGTTCACCGGGGTTTCTTTGTTTGTTTGTTTGCCGGTTTAATAAATCAATATATATATATGCTTTAGTGTTTTCAACACACGTTTTCCTGGGAACAAAAACACCATTGTGACATTTGCTCAATGTTTTGTTTGATTTGCTTTAGCGTCCTCCTAACCGACTAAGGGTCATCAGTGTGGGACATTTATTATATCGTTTGGATTTTCTTAAAAACGGGTAGATCAAGAAGAATGGAGATGAGGGGCTACTCTTAGTTTAAAGCTCCCCCACCACGACAAGGTGGAAGCCCTCGAGGAAGTACATTTGCTCAATCTGCATAAGTAGTTATTTTATGTTGCAAAGTGTGTGGTGAATTTGAAAGTGTAATGTTATGTCTAAGTGGCACCCATACTCGCACATAATGTGTTTTCTTCAATGTCTGCGTGTTGTTGGTGTGCATTTACTTACGTTTGGCTGAAAAATGAGTGGGTGCACATTCTTGTAAATAATACTTTGTTGATTAACCCTTTCACCGCCAAGATCGCATTTATGCACCACAATGGTTTAACACCCATATCACTAAAAGGCATCAAATCAGGGCCTGTTATCTGAAGACCCTATTTTCTTAAATTTGGTAGGTAAGGACTGATAGGCCTAATTTTGTACATGTCACAGACGAATTCCCAATATTGCAGATAATTTTGTGTGTCTACCTAGTTAAGTTTCATGATATTTTTTGGGCTGAAAAATGGCTGGCGGCGAAAGGGTTAAAGACAAACATCAATAGTTACTGTAGGCTTGGCTTGTGTTCAAATGGTGTGATATCTGAACCTCTTTACTGTAGGCTTGGCTTGTGCTCAAATGGTGTGATATCTGAACCTCTTTACTGTAGGCTTGGCTTGTGTTCAAATGGTGTGATATCTGAACCTCTTTACTGTAGGCTTGGCTTGTGTTCAAATAGTGATATCTGAACCTCTTTCTTTCTTGTTGATTAAAGACAAACGTCAACAGTCATTGTAGGTTTCGCTTGTGTTCAAATGGTGTGATATCTCAACCTCTTTGTTTCTTCTCGTGTAGACTTAGGCCGGGTTCACATTAGACGCGTAACCGGTTCCGTACGGAAAACCCTAAATAAGTGGAAGAAAAGGATTTTTCAAAAATACGCATATAGGGGAAATTCGGACACGTGCGCAAATCTTTTCTCTTCTTTGTTTCACTTATTTATGGATTGTGTACGGGTTTCCGCATGGAATATCCGCTTATGTGTGTACACGGCCTTACTGTTTTATTTGCCAGTCAGTCGTTTCCGACCATGACTGCCAGATAGCAGAGGGAGCAGCTGCAATTCTGGCGGGCTGGCCTCGAATTTGTTTATTCTATAGTGGAGATGATTTGCCCAGGGTACATTCCCACTCTCTCTCTCTCTCTCTCTCTCTCTCTCTCTCTCTCTCTCTCTCTCTCTCTCTCTCTCTCTCTCTGCCAATGGGATTTGAGGACTGCTGACGTTAGGAAAAGTCCTCAAAGGCCAACCAATCCCTTTGGTTACAGCACTAGAGAGTCAGTGCAAACGCCCCCTACGGTTTCAGAGTCATCGGTCTTCCACAAAAGATCAAGCTACTGTATGAAATCATCAATTGTACAGCTCTCATGTTACTGTTGGCCTCTACTATATGCTATTGCCAAGCCCTTTAACTCCCGGAACTATTTGTAATTTTAGCGAACGAGCTACCTAACATTTAAAAATTAACTAAAAATTAAATGATGCTGTGAAGACTACACGGACACGCACACACACACGCGCGCGCGCACACACACGCACGCAGACATGCACACGGCGCATACACACGCACACGCACGCACGCGTACACACACACACGCACGCACAGACGCATAGTCGCGCACGCGCAATATGCGGAACAGCGGCACACACACGCACGCACGCACGCACACTCACACACGCTCGCGCGCACACTGACATACTCGCACGTACACACACGCACTAGTGCACACACTGACGCACACACAAACGCACACGCACGCACACGCACACGAACGCGCGCATGCGCATACACACGCACGCACACGCACACGCACACACACACACACACACACACACACACACACACACACACTGAGTCACCTCTATTTTTCTTCAGATGGAACAGATAACTTTACAGAGAGTCTCATGATGGTCAGTGTCACTTTTTGAAGTTCTGGTCAATATTATTACTTTCGTGCTATTGTTTTGTTTTGCGTCATTACCATCAAGACATCAATTTTAACTCTCAATGCGCTCTCATATTCTGTTGTGCGTTTAGCCTGCATAGGCTCCTACAACGTGCTTGATCCAGATCCAGATTGAAAGGAGGAAGGCAATGAAAACCTAGTAATGACCATCAGCAGCTTGTGGATAGCCAGGCGCTGAGCCCGATCCACGGCCACGCACGCACGCATGCACACACACGCGCGCGCACGTGCACGCACGCACACGCAGACGCTCTCACACACATGCCTGCACACACACCGCACACGCGCGCGCAAACACACACACACACACGCGCGCGCGCGCGCACGCGCACACACACACACCACACTTTACCCCTCGTCTAGCCTAATATCACGAGAAGTCGATAGACGTTAAATAAAACACACACTGACACACACACACACACGCACACACGCACACGCACACGCACACACGCACACACACGCACACACACGCCAAAATTTTAATGCAAGGGACAAAACTGACACTTATGGAATAGGCTAGCATGTTTCTCATATTTGTTTCCCTTGGTCAGGTTTTTCTCTTGAAACCAAAGAGCGCATGCGCGTCTGACGTAAGAAACCTCAAGTGTGAGGTCATAGTTCAAGTTGTTGTGGACGAAAATGAAAGATTTCAAAACTCGATACCAAACTAAAGTCTCTAATTTTAAAACGTCTGGGACAAGATTGTGAGGGCGAAGAGGAACAATACGGGTGAGTATTATGAAACAGCTTTACATTGTTTACATTACTTTCACTGATGACTGAACTGTCAGACTTGACTTAGTGTTTTGAAGTTGAAAAGCGCGCAGTTGGCATGCTGATCACTGATGACCAACGAAAAAAGGAGACTGGTGGCCCGCCACTTTCGGACTGGAGATCATTCTGTGCTTGAGGACCAGGAAATAGGAGTAAAGTATCTTTCCCAAGGACACAACACCGTGATCAGCTGGGTTCGAACCAGCGCACTCGTAAACCCGTTGGATTACGAGCGGCGACTCTAATGATTAGAGTCTAATCTAACCAACCGGTCACGGCGCCTGTCCGCCCCTATATCATATGATATGTAATGTACATCAGTAGGCCCTGTACATGTAGGTCATGTATTACACAAGTATCAAATAACTTTCTCACGCTATGGAACTAGGACTAGGAGTATTATAAAGAACCACCCTTGTTATGTTACAGAGAGCGGTATTGGTCAAGATGTGCCACCCCACCCCCTACATTTCTCGGTTAATTCCATTTTTCAGTGTTTGCCTTTCTTACCAAACATGAAGCTGTATTTTATGAACATTTTCAGCTAATTATCTTTCTTCAATAATTAATTGCAGTCATGATAAAGGCCATCATTACCTAATTGGACCCCCCCCCCCCCCCCCCCCCCCCCCCCCCCCCCCCCCCCTAGGTACTGCAGTACACTGCAGCATTTCTCACAGTCGTGGTTCATTTCGTTTTTCCGTCTTATGCGGGAGAGGGGGGGGGGGGGGGGGGGGGGGTAGGGTTAGTGTTCCAAAAAAGATAATTAGCTGAAAAGGTTCATAAAAATATTAAAATACAGCTCTATGTTTGGTAAAAAAGGCAAAAACGGAAACATTGAATTAACCGAGAAATACAGGGGGGGGGGGGGGGGCACATCTTTACCTTTACCCAGAGAGCATTCCCTATCTTCTTAAAGACTCACTGACCCATCATGATTAAGTCCCTTGTTTTTTTCTGGGCAGCTGTGACCCACATACAAATTTCCCCAACTTCAAATTGAGGCTGCTCTTTAAAATGATGTTTCGTTTTGAATTTGGGAGTATTTGTATGGGAGTCAAACCTGGTCAAAACAAGATTTCTTACCAGCTATAAGAGGGAAAACATGTGAAACTCGTGATTTTAACACATGATCTGGTGGGTCTTTAAGTTCTTACACAACATTAAAAAACCAGAAGACAAACAAATGGGAACAACCGTGTTTATTCAGTTTCAGCAGATATTTAGGACTATGTGTCCTTTGACAATGCCTATCTTCTTATGCCAGAAATAGTCACATCTAAAACGCATGCACAATGATTACATTTCACAGAAATAAAAATATCATCTAAGTTCTGCTCTAGTTTTACTCTCTTTTGATACAGCTGTATAGTGTATAGAGTGTTCACTGGCTGACAAAGCTCTATTCTGTGCAAATTGTGCATGTTGCATTTTGAATCAGGCAATACCAGTAGGCTGGTCCTGCTTTGGCACGTAGCCAACACACACACACACACACATTCACACACACACACATGTACATTGAGACACACACACACACATTCGCACACAAACTCACTGACACACGCACACACAGACACATTCACACACACACATTCAATCAGCTATTGATGCATAGTTGCACAGACATGCATGCATGCACACGCATATATGCACACACACACACATGTGCATACACACTATACACTCACACACTCATAAGTGTGCAAGCACATTCACACACATGCACATACACAAACATGTGCACACGCTCATGCACACACACACACACACACACGTACATGTTTAATGTACGCTGATGATTTAGTAATTTTGTCTACCACAAAAAAGGGTCTTCAGAACAAACTTGATAAACTGAGTAAATATTGTGATACGTGGGGTATGAAAATTAATGTAGAAAAGACAAAGGTACTAATATGTACACATACAGATCCAAAAGTACCTGTTTTCTTCAAGTTTGGTAATGAAGTAATTCAGACTACTGATCAATACAAATATTTGGGAATAATTTTGCATAAAGGTGGATCATTTACTTTGGCCAAAACACAACTTGCCAAGCAAGCAACCAAAGCAACGCATTCACTGCACCGATTAATTAGAGGAAACAATATAATGAATATTCGATTAGACACAATACTACAACTGTTTGATACATTGGTTACACCAATAGCAACAGCAAGTAACATCAGCCTCAGACTGGAAGGCTTCAAGTCCCGGATTTAAATAAGCAGCGCCCCCCCCCCTCCCCAATTCATTTCCCCAATCCCTCCCTCCACAACCCCGCCTACCCTTCCCGTGCTCCGGACCCACCTTGCATCCCTTCTCCCCCCCCCCCCCCCCACTTCACCCACCTCCCCCATTACATTGAGGCCGCCCGGATGGGCGGCTACATTTTTGCTTGCAGTCTTTCTGCCTGATGGAAGTCCCCTTTAGTACAACAACAGAACTATCAAAAAGATGATAGTGGTTGTTTAAAGAAAGAAGAGCATGTGGAGCAGAGGTCTGGCTGATTAGACACAATACTACAACTGTTTGATACATTGGTTACACCAATAGCAACATATGGAGCAGAGGTCTGGCTGATTAGACACAATACTACAACTGTTTGATACATTGGTTACACCAATAGCAACATATGGAGCAGAGATCTGGCTGATTTAATAGACACAATACTACAACTGTTTGATACATTGGTTACACCAATAGCAACATATGGAGCAGAGGTCTCTGGACTGATAATATTAATGCATCTATTAACAATTCCTTTGATTTATCTGAATTTTTTTTTTAATTGTCTGTCTCAAAAAACCCTCATGAACATTTACATATAAAAATATGTAAACGTGTTCTTGGTTTGCACTCAAAAGCAATGAATCTAGCAACTCTAGCTGAGTTAGGTAGATTTCCAGTTGGAATTCATATTGTTTGTCGAGCTATCGGTTATTGGCTACACATTTTAGATAAATCAGAAGAAACATATTTTTAAAAAATCTACAATTCCATGTTGAATGAAAACAATGGAATTAAAAATCCATGGCTTTTGTTTGTTAAAAACCTCCTTTGCACTCTAGGATTAAATAATGTTTGGAGCAATCAGTCAACACTGAATAAGAACCTAGGCTAAAATTTACTTTACAACAACAATTGAAAAATAGATACATTAAATTTTGGGAACAAGAAAAATCTAAGTACAGCCGCTTAGAGTTTCACAACACCATTAAACCATGTGATTATCATATTGAGCATTATTTAACTACTGACATGGATAATAGTTACAAATATGCATTATGTAAATTACGTGTGAGTTCTCATGATTTAAATGTTGAAAAAGGTCGATATACATCTGTGCCACGAAACCAAAGATTATGCCCAACTTGTAATATGATAGAAGATGAGTTTCACTTTTTGGATAATTGTATACAGTTTAATGATTTACGAACTAAATTAATGCTACAGTTAGGCAAACTACCAAATTTAACAGAAAACATAAAGAAAACAATATCAAAGAACACATTTAAACCCAGCAATATAGTAAACGCCAACGAACATCAGGAAGTACTAGCCATCTTTGTTTTTGATTCATTTAAAATCAGAAAGAAATCATAATTATCACATTTTCCCTTTGTTTTTGTTTTTTGTTTTTTTTAAATTTTATTTTATGTTTTATTTTCTTCTTTTTGTGCCAAATACTTCAAGTGATGGCAATAACAAAAATGTTCTTGTTCACACACACACACACACACACACACACACACACACACACACACACACACACAGTGACACACACACACACACAGTGACACACACACACACAGTGACACACACACACACACACAGTGACACACACACACACAGTGACACACAGACACACACACACACACACACACACACACACATTAAGACACACACACACACAGTGACACACACACACACACACACACACACACACACACACACACACACACACACACACACACACACACACACACACACACACACACACACACACACACACACACACACACATACACACACACACACACACACACAGTGACATACACACACACACACACACACACACACACACACACACACACACACACACACACACACACACACACACACACACACACACACACACAGTCAGAAAGAGAAGGAGGAGGAGAGAGAGACAGAGACAAATAACTTCAACTCAAACTACTCAGAACATTTTTGTTAAATTTAGCCTTTTCCAGACCTGTTTACTCTACAAGTACTCTTTTCCAGTAGTATTCTACTCAATTTAGACCTCTACTAGTACTACTCTTCAAAATTGAAAAAAAAAGTTATAATTACTCATTTTCAGTGAACATTATTTGACGAAGAGGACTACTCATTTCACACCAAAACTACTCATTTCAGCTATCCAGACTACTCAAGACTTGTGTAGGGGGTAAACAGGTCTGCAATTTTGAGTCATTGGTGCTACTTTGCGTTGGATTCTCTACTCCTGCCAAAGTATGAGGGATTCGTTTGTTGATGCAGTGACTGTACAAATATCAACCCACCCACAAGCATGCCAAGGTCTGGGTTATGCACTGGGCTAGTTATACAAAACTACATGTGTGTTTAAAATTGAAGATACTACCTCCCTTTGGCCTTACTTCAGTCTGTTTCTCTGTCAGCTTGTCTGCTGTGTTAGTCTGTTTGTCTTAGTAGCCCTTTGGCTTTGTCTCAACTCTCTTTCTCAATGGTTGCTCTCCCTCCCTCTCTCTCTCTCTCTTTCTCTCTCTCTCTCTCTCTCTCTCTCTCTCTTTCTCTCTCTCTCTCTCTCTCTCTTTCTCTCTCTCTCTCTCTCTCTCTCTCTCTCTCTCTCTCTCTCTCTCTCTCTCTCTCTCTCTCTCTCTCTCTCTCTCTCTCTCTCTCTCTCTCTCTCTCTCTCTCTCTCTCTCTCTCTCTCTCTCTCTCTCTCTCTATCTATCTCACCAGACACTCTATCTCTATCCTGGGTTTTGAAAGCTTTAAAAAATTGTGTTTGTGTACGTTTACTTTGAGAAACAACTCTGGCTCTCTCCCTCCCTCTTTCTTCTCACTGAGTCACTCTATCCTTGTATCTGTCACTCTGTGTGTGTGTCTAGTGTTCGCTCTCTCTCTCTCTCTCTCTCTCTCTCTCTCTCTCTCTCTCTCTCTCTCTCTCTCTCTCTCTCTCTCTCTCTCTCTCTCTCTCTCTCTCTCTCTCTCTCTCTCTCTCTCTCTCTCTCTCTCTCTCTCCCCTGTCCCCTCTCATTCACTCTCTCTCTCTCACACACACCTGTCCTTCTCTCTCGTTAAATTATGCTGCACCTTATATTGTTATAATATTGTGACCTGCTGTGACATTGCAAGTAAACACCTTGCTTGCTGTGGCTTCCTAGTTTTAAAAATGCCTGGGGGTGTGCTTATCATGAATAATGCAGATTTGCAACAACGTGTAACTTCATGTTATGTGAAGCATTCAGCGAAAATATTACAGGCAAGCTATACATGTATGTATGCTCATACATGTACATGTTGTGGGTTTAGTTCTTAAACTCTACTATTGCCATGTATTTTGTTGGACGTTTTAGGTTGTCCTTTGCATCTCAACCGTCAAGAGGGGAGGTTGTTGGTTTTTTCAGGTGCACACGCGTTGCTTTAAGTTTAACAGAAAACACATTGGCATTATAAACTCTTAGTCTTAAAGATAGACAAACACATGGCAGGGTGCTTGGCAGTGAATGTCTTTGCATTTGGTGGGAGTGTAGAGTGATGTCTTGAGCGAATGTAATCGCCCATGGTGCTAGAACTAGAAGAATGAATAAGATTGTCTTGATTTTATTGTTTTGTAAGAACATAACCGGCAGGCTATCTGTGCATGAATGAAAAATGGTGTTTTACGTCCTCTCGGTCTGGAACAGACACATAATGGGACATTTGTAGATACAAAGATGGTGGGAACAATGCTGGAGGCTATCTGTGCATACATTTATTGGTAACTTTAAAACGTACACGGGAAAGGAGTGCCTTGGATTATTAAGAGTCACAAGGTTTTATTGAGGTTGTAAAACTGAAATATAAAGAACAGGAAATGTGTGTGAAATTTAAAATAATAGGACAAAAGTATAAACTTGTCTTTTGGGGTTATGTAGTATGTAGACATTGAGACTAAGAGTAAGACTCAGAGTGTTTGTAAACTACAGTGGAAATCAGCTATCTCAAAAACGGGTAACTCCAAAAACCGGGTAACTCAAAAACGATTTTTGTGTCCCAATTTATTTCTTCTTTTCACTGTACACATTTTGTTGTAATTAGTAACGCATGTGTGCACACTTTTTTTTTTTTTAGTTTAAGAATGCATGCTTGAAAACTTGCACACAAGTTACACATCATAATGATAACTCTTTCTCTCTCTCTCTCTCTCTCTCTCTCTCTCTCTCTCTCTCTCTCTCTCTCTCTCTCTCTCTTTCTATTCATTTCGTTCAGTGTCTCTCTCTCTCTCTCTCTCTCTCTCTCTCTCTCTCTCTCTCTCTCTCTCTCTCTCTCTCTCTCTCTCTCTCTCTCTCTCTCTCTCTTACTCTCCCTCCCTCCCTCACACACAGAGTGCACAGAGAGAGAGAGAGGGAAAGAGATATAAAAATAAACGCACACTCAAAACTGAAAAGATTAGTTCAACTTCAAGGGAATTTGGAGAGTCTAGAGAACAAACCACTTTGACAGGTTTTTCCACCTACAGACATGCTACAAACATAGACATGTTGTAAAGAATGACATTTCAAATAACTAATTAGCATACAGTGATGAGTGTGAATGTGAATGGTGAATGTTTTCAAGAGGTGTAGAAGAGACTTAGCTTTACTCTAATAAAGATCCGTGTAACTTTAGGCTTTGTGTGTGTGGGTGAATACAGCTGGCAAGTGGATTGTGACAGCTTTAAGAGAGAACTTGACAATTCCGAGTATAGCCTCAGTCCTTTTCAAAATATGTGTGTGCTTTTTTGGGGGTGGGGTGGGTGGGGGATCATGGATGGTGTAGGAGGAAAGTCTCTTGCATACACATGCACACACAGACATAATTTTTTTGGCCAATTATTATTTTATGCCCATACACGCACACACGTGAAATAGAAAGGATGCATACACGTGGAAGCTCACACACATGCATGCATGCAGTTGCACACACACATACGCACACACTCTTTCTTTTTCTGTCTGTCTCTCTCTCTCCCTCTCCCTCTCTCTCTCTCTCCCTCTCTCTCTCTCCCCTCTCTCTCTCACTCTCCCTCTCTCCCTCTCTCTCTCTCTCTCTCCCCCCTCTCTCTCTCTCTCTCTCTCTCTCTCTCTCTCTCTCTCCCTCCCTCTCCCCCCTCTCTCTCTCCCCCTCTCTCTCTCTCTCTCTCTCCCCCCCTCTCTCTCTCTCTCTCTCTCTCTCTCTCTCTCTCTCTCTCTCTCTCTCTCTCTCTCTCTCTCTCTCTCTCTCTCTCTCTCTCCCCCATCTCTCTCTCTCCTCTCTCTCTCTCTCTCTCTCTCTCTCTCCCTCTCTCCCTCTCTCTCTCCCCTCTCTCTCTCTCTCTCTCTCTCACCCCTCCCCTCTGGATAGATCTCTGACCTTCTCTCTCTCTCTCTACATCTCTCTCTCTCTCTCTCTGATTATTGACTCTCTCCATGATACTGAATTGCTTTTATCAAACGCTGTATTAAAAACCTGCACACAGAAAAGCATGGATAGATCTGTGACCTTCAACAAATACTGTACATTTTCTATATATATGCATGATTATTGACTTCCCCTGGGCTTTCGCTTCTTTTAAATTTATTTAAGGGGAAAGTGTGTGTGTGTGTGACTCCACATGTGTGTTTGTTCCCTTCAGAAAGAGAGACTGACAGAGACAGAAAAGACAGAGAGACATGGTGGGATTAGGGTGGAAGAAGGTACAGCCACAATGATTGATGAGCAAGAAGTGATTGGGAACACATTATGACATTGTCACATACTGACATAGTGTGTGTGTGTGTGCGCGCATGCGTTCCTGCATGTGTATGTCAAGTCAAGACAAAATTATCTTTAATGAGGATGAAAGAATAAACTTGAACAGCTTTTTTACGTCTTGTCCTCATTAATATATAATTAAATGAATAATAAACAGACAAGAAAAACGAAAACATTTAATTTCAAGTGCGTGTGTGTGTGTGTGTGTGTGTGTGTGTGTGTGTGTGTGTGTGTGTGTAACAGACAGACAGACAGCGAGGAAGCAAAATACCTACGATCAAAATGATGGATTAGGACAAACTTGTGAGAAGGTCGATCAGAAGACATATCCCGTGACATTGACAAGTTGTAGCCTCGGGGCGATATGATGATGACTAGACTGATTTATACATGAACCGGTTCATGTTTGGATGATAACGACAAAGATGAAAAGGGTTGACTAGTAAATATGAAGATGATCATGATAAAAACTTTGACTGAGAAGTCACATTCATACCAGTTGGTGAGTCATACTCAGAGTAAGCTATTACAGTGGAACCTCCCTTATAAGACCTTCAAAAATCATCCAAAATGTGGTCTTATAAGGGAGGGGTCTTATAAGGGAGGGGTCTTATAAGGGAGGTAATTTTAATACTTACAAGGAAGGGCAATGTCTCAGAGAAGTAGGTCTTATATGGGAGGGAGTCTTATAATGGGAGGTCTTATAAGGGAGGTTCCACTGTAGTTGTAACTCAGATTGTGAAGAGTACTACTACAGCAGAACCTCCCTTATAAGACCTTAAAAAATCATCCAGAATGAGGTCTTATAAGGGAGGGGTCTTATAAGGGAGGTAATTTTAATATTTACAAAGAAGAGCAATGTCTCAGAGAAGTAGGTCTTATGTGGGAGAGAGTCTTATATTAAGGGAGGATCTACTGTATTAATAACAAGTTAAACGTTAGTTGCTGTTGTTTATGTCCTTTGCCCAGATTTTAGATCGTTTAAACTGTCAACCCGAACAGTTCTGAAGGAATGTAGACAGTAGACAAAAGGAAACATGATCCAGGAAATATATCACCTCTTTATATCAACAACTTTGCATTCTTCTTCTTCTTCTTCTGCGTTCCAGGGCCATATTATATAAGGCCACAATGGGTACGTATGTGTCCGTTTTCATTCTCCTACATGCATACGTTACCACAATTTCTCTCTCAAGACTCAAAACTCAAGAATAGTCTCTCAAGTCTCTCTCTCTCTCTCTCTCTCTCTCTCTCTCTCTCTCTCTCTCTCTCTCTCTCTCTCTCTCTCTCACACACACACACACACACACACACACACACACACACACACACACACACACACTGTCTGAAATCCAGCAGAACCGGTCCTGTCAAAAGGAGTTATTCTGGACAGCATTTAATTTGCCTTTGCTGATTGTATTAGGGCTCTGCTGTGCATGTTGGGGATGCCCCCAAAGGCCATTTAATACCAGTGACTGGAGCACTAGGACTGGGGGGGGGGGGGGGGGGGGGGGGGAGAGAGAGAGAGAGTCACAACAGGTTTAATCTGTGAAACTGTTTCACATCACTGAAGAATTAGGCTTACCGGTAAGTTAAGTTTAACTTAAATACTTAACCTGTAATGTCGTGTAAAATATTCCATTACAGTAGAAAACTTTTATTCATTACGATTATAATAGCTGTCGCTTTCATTTTCATATTTATTTTGTTGGCCAAATTTAGAGGTAAATAATTATGAAATATCATTATCAACCAGTGTAAAAAAAATAAAAGCTATGTGAGTAAAGAGCCTAGTCATTTATGTAATGCAGTGATTTGGTATTTATTCTAGTCATAGAGACATGTTTCTATAAAATTTGGGCTGCTCTCCAGAGCATGTCGCCGCAAGCGCAGCGCCTGCCCTTTTTTTTTGTGTGTGTGCTTTTTGGAGGGCAGGGTAACGCATTGCATTTGGCAGGTGAGCGTCTTAACCACTCTGCCACCTTTCGTCCTTGATGCACCCAGGATAGAAAAGTGATGGGACAAACTGTCCTGAAACAAGAATATCAATAGGACAAAATGTCATAACTCTTGCAGAAATCAGCAGTACTTAGGACAAATCCACCACTGTCAAATTTAAATCAGACATTTATTCTGAAAGGGGAGAACAGTGTAGAGTGGCACAGTGGTAGCGCGTTCGCTTCGTGTCAAGTAAACCCGAGTTCGAACCTGGGTACAGTTCACTTTGAACTAGGCCTTGCGGTCTGAACGTGGAGTCTTTCGGATGAGACGATAAACCGAGGTCCCGTGTGCCCATGCACTTAGCACACGTTAAACCCAGTGGCAACGAACAAGTTGTCATTTGGTCAAAATTTACCTCCCCCCCCTCCCTTCCTTCCTCATCAGTCACACAAAAATCGCATGCACAAAAAAATAAAATTGGGTGGTGTGCCTCTGGCTGCGACGCGCTCTCCAGGTGGGAGCAACCCGAATTTCACAGAGACGCCTCTGTGACTATAATGTACCTAACCTAACCTAACCTAACCTAATAACAGGACATGTTCAGTTTTAGTGGGACTTTACCCTATCATCACCTCGGGACATCACTAATACTAATACAGAGGATCCTCCCTTATAAGACTCCCTTCTCACAGACTATGCATTCTCTCTCCCCCTTATAAGACTCCCTTCTCACAGACTATGCATTCTCTCTCCCCCTTATAAGACTCCCTTCCACTTAACAACAACAACATACAGTATTTATACGGCGTTAAATCGTAATAGAAATCAAATCGAAGCGCACACACACGTTAAATGTTCATATCACATTAAAACAAAGATGCTATACAAAGACACTTAAGGCCTACTTCTCTGAGACATTTCCCTTCTTTGTAAGTATTAAAATTACCTCCCTTATACAACTCCCTCCCACTTAAGACCTTATTTTGGATTATTTTTTCAAGGTCTTAAAAGGGAGGTTCCACTGTATATATGTTGGGTCAACACAAAATGCAGGTTGATGATGAAAGTTCGTTTAACGTCCTTCGACCTGGAACAGGCTTATATGGCACATTAACCCTTCTAGTACCATGGGTGAATATATTCGCCCAAGACATCGCTCTACACTCCCACCAAATACAAAGACATTCACTGCCAAGCATCCTGCCATGCGTTTGTCTGTTTTCAGCACTTTTGTCACTGTTTCTGCCGTTAAAGCAATGCATGCGGACTCGAAAATAAAATAGTTACTTTCCTCTTGTTGTGATGCAATGGACAATCAAGAACATCCAAAAATACATGACGCTGGAAGAGTTAATGATCAATTAGTCGTAGACTCTTATAGACAAAGTTCTTGAAGACTTGGTCTTCCTGGAGATGAAGTTGATGAAAAAAGAAGTGAGGATGAGACGGTGGTCGAGACGTGGCAGCCGTCGTGGATGATTCCGGTAACATCGCGGACCCTTGAACGTAGGGGTTCGCTGTCTGAAACTGGATCATTCGGACGGAGTTTGAGTCGTGATGGCGTTTCTCTCCTTGATGCTTCAGGGTGTAATCAGCATCGGCATCGCGAGAAGAAGATAGTATAGCATTGTGATACAGCCCAAGGTTGTCATTGGTCTCCTGTAGCCCGCTTTGCTTTCCGTTGGTTCCTTGAGCAGCCTCTCCCTCAAAGGTCGTCTTCATGACCACCGGGCGGCCTTCTCCGTACCGGGATGTTGGCGTCGTTGACACATGGGCAGGTCACGCACGGTCGAGTCGAACAGTCTCTGCAGGCGGATGATTCTCCCCAGCAGACAAGTGGACGACCCACAGCCCACTTTATCCAGCCTTGGAAAACTACTGGAGCCTGCTGGGCATCGGCGGTCTTATTGGCTCAAAGGCCAACACTGCAGAGATCATATAAGTCGCCGTATGTCGCCGAATGAAGTGGAGTTTTGAGTCCAGTCGGTCGTAGACCCTTACGGACGATATTTCTGAAGACAGCAGGGTCTTCCCGGGGATGGAGACGATGCGGTGGCGATGAGACAGTGGTTCTGGACGTGGCGTGGTTGATTCCCAATAGCGTTGTGAACCCTTGAACATAGGGGTTCACAGTCTGGTACTTGTGTCGTTTGGACGGGTGTCCAAGTCTGGGCTTTCTTCTTCTCCTTGATGCTTAAGGTGGGATCGGCATCGTCGTTGCGGGGCAGAGATGTTAAAGCATTGTAAGACCACCCGTAGGGTATCGATCTCAACTCCCGCAGTTCTTGTCCAAGGCTGCTGGCTGCTAACCCCTATAGGTAGCTTTCTGCACAATCTTGTAGATTTTTATATCTAGATTAGCGGCTCCTGCTTGTGGCAGAATTGCCTGCAACGTCGTTATCCTACAGAAATATACCGATTGTATTCATGCACAAATCATCATTTTAATGTGTCATCTCAACCCCGACTTGAGATTTTAGGGCAAATCTCACGCATGGTTTGAGATTCTAGGGGGTGATTTGAGAGTTCTATTGCTTAAATATGCACAATCTCTACGTTTTCAGAAACCCTGAACTTATCTCATATTTTTCTGACAAGATAAATACTTTACTTTAAACTGTTTGCCCCTTTGAGAAAATAGACTTTGAATCATTACATTAGTATGAATATTATTTTTTTAATTCACTCCATTACAACAAGGTTTTTGCTTCTATTTTTCGAACACTGCAGAAATGTATATTGCCGTTAGCTTTATCATGCCTTCTGTGTTTTCATACTTGGATCTTTGTATTTTAGTTAATGACAAAAACTAAACAAACAAAAAATTTAAAACTTAAAGAAAAGCAAGAAAAGGTATGATCATTGCTACATCATGGCCGTACTTGTGTGTGTGTGTGTGTGTGTGTGTGTGTGCTAAGCCCATACCATAGGCCTACTCTCTCTCTCTCTCTCTCTCTCTCTCTCTCTTTCGTTCTCTTCTGTAATAATAAAATATTATAGGCCTAAAGTGAATTTCATTCGTTTAAATTTTCTTGCGCCATGGGCAAATACATTCGCCCAGTACATCACACTTCACTCCCACCAAATGCAAAGATATTCACTGCTAAGCACCCTGCCATGTGTCTACTTTCAGAGTTTATGTTAGTGCTTTTTCCGTTAATGCAACGCATGCACACTCGAAGAAAATGGTTACTCCCCTGTTGTCAGTTGAGATGCAAGGGACAACCAAGAACATAAAGTACATGGCGCTAGGAAAGTTAACAGTCAATTTGAACAGTGAGTTTTAAAGATGGCTTAGTTTTGTACAAATAATTCTCCCACCTTCTATAAGTTCCGTGTTTGTAGCCTCCTCTAATCTGTCACTCACTTTGACTCTGCCTTTTCCCTTTGCTTACTGTTACCTACTATCTTTCTTCCTTCTTGTCCATTCTCCTGCCTTTAAAAAAAAAAGAAGCTCTTACAAACATTTCTCGAGCCGAAAACGGATGTGCTGGGCATAACTATTTGTTAGAGGGTTATAAGTACTGTATACTATTTACTATAGTTATAAGATAAGATTTATTATTTGGGCTTAATAGTAAGAATACTTATTTGTTAGTTAGGCGTATGATGGGAACATGACGCATCTGGGCTCATGTTTGACAGGAAACTGTCTAAGTGATCGACGAAGAAGAAGACGAGAAGATGCCAGCTTGTAATAACAAAATAAACAAAGAGCTAGTTACCAGCTTCTTTATCCATTATTTATCTGGAATATGTGAGGCAAAAATAGACCAAATAAAAAATACACCCACTTTTGTGAGTCAAATCCACGTGAAACCTTCATAAACGACTTCAGCGCACCACAAAACATACGAAAAGACAAAGTTTATATATGTATACTCCATATATTAACGTAAATAGGAAGAAAACACCGTCTTAATTGGGTCGGCCATGTTGTTTACAAAATGGCGGCCAAATCATTGATGAAGCGAGTTGGCATCCCTTATATGTTTAATACCATCCTAATGAAGCATCCACATAGGATGCTCGCTTCTAGGCCTAGTTCTAACACGTAAAGTTAAGCAGATAGGATGCTCGCTTCTAGTTCTAACACGCAAAGTTAATCAAGACCACCATTGCTCAAAATCCCTCCCAATCTATTACTCATACTGTAGAAACATGATTTATTGTGCAGTTTTTTTCACTCTCACCTTACTATTGCCCCAACCTCAGGCTAAAGTCAGCCAATGATAAAAGCCTCTTGAGTAAGATTGTTTGATGAAAATGATGTTTTACGTCCTCTTGGTCATAGACACATATGGGACATTTGTAAATACGAAGATGGTGGGAACAATACTGGCTGCAATGCCCGGAGGCAGTGCAACACACCAGTAAAGTCCCGAATTTTTAACAATATAGATAGGTGTAGCGGTAACCACGCCTCGGTTAAATGTCATCAGCTATGGTACCGCCACATTATCTAAAAAATAGTACTGAAGATTGTTTGGTGATTGTTTTGTTTAAATAGTAATGTTAAATAATGTTACCATTGTTTTGGTTGTCCATCCATGTGCAGGCTTTCGTTGTTCTTCAGGGTTCTGTGCTTGTGCAGAACCAAAATGATTTCCTTTGTACACTGATGCATTGGCCAATTAACGTGAATCTTGAAGAGCATTTATTGTAGTCGGGGACACTTATTGATATAGTACCTAAGGATAGAGATCTCTATCCCAAGGGCAGATAATCCAAAAGCTATAAAACTTTCAACATGGATACTGCTGGTAGAGGGTTATAAGTACTGTATACTATCATTATAAGATAAGATTTATTCTTTTGGCTTAATAGTAAGAATACTTTTTTCTTCAAAAGGTACGAATTACAAGACCTGTTACGGAATTCGTACCACTAAGTTACTGATATCGTACCAGTGGGTTAATAGCACCAATTCCACTGTAGGATGCTCGTGACTTGGTTTTAAGTATAGGCCCTTCTTTTTTCTAAATGTTCCAGTTAGTTTCTGTGATGTCAGAATAAATCATGTCATTTTCTCATCAAAAGTTTGAAGTCACTTAATACAGGCTTCTGAATGCTAGAGTGGCTGCGCCATTGAAAAGACGCAGGAGGTACGAATTGCATGACAGAGGTACGAGTTGCCTAAGTATGGCTCAGTTAGTTTTGCTTTGAATATTTCAATTTACAAAATGGACATCATTGTCCCTAACACTTTAAAGATTTATTGAGTGGTATTTAGAGTTTTATTTTTTGTATTGATGCATTGAATAAGAAATTAAAAAAAAGCGTTACCCAATATTACATCAGATGCTGCAAAAATTAATTTTCGTTTTCTGCTTTGTTGCATTTTGGTTGTGATAAAATATTTATCTTTCATTGTCCAAACTTCACACACAATTATTAACCCTCAATCTTCTACCGTTTGCTAGGAAACCATGTGGTACGAATTGCATGACAGGTACTATATCAATAAGTCTCCCCTAACAGAGACAGAATTAATTCTGTCTTCAAAATCAGGGACTGAGGGAGTCAGAATCTACGCACAAAACATGTCTAGATTATTAGGGGATCGTCTGCATTTTTTTAAACTTATTTTTGAGGGGATGTCTATTATCATTTTTAGATGTGTTTTTTTCTTCAAACTGTATGTCAAGACAAAAATGTGTTTTTGTGTAGACACACAGGTCGGAAACCCGTCAAATGGCAGTATTGAGAGTAAAAAAAGACGCACGTCAAAATCAACACTGCAGTACTGGAATAGAAGTTGGGTGTCTTTGGATGCCTTATGTTGTTAACTAATTGTGTTACAAAACTAAAAAAATCTATCTCCTTTCAAAATACAATTTCAAGAGGACAAGTGAAATATATCCTGCTTTCCCCCGAAGACGGAGTGTGGCTGCCCACGTGGAGGGGTAATCAAAAACGGTCACACACATAATGTTCTCATCCATATTTGATGCATTTGTACCATAGTGTTCAAGGGCTTTGGCTTTTTGGATAATCCCTGGAGTCTTTTAGTCAGGGTGCGTGAACATCAACAATATATCCTGCTGCAGTCGGTTTTCAACACTCTGAAATGACCTTTACAACCATGAGGATGGATCGTTCCGAAGCACATTCTTGGCATGACCAACGACAGCTCTACGTAAAGGCAGCTCAGATCATCAAGGACGTTGGTGATCCGTTAGCGTTTGCTCTGGGTTTCTTTGGAAATTGCGCAATAGTTGTGATCATGCTTCGTCTACCCTCATCCACCTCCAGTGTTTTCTTCAAGGTCCTGGCCGTGTCTGATCAGCTGGTGCTGGTCATCGGGTCCCTGGAACGCTGGCTGTACAGAACGTTGGGTGTGATGTACTTCAGTTCTCAGAGCTCCTGGCAGTGCAAGCTGAATAGAATTGTATACCGCACTGCGTCAGTCGTGTCGTCGTGGATGCTTGTGGCACTCGTCACGCTCAGAGTGTCTTCTGTGCTGCGGACACTTCCACCGAGCGCAACGTGGACCCAGAGAAAGTCACGAGCCACTGCCGGTGTGGTGGTCCTCACTGTCGTTCTAGTGAACTGTCATCATCCGCTGTATGGACTTTAACAGAGGAGTACGTCAGTTGGAATGACCCCGTTCAAAATGGACGGTATTTGGTGTTCAATAACGCCAGCTACGCACTGTTTCTTGTCAACAGCGCTATCAACTTCTACTTATATTGTTTAACTAATACCAAGTTCAGAGCGGAACTGTTAAAGATGCTTCAAGAGTTTTGTGGCTTGTGCCTTAAGTCTAAGACTAAGGGGTCTGCTAAATACTGATTTTAGCCTGATATGGGTGGCAGGCAACAGCTTCAGTTAAAAAATAAATAAAAACATTCAAAATACTCTAATCGATGGTAATGTTGCATCTATTGTTGGGTGGTTTTTTTCTCCAAACGTGAATTGATAATGGAAAGCAATCATACAACAACCATAGACTTTTACAAGTTTCCGGTTGACTGAAGTGTTTTCAGAAAAAATAAATAAAAAGGATGCAACTCGTTTTTTGTTAGTTGGAACTATCATAAAATGTAGTTCACAATTGTGCACCAAAAATGTCCAATGCAGGTTAAAGAAATAAGTGAAGTAGAAACAAGGTGTACACCCAGAATAAGCTCAACTGAGCCTCTGTTTATACTGTATAATACTCTCTCTCTCTCTCTCTCTCTCTCTCTCTCTCTCTCTCTCTCTCTCTCTCTCACACACACACACACACACACACACACACACACACACACACACACACACACACACACACACACACACACACACACACACACACACACACACACACACACACACACACACACAAAGGTAATATGTGCTAGTTTAATTCATTAATTCAGGGAGCTGAACTGTTGTTGGCTAAGTCATGGATCAGATTGATGCTGTAGTTTAATTTCACAGTAATAACAATATCAATCCATGTGGGGTTTCTAATGACAGCTAATGTGCCAGTTTGAAGTAGTAAACTGAGACATCATACAGACTTCAACATATTAACTGAACAAAACTGAACTGTTTTCCGTTTTGATGTCTTTGAAATCAGACTATTACAATGGAGGACTTGGCGCGTTCCAAAAGAGACAAGCCTACTTGGTATGACCTTGTCCAACCTTTCAGAAACGCGGCTTATCTCATCAGGGATATTGCCGATCCTGTCGTGTTTGTCTTTGGGATGTTTGGCAATGTGATGATCATTCTGATCATGCTTCGTCTTCCTTCGTCCACGTCCAGTGTTTTCTTCATAGTTCTGGCCTCGTCTGACCTGATCATGCTGATGGGTCCATTTCAGAACTTTCTACGATTTCTGTTTTACTTTACTTACTTCAGGGAACGTGGCTCCTGGCAGTGCAAGGTCGACTTTCTTATATTTCACACAGCATCGCCCCTATCGTCCTGGATGCTGGTGTCACTCACCATGCTCAGAGCTGCCTCTGTGCTGTGGCCACTTCGTGTCGGTGCTGTGGACCAAGATAAGGTCGTTAGCTGCTGTTGGTATAGTAGTCGTCATTTTCCTGCTGATGAGTTGTCACTACATTTACGGATACGATCTTCGTACAGGATCTTGCTTGCCTGCCTCTGGGATTTACCAATGGTTTGTTTATTTCATCTGGACCTGGGTTCGACTGCTTCAGTTTTGTTTCCTGCCTTTCGTTTTATTGTTGGTCAGCAACAGTGTTCTGTTGTGGACAGTGGTCAGATCAGTTCGGATCAACAGTCTCTCCATGCAACAAGCCAGCTACGAATCCAGACAGCAGAAAGTGTCCTCATTGACACTGACCTTGACAGCCGCCTATGCTTCGTTTGTCCTCCTGACGGCACCAATGGCCGTATATTTGATACTGGAGGGCCGCGTGGACTGGCACGACCCCATTGACAATGGCTGCTTTGATGTAATTTATCACAGCAGTGACGTCCTGTGGACCTTCAACAGTGCTGTCAACTTCTACCTGTACTGTTTGACTGGTAGCAAGTTCACAGCAGAGTTTTTTAACATAGTGTTGGAGTTCAGCAGCATATTCCATAAGACCTAGAAACTTAAAGCCACACCAGGCATCAGAATTGTCAGAGGTTTGCAAATTTCAGAAGATTAAGAATTTCTGGCAGAGGATTTGTTTCTGGTGCCAGAGGTTTTGCCTTTTACTCACGTGTGATGTTAATTGTCAAATAGCATTATAAAACGATTTCTTACAAAACTATGCCATTTTGGTCATATTGGGAACTGATTTCAGTGTTGTTCCTCTACCATCTTTTTGCCGTGGGCCCTTTTACCGCAGTTTTCATAGGATTGGACTTACGACAATTCTAATGCCTGGATATAAAAGGAGGGAGGCGAACTAAAACGCTCGCTTACTATCTTGATCGTTCAATAAACGTTGTGACTTTCCTGGTATTGCTGTACCTCCAGGATCGTCCCACTATCTATATATTTACTAATGTCTCACATGAACCTGTTCCAGATCAGAGGAAATTAAACAGACTTTTGTCAAAATGCCGTTTTTTGCCTCGCACTGCTCTTTCTCTTCTCTTCTAAGTATCGGGTGTTGTGGCTGGTTTGCGCCTCAGGCATATGCACACAGCCACCCACTACAGTGGAACCTCCCTTATAAGACCCCCCATTATCAGACTCCCTCCCATATAAGACCTACTTCTCTGAGACATTGCCCTTCTTTGTAGGTATTAAAATGACCTCCCTTATAAGAGCCCTCCCTTATAAGACCTAATTTTGGATGATTTTTGAAGGTCTTATAAGGGAGGTTCCACTGTACTGGCTTGCCCATAAGGTGAACATTCACACACACAGACAGACAGACAGAAGATGAATTTTATTATAAAAGTATAGATAGATTTCGGGCTATTTATGACTTGAGTCTTCCCTTATGTTTTTACTTTCTCTAACCAGCCACGTAGCGAAAGCTGGTTAATGTTTTTCAGAGCAGTCTGTTTGTTCCTATCTTACTCCATCTATCTTTCTATCTATCTATCTGACTAATTTTGCATGCATATAGGTACTTAGGATATCTAGGCCAGGTTCGAAAATGAGGATCATTAGTCCAAGGTCACTGGGGCCGAAAATGCTGCGAAAACCGTTGAACAGAGGGACCTAGGATACTCAAATTTTGAATGCGGATAGGTTCTAAGGATATCTCGGCCAACTTACAAAATGGTCAAAGGTCAAGGTCACTTGATCTGAAAATGCTGCCGCGTGGGTGGTTGATCTAGCGCTTCACGCTCTAGTTAAAGTTTTTATTAGCTCTTAGTGTCTGCTTGTGAGAGTGGAGGGAGATCTCTCACACACACACACCACTCATTAATTGTCATCATCCCTCTAGCATGTCTTTGTTAATAAACACAAACATTTGATTTAGTTCAGTTGTGGTTGGTTTTTTTTTAAATGAAACAGACTGCAACGTCACTTGAACATACAACAAACTTCCTGCAACGTTTGGGCTATTTGTGACTAGGAGTTTGTTGTATACAGTGGAACCTCCCTTTAAGACCTCCCATTATAAGACTCCTTCCCATATAAGACCTACTTCTCCAAGACATTGCCCTTCTTTGTAAGTATTTAAATTACTTCCCTTATAAGACCCCTCCCTTATAAGACCTCATTTTGGACGATTTTTGAAGGTCTTATAAGGGAGGTTCCACTTTATCATCTAAAAATTACACTGATGATTGTGGATCCTCAACGGGAGAAGAAGAAGAACTTGTGGTTGTTAGTTCAGTTCAGCTTTGTTGGTTTCTTTTTTACTTTCTTATGTTTATGTAGAATATATCTCAAGCTTTTTTGCTTCGACCGTTATGGAGTCTGAGCGCAATTCTATACTCCCAGTTCTACAAGAACGATGCTACAGTGGAACACCTTGAAAATCGTCCGAAATAAGGTCTTAAGTGGGAGGTAGTTTTAATACTTAGAAAGACGAGCATTGTCTCAGAGAAGTATAGGTCGTAAGTGGGAGGGAGTTGTAATAGGGAGGTAGTTTTAATACTTAGAAAGACGAGCATTGTCTCAGAGAAGTATAGGTCGTAAGTGGAGGGAGGATTAATAGAGGTCTTAACAGGGAGGTTGCACTGTACATTGCAAGGGGAACATAAGTCTAGTTATTTGTAACTTCAGATTAAACACACACACACGCGCATGCACGCACGCACGCACACACACACAGACGCACACAAACATTCTCCTTTCACATGTCTATTTATAAAACAAGGCTTCGTTTGTTGGCTAAGTCATGGATCAGATTGATGCTGTAGTTTAATTTCACAGTAATAACAATATCAATCCATGTGGGGTTTCTAATGACAGCTAATGTGCCAGTTTGAAGTAGTAAACTGAGACATCATACAGACTTCGCTTCTCATAGAGGGGCCATATTCAACCAGGTATAACCAAGTGTAGAGACGCCCACTTTTCTTCACTTTTAACGCAAGCTCTCTGTCTCTTTCTCTCAATCTTTCACTCTCTCTCCCTCCCTCCTTCCCCCGCTCGCTCGCTCTCTCGTTTACCACAGGGCTGGGTGTAAAAAAGGTATGTATACTTATCTCATTACCCTGTATAAATAAAATCTTGTTCGCTCTCTCTCTCTCTCTCTCTCTCTCTCTCTCTCTCTCTCTGTCCATTTTCAAATCAACTAGCCTAGTACCGGTAACGCCAAGTACCGGTAACGCTGAGTACCGGTTTCGCGAAATATTATATTATTACTTTTGTCTCTCTCCCTCCTTCCATCTTCTTCTGTCATCCCGTTCCACCCCGTCCCTCGCTAAAGTAATCTCCGCTCTCACTCGGTGAATAGCGGGATATTGTACCTCGCTAAAGTAATCTCCGTCTCCAACCCTTTTCTTACCCCCGCGCGCGTAGTACTGAGTTCTTTCTGTGTAAACTGTTTGTTGTGGACGGCTTGGAATGCCGGGTCCGCACAAATGTAAATTGGCTCATATCGCGCGTGTTTATAAATAGATGCTGTTGACATTTTGCACCAAGGTAGTCACTATCCCTGGTCATGCACGTTCCAAATTTTGAGTAAATGTCGGGTTTTGTTTCGCCACGGTTTGTGAAAAGGTCAACGCCTAGTAACGGTAACGCCAAGTACTGGTAACGCTGAGTACAGCAAATTTGAAGCGATTCGGCCAGAATACGGCCGAGTTATAAGGCCCTGTTTCCCGTTGGCGCTGCTCTGAGAGTGACGCGCTCTCCCGATTCTCTTCAAATTTGCCGCCAGGCTTTGCCCCGGCCACAGCAAGCCTGACAGCAAATTTGAAGCGATTCGGTTAAGAAACGGCGGAGTTATAAGGCCCCGTTTCCCGTTGGCGCTGCTCTGAGAGGACGCGCTCTCCCGATTCTCTTCAAATTTGCTGCCAGGCTTTGCCCCGACCACAACAAGCCTGACAGCAAATGACCACAACAAGCCTGACAGCAAATTTGAAGTGATTCCGTCGATAAACGGCGGAGTTATAAGGCCCGTTTTGTGTTTCAGACAGATAGACACAGACACACACTTGGCTTTTTATTATATGATGATGTACAATGGGATCATTATGGTCCCATAGTCATCCCGTTTCACACACACATGCGCGCGCACACCGAGAGAGAGCAGAATTCCTTTATTCTGAAAAATCAACACACATCCGCATGCACCGGATCCACAGGATCCACATCTCCACCAAAAAGTTTTTGTCAACTTACTTTCCCATGTCGTCTGCTTCAGTCTGTGACGTCAATTGACACGTGACCACGCACGTCTGCCATCTCTCTCACACTTGGGCCTAAAACTTTTCACAAGTTTGGTTGACAGAACCTAGGCCTTTCTGGAAGTGTGTCATTCGCGTTGGATGAAATTGTGGGGTTCAGAGGGGAGAAAGGGAGGTTCTTCATCATTCAAGTTTAGGTGAGTTGAAGATGGTGTTTGACTAGTAGTTGTAGGGTCACAGTTTGAGTTTCTGTTTCTGCATACTAGTCGACTTTTGTGGCAATTTATCGACGAAAAACTAGGGTGGTGGACAGTCAGTCACATTGTCACATGTGACGCTTTGGGGTAGTGTAACCTTTGCATTACTGATTACCCCCACCTCTCTCTCTCTCTCTTTCTCTCCCTCTCACTCTCTCTTTTCTCTCTCTCTCTCTCTCTCTCTCTCTCTCTCTCTCTCTCTCTCTCTCTCTCTCTCTCTCTCTCTCTCTCTCTCTCTCTCTCTCTCTCTCTCTCTCTCTCTCTCTCTCTCTCTCTCAACATCGCCTATTAACCTGTCTTATGTAGTTTCCGAACTGTATTACCTTTTCTAATGTTTTTTCATGTCTCTTGACATGGTTAATTTGTACATAAATCTTGTATTTAAATAAACATGAGGGTGTTTTTTGTTTGGTGGGTTGGTTGTTTTTTGGGGGGGAGAAGGAAGAAAGTAATTTCTTATGTTTTATGTTATACTTTTAATGCATTCTGTTTAGATTTATTTAGCCCTAAACCTAACCCTACCCCCCACTATGTACTGCAGTACACCGCGATTTGTCACAATTGTGGTTCGTTGCGTTTTTCCGTCTTATAGGGTGGGGGGTAGGGTTAGGGTTAGTATTCGAAAAAGGTTATTAGTTAAAAATGTTCCTAAAATACAGCTTTATGTATGGTAAGAAAGGCAATAACGGAAAAATAGAATTCACCGAGATAGGTAGGGGGGGTGGCACATCTTGACCTTTACCTCAATTTATATTAGTTCAATCTTCAGTTTTAGTCACGCCAAAGATATTCTAAAAGGGTAAGATGGATTACTTAAAAGCTCGGCGAACCGGGCTGATAGAGTTATCGTTAGTTGGGACGTGTACACTATTCACAGTGGAGGCTATCCAAAAACTCGGACTGTAACTTGAACGGAGAATTCAACTGGCCTATCGATGTGCAAAATGTGTCACGTTTCAAAGGGACATAACCAGTGTTTCTGTCCTCACTACTCTATAGGGAACGCTGTCTAGAAAGACTATAAGTGACGAGGTTACGCAATGCTTCCTAATTTGTATTTTTTTTTAAAGTCTGTTTACTCCTAAGAAAAAAAAGTCCTATCTCCAATTTGTGTGTGTGTGTAAAGATGCATATTTATGGACCATAGACCTTTGTTTCGCAGTATCCTTTAAATGTGGGGGGGGGGGGGGGGGGGGAGAGAAGATGGAGGAAGAAAGTAATTTCTTGTGTTTTGATGATGTTGTCATACTTAACTCACAATACATTTTGTTTTAGTTTAGATTGATTTTTGTTTCCTCCACAATGTATAAATGTCCTTATTCTTGTTAATTCAACTTATATTAGTTCATATGATTACTGTGGTGTGTGTGAGATTGATGGTGGGTGAGAGGATGGGTGGATGGGTGTATGAATGTGTAGGATTTTTTTTCCCTGTTGCTTTTGACGAGTTTTTGTTCATTAATTGAAGTTTTGATTATGCTTTTCTTCTTTTGTTTTGAGGGCAAGATGTAAACAATCCCATAGTGTCTTTATTTTTTTCCCTCAATAAACAATTTCTCTCTCTCTCTCTCTCTCTCTCTCTCTCTCTCTCTCTCTCTCTCTCTCTCTCTCTCTCTCTCTCTCTCTCTCTCTCTCTCTCTCTCTCTCTCTCTCTCTCTCTCTCTCTCTCTCTCTCTCTTAAAGACAGTCAAAAGACCATCAGGTTCAACAAACTAATGAAGACCTACTTAATGAATAAACTACTTTAATACTGATTTCTCTCTCTCTCTCTCTGTCCCTCCATCCATCCCACCCCCTCTCCTTCCCTCTGTTATTGTACATGACGTTCACAATACTTGAATCTGTTGAAATTAGTTAATCACCACTATACCCTTCTTCTTCTTGCAGTAGACAACCGCCATCATCTTTTTGATGGTTCTGTTGTTTGTAAAAACTGGGGACTTCGGTCATGTAGATAAGTAATAATGATTTTTTGGGCCGCCCAGATGATCAGCTTGATAGCTGAATTGTATCAGACTAAATCCAATCCAATGTTGCTAGTGCTAACTCCATTATTACAGTATAATTAAACTTTAAATCATAAATGTATGCACTCAGGGCTCCCAATTGTCCCGCAAAACAAGGGCTCCCAGGGCCGGGCCTCCTTCACTTACAGTATATTATAGAGGGTCCTAGAGGCGGGATAGAGGGTCCCGATGGCATTGCGAACAAGATTTGTTCTAGTGCATCCCTGGGACCCCTTGCACATTCTTTTAGTGGGTCCTTTAGAATTTTAGTACTTCTTAGACCCCCAAATGGGGGTCCCTGGGAACCCTGGTGCCGCTATTATGAATACATAGGGAATGCTTGTGTGTATTGTGACTTTTACTATCTTATGTTTGTTAACTGTATCATCTTCATTTACAAAATGTTTGTCTGCTTCAACACTACAACAGGCGTGTGCATATAACATTAGGTTTTGTTTTATTATCTTAATATGTATGACTGTTTTGCATGCTCTTTATTATATTGCTTTGTTTGTCCCTTTTTATTAATTTTTTATTTAAGAGGGCTGGATGTAAAAATGCATAGATATCTACTATTTGCTTATATTATTACCCTCTATTAATAAAATTCATTCAATTCTCTCTCTCTCTCCTCTCTCTCTCTCTCTCTCTCTCTCTCTCTCTCTCTCTCTCTCTCTCTCTCTCTCCCCCCCCCCCCCCCCCCCCCCCCCCCCCCCAACACATAGCTTATAAATCAAATGACAGTCATCAGTGTAAAACCTGGCAGTTTGCAGAATTATGTCTTATACTCTTAAGTTAGTCTGGCTTCTTCTGATTTTCTGGCCATTCTGCTCAGCCACTCTCCTTTGACCTTGGCAATTTATGTGTCTTTATTTTATGTACACTTTGCCTGAGACCTTTCTCAAGGTGCAGACTTAACCGGATATAATGCCACCCACACATGCCACCCCTTTCAAATTCCTGAAATGGAAACCGCATCTGCTTAAGCATATCAGGGAGTTTGTGATTCACTGATTGTCAAGTGCTTCGTAAGTTAAAGTTTAACTCTGCTATTTCCATTACGCTTTCCCCCATCGCACAAAAAGTGAAATATTCTGCTGTGTGTTGTGTCGTTGTTTAAATGTGTCTTGTTTTAGATATTTTTAATGTGTTTTTTGTTTTGTTTTTATACAAATAACTGGTACATGCACACATACACACACACACACACACACACACATGCAGGCAAACAAGTACACACACACACACACACACACACACACACACACACACACACACACACACACACACACACACACACACACACACATGCAGGCAAACAAGTGCTCACACACACACACACTAGCAGCAGCACACACACACACACACACAACGCAAGGTCATAACCACTAGTCAGGACCATTATATTACCGTCTAATAATAAACTAGTAATACCAGGAGAAGTGGATAGACGTTAAATGAAACACACACACACACATACACAGACGCACACGCACACACACTTATGCACATGTACACTGCACACATATCAAACATGTATTTAGACCAACCATGCAAACACACACAAGTGCGCGTGCACACTCACACGCACTCATATCATACACATGCACATATATGCTTGCATATCAAACATGCATTTAGACCAAACACACACACACACACACGCACACGCACACGCACACACACACACACACACACACACACACACACACACACACACAGCTCCAGTTAGAAAGAGACATAGACAAGGGGAGGGGTGAAAAGGAAGCGAGTTATACACATGAATGCTCTAAGAGCCTGAAACTCCCTGGTTTAAAATGCAAACTGCCCATGCATAAATTACCCCTCCCACACTAGACAAGCTGATTATTGAGTAACTGTCTTGCATGAAAATGTGCCTGGAAATGCATACATGTGTCATTGTGTGTCTGCTTGAGTGATGCTGATTGCATGCTCACATACTAGTTAATTAACTAACACTGTGTGTGTGTATGGATGCGCATTACATGTCCACACACTCATGCACGCACACATGTGAGCGCACACACATGCACGCATGTCAATATTTCAGTCAATATTTATAAGTATATATTTGAGTTTTATCCTTGTTAGAGCTTATGACAGACGATCGAGATAAAGGGGTCTTGGTTTCTCAGTCACATTCCATATATCTGAAGTGAAGAGCTCTTGCCTGTCAACGATAGAAGAGAATGGGAGGTGTTCACTGTTGTTCCACCCTCGTTGCCTCCTTTTCTTCTTCCGTCATAAAACGTTATCTAGTATGGGACGATCATCTGAGAATGAGGTTCAGGAATGTCAACTTGTCTATATCTGTCTGTCTCTGTGTGCGTGACTAAACACCCATAAATTTGATATCAATATTGATATATATATATATATATCCTAAGTAGTGTATGTTTTAAGCCATAAATAAGCAATAAGAAATTGATAATGTCAGTACTGAAAATAGACAAGCTGCACTTGCTCGTGAATAAAATATTCAAATTGACATTTTAATGGTGGATATGAATATTAACCCTTGCCTATCTCTTGATCAGTATGGATGTAGGACTAGTCATTTATAGTATGAAATAATCATGTTTATCCATAAAGTATAATTAGAATACATTTATGTGGATAATTAGCCCCTGTAGTTGTAATGCCACAGGCTAAAGCTGTTAGCATTTGACATTTGATTATTTCTCAGAGAACAAGAATGCAAACAAAGATTAGAATATTACTTTTGGAGCAGCTACACTTGTGTGAATTGCATAGAGAACTTCAGTGGAATACTCTTGACACAAAACTGGATAAAATGACATATTACTTTTTATTAGTTAACGCACAAACATCTGTCTGGACGAAACCCCTCTTTATTGAATTATTACTTAATGCTTAACACAAATAATGGGTCTAGGCCACTTCCCCCCTGGATATTTGCCCCCCAGACCATTTGACCCCCGGACACTTGCCCCCTGGAACTTTTGCCCCCCGGACACTTGCGATGTTCCCAGAGGACATTCCCTCCGTTATGTCATCCACTCTAAAAAATTACACCTTCTTTCTTGTTTCTTATTGTGCATGAAATTGAAGTTTCTAATAAGTATCAAATATTGTGTGATGCATTGGACTGCACTGAACAGTGAACTGAGTTTGGAATATTTGAATTGTAAGCTTGTGTGAAGGGTCTGGTCTTATAGCATGCATAGAAGATACTCCATTCCAAAGAGTGTTAGTAAGAGCACTCTTAAAGTTAAACACTACATTCACCCAGTAACGCTGAGACTGACAGGTGATCTATAGGAATCACTTTTACCAGTATTGACAGTTGATCGATCTCCTAAGGAATAATTGAATGTTTTCACTGAGGGTATAGGCAAGGTGTGTTTGTCACTCTGTGTGTGTGTATCACTGTGTATGTGTGTGTGTCACTGTGTGTGTGTGTGAATGCAGTTATTATGTCGGCTGCACAACCTGTCCAGTTTTATTTATTGGAGAAGTGCGTCACGCACAAACAATCTCAAGACACAGAGAGGTGTCAACCTGGCAGTGACAGCACTTTCTATCTTGTGTCTGCTGTAAACTGAGTCGTGTCTTCACGCATCACCAACCTTTCTACGCTTCACTGACATTGGGACCAGGGGAGAGAGGGAGGGACTAGGGGAGGTGATGGGGAAGGGCGCATTTTATGGAAAGAAGGAGTAGGTGTAGGAGTGAACACTGACATTGTTTTAACAAGTGACTTAGCGAGCATGTTGAAATTTCTTAGTTCATGAATTCAGAATTAATCTCATTGCTGGAAAAAAATAACTTTAAGTTTTAGAAAAAAAACCTGAAACAGACTGCAACGTCACTGACCAAAGTACCACACATACAAATGCACAAGTGCAGAGTGATGTTATTTTATTGACGAGACAAAACAGAACATGTAATATTTCAACAAAAATGTCTTTTTCAAACAACATAGACAACACAACAATAATAGGACATAAACAGAGAGACAGACAGAGAGACACAGATAGAGAGAGAGAGAGACACACACACACAAGTCATAAGTTTCTTTATTGTCCATTGGCATTGTACAACGCACATATATGGAAACTTGTCTTCCACCGTGTAAAATAATATGATATATAAAATTAGAAATATTAATTAAAAACATGAAACATAAATTTACATTTAAACAAAATAATATGTAACTGTCAAACCAAACCCAATCATTCATCTGCTCTCTGCTATCTTGCTCACTCATCATGCAGCCCACCACCACTTCTGCCTAAAAAGAATTCCTTTTCTTTTTTCCTTTCTTTCTTCCTTGTTTTTTTATTACCTTTTTTCTGTGTTAAAGACGAAATACAAGTCACGCAACAACAAGTTTCACATGACTACCCCCACCCTTCCCCCTCATTGCGTCTCTATGAATGGAGAGGATTTTTGTTTTTTAAACATGAAGGAAAAGAACCTTGTGAAAAATGTCTTTCTTGTCTTCTATCAAAAGTTGAACTCGAATGAAAAATCCACCAACTACAATTTCACTCTTGCAAGCTCCCCCGAAGACTGAGTGTGGCTGCCCACATGGCGGGGTGATAAAAACGGTAATGTTCTCATCCCTAGCTGATGCATTTGTACCATAGTGTTCAAGTGCTATGGCTGTTGGGAGGAGAAGGAAACAGAATCTCTCTCTCTCTCTCTCTCTCTCTCTCTCTCTCTCTCTCTCTCTCTTGAGAATGTGATTTCACTTGATGGTACTCTTTTTACTACTAAGCTGGTTAATTATGCATTGATATTGTGCATGCGTGCGTGCGTTGATGTGTGCGAACGTGTGTGCGCGCGCGCGCGCATGTGTATGTGTGCGTGTGCGCGTGCGAGACACATAGAGGAATGGAATGTGTATAATTATGAAATTATTTCCTCCCATTCCTCACTTAATTATTGCACGTGGTAATGTTTGTTAATGTAAGATACAACAGCTGACAATAGTTTATGTCGCTGCTCGTAATACTTCATACCATTTATGTATGTTCCTTCCACTTCCCTTTCTTATGCCTTGCTATGTGTTCCCTTGGTTGGTTTACTTTGGATTGGGATCGATCATTATTGTTTACTTTTTATGTTTATTTTTCTTTTCCCTTATCTATGAATGATCAATGTATCTACACCAACACCCCTTCCCCTCACCTCCCCTTGTTGATACGGGCAGATGGCCTAATCTAAAAATGTTCTGAGTTCTCTCTCTCTCTCTCTCGCTCTCTCTCTCTCTCTCTCTCTCTCTCTCTCTCTCTCTCTCTCTCTCTCTCTCTCTCTCTGTCTCTCTCTCTCTCTCTCTGTGTTTATGTCCTAGTTTTTCCTCATCGCAGTGTGTGCTGTCTGTCTGGCTATAAACTCTTCATCCGGATCCTGTTAGGTTTTTTTGTGTTTTTTTAATACATTATAAGCAAACAAAAACCTTTTTGAAAATTGCAGGGGGCATTCACCTTTTGTTTACCAGCACAGCTATGATGAACCTTTACTTCTTAACCCTTTCGCCATTACCCATTTGTCAGCCCAAAAATACCATTAAACTTAACTGGGTAGAGAAAACTATTTATCTGCAATATTGGGAATTCTTCTGTGACATGTATTACATTAGGCCTATCCTTACCTCCCAAAATTAAAAAACATAGGGTCTTTGGATAACAGGTCTGGATTGGATGCCTTTTGGTGACATGAAAGTGTTAAATGGGTGTTAAACCATTGTGGTGCATAAATGTGACATTGGCGGTGAAAGGGTTAATGCTGGCCTGTCTGCATGAATTTAATTAGTTGAGTTTTGCTGAAAATTGCAGTCATGATAAAGGCCATGAATTTAATTAGTTGAGTTTTGCTGAAAAACACCTAGATGAATTAAATGCACACTGATGTGGGCGTATACACAAACATCAGTCACGATAAAGGCCATTATCTAATAGGACACACAGACACACACACACACACACACACACCCTATGTAGTGCAGTACACACAACAGCCACGGAGCATTGAATGTCACAGGCTGGTTCATTGCGTTTTTTCCGTCTTGCCTTTATCTTCTACTATTATTGAATGCATGTGTTTAATTATGTAAATGGATAAAAATGAGTGTTAAATATAGCAAACAAAAGAGGATGAAGTACTTTATCTGCAGTAAGAAAGGCAAGACTGAAAAAATGGAAAGAATGGAGGAGGGGGTGGGGGGGCGCATATTTACCTTTACCGTGTTCACCTATCTGTCTTTGTGTCTGTCTGACTAGTATGTCTGTGCTTTTTGTCCTCTGCCCGACCTTTTTTCTGTATCAGTGTACCTAGCCATATCATTATCTAAAGTAAGAAGTTCAGGAAGTAGACTTTTTGACCAGTTCAAAGATATCACTTTATTTTATTGTAGCATAGAATTCCCTTTTTCTTTTGTCTGCCAGAAAGAAAACTTAACACTATGTGGGTGCTACTCTTTCATATTTACACTGATTTCGGTATTTTTAATTTTACCAGAAACTGAACTTAAATTTGTTTTAATTCATCCAACAACAACAAAATGGACCACAAGTGATTTGAGATGTTTTGAATTTCGTCTAGTTGTTGTAACTTGGAAGTTTACAAAGGCAATGTAATAATTTTACAAGGCTTATCAGACTCAAACTGTCTCTATCATTTTAACTGTCTGTCTGTCTCGTTATCTCTCTCTTAACTTGCCCCCTGAATCGTCGGACCATGGGTCCCTGGACCCCAGCCTTTCATTTTTTTTCATTTTGGGGAATTGCACCTATGACACTATGTTTAACACAGTTCGGTGAGAGGTCAAAGAGTGGTATGTGAGAGAAAGAGTTCAAGGCAATTTCATTACAACTAAAAAGCAAACCTTGACAGGTGGTGGGTGAACTAGTTTCTCCTCGTGCTTTATCGATTATGCCAACACAATTTCCTCTGATGGCTTTGTTGATCATGTGTCCCCCCGTGGGGATACCGGGGGTCTTCTGTACAAATAATGCTCCCACCTTCTGGAAGTTCTGTGCTTGTAACTTCCTCTAATTTGCCACTCTCTTTGACTGCCTTTTCCCTTTGCTTTCTATCATCTGCTAGCTTTCTGACTTATTGGCCCATTCTCCTGCCTTTTTTTCCAATTAAATCTTCCAAAAAATATTTCTGCTTTGAGCTCCTCCGAAATCGGAATGTGTTGACTGAACGCAGCGGGGAGACCACTACATACGTACCTTACCCATTATGGCCATACGGCCTGGGAACATAGAAGAAGAAATTGGTCATGTGTAGTCAGCGGATTAGGATTATCATTATGCAAGCACAATTACTTTGTGCAGCTGTTGGCCCCAATACACACTACGGTGTTGATCAGAAATTCATTCACTGCCTGGAGCATTTCATGATTGGTTACTGCTCTATCTGTTAGGTTAGGTTGTGCCCCCGTCACTATGTTATGTATCCCTGTCTCTATGTGTTACCAACTTCATCTCTATCAGTCTATGTGTCACCAACTTCATCTCTATGTGTCCCCATATGTTGTGTATAATACATGTCATGTGTCCCCATGTCTCTATAGATATCCCTGTTATATGTGTTCCCGTCTCCCCTAACCCTATCCCTAATTCTATCCCTTTCCCTAATCTGAAGGGACACAGATTCAGGGACAATAGAGTCAGAGACAGGGACAATAAGAGTCGGGGACTGCAGAGATGGGGGCACACTGAGGGTGAAGCATGGATATGGGGGCACATTGGTCTGGTCCCGCTCTGTCAGTGCCAGTGGCAGCCTGGCCTCAATGCCAATGTTATTGCAGGGGATTGTGGCTGGTAATGGAATGGTTCCTGGGCCCACTGGGTAAAACTATCGCTGTAGGTGGTGCGATTAAGTTAATTGCTGCCTGTCATTAATGCCCTGGGGAATGCAGAGTGTAACGCGCATGACATGCATGCAGCAAGAGAGGTGTTTTCTTTTGCTGAGTGTGGATATCATTGTGCGTGCATACCATTGGGTATGCTCTGCGTTAATTGTATAGTGTAGCGAAACTATATGGAGAGCTGGACAGCAGAGATCTACAAATACGAGGTTTTAAAAGAAAATTCCTCCCCTCAGTTGAGCAATTTGTTCATCAAGACTCCTTCCAGTTGCGTTATTTTTTTAAAATTTTAAACAAATACAATTGTATGTAAACAAAATTCATTAAAAGAAAAAACCCTCAAGATCTTGAGAAAAGAAACTTACTCAACCTAACGTTTTAGTCATGGATTTGAATACTGCAATGCCATACATCATACATAAAGTTAACTAAGGTAAAATTAAAAAAAAGATACAAAAATAAGAGAAGAAAAAGAAACTCCAGGGATAACAAAAAGTGTTCAATTTCGGAAAAGATTAGTATTTTCCCCCCTTAATCCTTAAACTGTTACAGGGGCTAGGCCATGACTCCCGGGTGCCCCTGTCCTGTATTGTGTAGATCTATGCTTAGCTAAACCTCACACTGAATGCGATGTGGTACAGTGGTACAGTGGTAGCGCGTTCGCCTCGTGTCAAGTAAACCCAAGTTTGAACTTGGGTACAGGGGATTTTTTCTCTCACTTTGCACTAGGCCTTACGGTCTGAACGTGGAGTCTTTCGGATGAGACGATAAACCGAGGTCCTGTGTGCCCATGCATTTAGCCCACGTTAATCCCAGTGGCAGCGAAAAAGTTGTCATTTGGTCACCACCACCACCACCCCTTTCCATCCTCATCAGTTACACCAATATCTCATGCAAAAACAAAAAATTAAATGGTGGTGACGCGCCTCTGGCTGTGACGTTCTCTCCAGGTGGGAGCAACCCGAATTTCACACTGATGCCTCTGTGACTATAAAGTACCTAATAAAATACCTAATACCGAATATTGTGAAGCAGTTACTTTGCCATGACATTCTCTCAAATATCAAACATGCTGTAATTGTAGTTTTAGGACTGGAGTTTGGTCTCTGGTGCCTAAAGTCGCTCGATACTACTTGTAATCACCTTTTGTGTGTAAACTTGTGTGGGTGGGTGGGTGTTACTGACTGCGCATGTATGTGTGGTGTGTGTGTGTGTGTACAATAGAGATAATCCTCTACAAAATAGCAAGCATTACTGTGTTGAGTAGAGTTGAAATAATGAAGACTGGGTAATGTGTGCAACAGTGGGTAGGTGGAATATGTGTCCGACAGTCTGTCTATTTGCACATATGTACCTCTGTGTGTGTGTGTGTGTGCTATAAGTATAATCCCATACAAAGATAGCCAGCATGGTTGGTTTAGTAGGGTAGTCCCGGATACAAACACTGATACAGCTCTAGGGGGGAGAAAAGTTGAGATAAAGAGGCCTTGAAGGCTGGGTAATACCTGTGACAGTAATTTGGGGAATCTGTGTGTGTGTGTTATTGTGTATGTGCGCGCACACATGCCTCTTTAATCTCTCTGTGTCTGTCTGTGTTATTGTGTATGTGCGTGCAATCATGCCTTTCTAATCTGTCTGTGTTATTGTATATACATGTGCGTGCGAACATGCCTTTCTAATCTGTCTGTGTTATTGTGTAACATGTGCGTGCGAACATACCTTTCTAATCTCTCTATGTCTTAACTCTTATGTCTCTCTGTGTGTCTAATCGGAAACCCTCCAAGTTGTAAGCATCATCATTGTCAATTGTTTTACGGAGGATGCTAAAAGAAACAATGGTGTGTGTGTCATTGTGTGCGCATGCATGCTCAAGCATGTACATGAGTGTGTATCTGAGTGTGTGTTTGCTATGCATGCTGTCACTGTCGGATGCATTCAACTTATTATATTTATTGGGAGAGTAGAGTTGTGGGGATGCCCCCTGGGCAAGTCTTATTCACTGTAAGCAGGCAAATTGTAGTCCAGCCCTGTAGAGCAGCAGTCATCTCCAGGAAGTCATAGTCAGATGCAAGTTACCAACTGCCATACATGTACAGTGAGCTAGGTCCTAGGTGAGGCCTTGAACGTTCAGTCCAGCCCTGTAGAGCAGCAGTCATCTCCAGGAAGTCATAGTCAGATGCAAGTTACTAACTGCCATACATGTACAGTGAGCTAGGTCCTAGGTGAGGCCTTGAACGTTCAGTCCAGCCCTGTAGAGCAGCAGTCGTCTCCAGGAAGTCATAGTCAGATGCAAGTTACTAACTGCCATGTACAGTGAGCTAGGTCCTAGGTGAGGCCTTGAACGTTCAGTCCAGCCCTGTAGAGCAGCAGTCGTCTCCAGGAAGTCATAGTCAGATGCAAGTTACTGTCATGTACAGTGAGCTAGGTCCAAGGTGAGGCCTTGAACGTTCAGTCCAGCCCTGTAGAGCAGCAGTCGTCTCCAGGAAGTCATAGTCAGATGCAAGTTACTAACTGCCATGTACAGTGAGCTAGGTCCTAGGCGAGGCCTTGAACGTTCAGTCCAGCCCTGTAGAGCAGCAGTCATCTCCAGGAAGTCATAGTCAGATACAAGTTACCAACTGCCATGTACAGTGAGCTAGGTCCTAGGTGAGGCCTTGAACGTTCAGTCCAGCCCTGTAGAGCAGCAGTCATCTCCAGGAAGTCATAGTCAGATACAAGTTACCAACTGCCATGTACAGTGAGCTAGGTCCTAGGCGAGGCCTTGAACGTTCAGTCCAGCCCTGTAGATCAGCAGTCATCTCCATGAAGTCATAGTCAGATGCAAGTTACTAACTGCCATACATGTACAGTGAGCTAGGTCCTAGGTGAGGCCTTGAACGTTCAGTCCAGCCCTGTAGAGCAGCAGTCGTCTCCAGGAAGTCATAGTCAGATACAAGTTGCCAACTGTCATGTACTGTACAGTGAGCTAGGTTCTATAACTAGGTGAGGCCTTGAATGTTCAACAATGCCTGGGGGTGGTGGAATGTGTGCGGGGGAAGTAACAGTGAGAGGATTATCTGGCTGGAGGCCTATCAACATTGACTCTACCCCGCCCGCTGTTTATACTGGGTGTGGGCCGGGCATGCCGGTTTAGTTTGCACGATCTGTCTGACCCTTTAATATCGGCCCACTCTCAGGGCTTGTTTCAATAGATTGCTACACACTGGGACCAGCAGAGGTGTCCATAGTGGGTGATATTTTCTGTGAGAGAGAGTTTGGATCTGTGCTTTTTATATAATAGATTGCTACACACTGGGACCAGCAGAGGTGTCCATAGTGGGTGATATTTTCACAAGACGTCCAATGCTGCACTTGGTCATCTCCAATTATGGAAAGTGACGCCATTCGTGTGCCAATGTCGGTTTTCAGCAAAACTTTAGAATGTGTATCGCTTAACCATTCAATCTGAAATTAAACTGGCTCTAGGCCTAGCTCTAACCCTAACCAAAACCTTATACCGTCAAATACACACACAAAATAAAACTTTACTAAAAATTGAGTGTTCCATGTTTGGAGATGACCAACTGCAGTCTTGAACACCTAGTGATATTTTCTGTGTGAGAGTTTGGATCTGCGGGTTTTTTGTGAGTAAGGAATCCAAAATTACAGTTGTTGAACTTGTTCACTGTAATGTCTATATAATAAAAAAAAATGGAAAAACTGGTTAATGTCAACTTTATGTTACTAAATGTAATGATTAAATTTCTTTTGGTAATTTGTGCTCATTTAATGTAATGTATTGTAAAGAATAATTAGTACTTTGGTTCATTTTAATAATGGTTCTGTTGTTTATTAAAACAAACAAAAACAAAAGTTTCTTATAAAATTCAAAGTAGTTTTGTTCTGTTTATTATTTTATTAGAAAACGGTCGAACTGGAAGAACATTTCTTCGGAATGTGACATGGTTGTTATTTGAGATCATTTTCTCTATTGACTATTGAGGTAACTTTGCATTTTGTGCTGACTTTTATTCTCGTTTTACCAAGAAAAAGACTGGTAAAAAAGATCTGTGTTGATTACATTAGTAATATGTGCATGCATTTTAATTCATGCATACTGAATTTATCTATTTAATTTGGACTGTAAAATTTGTCTGCTGGGTTCCCACATAACACACACACAGTGGCACACACACATGCATGCATGCACGCATACATGCACACACACATACACACACACACACACACACACACACACACACACACACACACACACACACACAGTCTCACACACACACACTCACAGTCACACACACACACACAGAGTCACACACACACACACACACACACACACACACACACACACACACACACACACACACACACACACACACACACACACACACACACACACCTGCACATGAATAGGAAAGGCTCGTCAGATAAGGCAGCTCTCTGCATGTACATCAGTATAAAAGAGCTCTTCAGATATATACTTCATGGTTTTATTCAAAACCATGCTGGGGACAGAAAAGGAGACTGTGTGTCATGCTTTTTCATTGTATCACTTCTTGTTCTGCTGGTTGTACCCAGTCCTGTTCACTCGTGTTTATCGTGTTGACACAGCTGCTGTTTGTTTAGCTCTGTTGAGGTGCAGTCAGATTCAATTAAATGTGGGTCACCCGGTTTATAGTAGTTTTCTTTGGTTGTATGATAATGAAAGGTGTCGTTAGGGTGTGAATGATTGTGTGTGTAAGAAAGTGTATGGAGTGATTTGTGTGTGTGTTATGGTGGAAATGCCATTTAATGGGTCTATGGTTGGTTGTGTGTGTGTGTGTGGCCATAAAAGTGGTATTACACCTTCAAGTTCAAGGAGTTGGAAATAATAATGCTTTTTATTTTAAACTTCTGTTGCCTTTCATGCTCCCAATCTCGATTTTGACCAATTCTAATTTAGTAATAATAATTTTTATTTCATATAGCGCTAAAATCCATACAGTAGTATGCTCGATGCACTTTACAAAAGCAACATTGAAAGATGAAAACCATGCATTAAAATCAGCAAGAAAGTCATACTATCAACAGTTTCTATAATAAAGATGAAGTAGTTTCTATAATAACTATTTTTGTGCTTCACTTTGAATTAGTTAACTACATTTTACATGACTTTCATCTCTTGCATTTTCTTTCTGAAAATTAATAATTCCGTTAATTAGGTGACATTGTTTTCTGTTTACAGGGTGTAAGCGTCACGAGGGTGTAAGCATCACGAGGGTGTAAACGTCACGAGGGTGTAAACGTCACGAGGTAAACCTGTCCCCTGCATCACAAGCGGACCAATCATCTTCCACTCTGTCTTCTACCGTCGCCATCCCCCGCTTCCTCCCCCACATCTTCTAACCCTCAACTGTTAAAAGCGAGGCAGCGGTGCTGTAGGGGCCATGACGGGAGGTGTGTACCCTGGCCTGGGGGAGAGTGACCCCATGGAGGAGAAGAGGGAGAAGGAGAAGCCTCCCCTGCCGTCCTACGACTCTGCAACTGGCATGGGCACCACGGGGGAACCCCCCACGGGAAACTGGCAGAGAGCTAAGGTGTGTGGAGTGTATTATGTATGGAGTGTATTATGTGGATACAATGTTTTGTATAGCCTCCCCTGCCGTCCTACGACTCTGCAACTGGCATGGGCACCGCAGGGGAACCACCCACAGGGAACTGGCAGAGAGCTAAGGTGTGTGGAGTGTATTATGTATGGAGTGTATTATGTGGATACAATGTTTTGTATAGCCTCCCCTGCCGTCCTATGACTCTGCAACTGGCATGGGCACCGCGGGGGAACCACCCACAGGGAACTGGCAGAGAGCTAAGGTGTGTGGAGTGTATTATGTGGATGTAAAGTTCATTGATGATGAGGATGTTGACAGTGTTAATGATGATGACAAAAACAATGAAGATGGTGTTTCTGACTTTCAGGGTGTGCTGTCCTGCAATCGACACATGCTGGAGAACCTGATGGTGTGCAACGTGTGCTTCATTGATGATGATGATGATGACAAAAACAATGAAGATGACGTTTCTGATTTTCAGGGTGTGCTGTCCTGCAATCGACACATGCTGGAGAACCAGATGGTGTGTGATGTGTGGTTCACGGTGGGTCCTCACCAGGAGAAGGTGGGGGCGCATCGCTACGTGCTGCAGTCCAGATCCGGCGTGTTCTTCGCCATGTTTGACGGCCCTGGGGCCGATAGGTCCTCCATAGATCTGCCCAACACTCAGCCCAAAGTGCTGTGGCAGTTACTGAGGTGTGTGTCTGTCTGTCTGTCCTCCATAGATCTGCCCAAAGTGCTGTGGCAGTTACTGAGGTGTGTGACTGTTTGTTTGTCTGTTCTTCGCCATGTTCGACAGCCCTGGGTCCTCCATAGATACTCTATAGGTCCTCCATAGATCCTCTATAGGTCCTCCATAGATCCTCTATAGGTCCTTCATAGATCCTCTATAGGTCCTCCATATATCCTCTTTAGTCCTCCATAGATCCTCTATAGGTCCTCCATAGATCCTCTTTAGTCCTCTATAGGTCCTCCATAGATCCTCTATAGGTCCTCCATAGATCCTCTATAGGTCCTCCATAGATCCTCTATAGGTCCTCCATAGATCCTCCATAGATCCTCTATAGGTCCTCCATAGATCCTCTTTAGTCCTCTATAGGTCCTCCATAGATCTCCCTAACACATAGCCCAAAGTGATGTGACAGTTATTGAGGTCTGTCTGTCTCTTTGTGTCAGTGTCTGTCTGTTTTCCGACATATTTGCTGATCCAAGAGCCGATAAATCCTCAATAGATCTCCCTAACACTCAGCCCAAAGTGATGTGGCTGTTATTGAGGTGTGTGACTGTCTGTCTGTCTTTGTGTGTTTGTTTGTCTCTTTGTGTGAGTGTCTGTCTTTGTGTGTTTGTTTGTCTCTTTGTGTGACTGTCTGTCTGTCTTTGTGTGTTTGTTTGTCTCTTTGTGTGACTGTCTGTCTTTGTGTGTTTGTTTGTCTCTTTGTGTGACTGTCTTTGTGTGTTTGTTTTTCTCCATGTTTGATACTCTGGTGCCCGATAGATCCTCGATAGATCTTCCCAACACAAAGTGATGTGGCAGCTACTGATGTGTGTGTGTGCATGCATGTGTTTTTCTTTCTGTCTGTTGGGGGGGGGGGGGGGGGGGGTGCTTTAACTTTGTCATTTGTATGCACAATTTACCATAGACCTTTTCAACACTCAGCTTTGAATTGCAGTGGCAACTTCTAAGATAAGTAATTAATATTTTGTGCTCGTGGAATTCAAATTGGAGTTGTCCGTTATTTGTGTATAACAGATTCGTAATTTAATTTGATTAATGGGTAAATTAAGTGTGTAAATCAATCAAATAAACAAATCAGAGTTTGTTGCTGCTTTTTTTTCAAGGTACAGGTTTTTGTTGTTGTTTTTATTTATTGTAGTGATTGAATGTAGGCAGTAAATTAAGTGTAGATCAATAATAAAAATAGAGTTTGTTACAGTTTTGTTTCTGTAGTTGTATGAAGCGATGTGCTTCACTCTGAATAAACCCTCTTTGAAAGTGAATTTCCATGACATAATCAAAGGTTAAATTGTGTTTGTTGTTTTTTCATGTGAACTTTATTTCATTGTTTGTCTTGTTCCGTTTGTTTCAGGTACATGTACTACGAAGAGCTCTACCCCGATTCAGAAACCGTCTTTGACCTGCTGTCGCTTACTGACAGGTATGACGTCGGCACAGCGCGTGACATCTGTCTGCGATTTCTCCACTCCTGCCTGACCGTCGCCACCGCCTGCCTCATTCTGGAAACGGCCCATCGCCATGACGACCAGGAGCTGGATAAAGAATGCATGCTGTACATCAGGAAACACGGGGAGGACGTGATTCAGAGCGAAGGCATGGATAAACTGTGCAGAGAGTGTCTGAACAGGGTGAGTAGTACTCGAGTAGTAGTAGTGTGTGTGATTCAGAGCGAAGGCATGGATAAACTGTGCAGAGAGTGTCTGAACAGGGTGAGTGGTACTCGTGTAGTAGTGTGTGTGAGAGAGAGTGCGAGTTTGTGAGAGAGAGAGTGAGTTTGTGAGTGAGAGAGAGAGTGTGTGTGATAGAATTTGTGTGAGAGTGTGTGTTTGAGTGAGAGAGTGAGTGTGTGTGAGTGAGAGAGAATGAGTGTGTGCGAGAGATGAGTGAGTGTGTGTTTGTGCACATGCACAGGCAGATGTGCTTCATGGTGACTAAACTGGGGTCTGTCCAGCGCTCTCTGACTCAATAAAAAAAAAACCCAGACAGGACTGCCTATCATGTCCACTTGGTGGTTGTTCAGTTTCATAGGGACACTTTTCTGACTGATCAATGTGGATTAGATCAATAGATGGAAAAGTCAGACGTGAGCTCCCTAGTTTGTCAAGAGACATGGTTCGTGGGGTCCTTTCAGGTGCTTTAAAGTGCTGTGAAATTGATCGGTCATCAAAAGGCCTGTTAAGTCCTTTATATCAGCAAGGAGGTCCTTTCAAATCAGTCAAAGGTCCTTTTAAAATTGGTGCGGTCAGTTTAAATCCTTTAATCAGGCCAAAAACCAAAACTAAGTACCTTGTCATAAGAAATGAACTCCAAAAAATATATTAAATGAAATAAAATTTGCCAAAAATCGATCGCCTTTGTATCTTTCGAGTAGACGATCTAATTTTAATAGTCACTGTAAATCCGGTCACGTGCGCGAGATTCGGCGAGATATCTTATGCGCCATGTTGAAATTCTTCCCACATGCGTCTGCTTCAGTGCTTGTTTTCAAGTAAAAAGTGTAAAAATGCCTGGAAAGTGTTCATTTTCAGGATCGTTGGCTGAGAGGACATTTATAAGGACTGGGTCCGAAAAGTGATGGACAACAAACATGCAGTTCGTTGTGCATATTGTGAAAAAACCATCAACATCTTGTCAATGGGAGAGTCGGTGCTGAAACAACACGCAAAGACTGAAAATCACAAGAAAGCTGAAAGAAGGCACAAGGCGGAATCGAGGTGCAATGTGACCGACTTTTTTTGCAAGTAGCAGAAATACTACTGTAACAACAAATGAATCTGCTCAGCCAAAAAAAAAAAAAAAAAGAATCTGCTCAGCCACAATCGCCGGCGTCTGGCTCTGCGCCCACCACGTCTGCAAATACAACTACAAACAAGGTTTAAATAGGTCCTTTAAAAAAAATTGCTGGTCCTTTTTGGCACTCTTCCAAGTCCCCATGAACCATGAGAGATGACTGATCACCAACTACTTCAGTGACAATGTGTGTTTCCTTGGGTGTTAACGATGGACAGCAATGATGATATTTTGTGTTAATGAAAAGCTGATAATACTGTTCTTTGTTCCCAGGTGCTAACAATGGAAGGCCTAGACATCAGTCGAGGGTTCCCAATCATCCCGCAAAACAAGGGGTCCCAGGGACCCTTTCACTTACAAATGGGGGTCCCTGGGAGTCCTGATCAGCTCTGTCAGGTTCGCCAAGAAGTAACTGACTGCTAGACCAATGATATACTGTGATGTTCAGAGTGTGTATATGAGTGGATGATGAGCATGTTGTGTCTTCAGGTGCTGATGATGGAAGACCTGTCAAGTTCGCCAAGAAGTAACTGACCGCTAGACCAATGATATACAGTGATGTTCAGTGTGTATGTGAGTCGATGATGAGCATGTTGTGTCTTCAGGTGCTGACGATGGAAGACCTAGACATCAGCCCCGTGGTTCGCCAAGAAGTAACTGACCGCCAGACCAATGATGTATAGTGATGTTCGGAGTGTGTATGTGAGTCGATGATGAGCATGTTGTGTCCTCAGGTGCTGACGATGGAAGGCCTAGACATCAGCCCCATGGTTCGCCAAGAAGTAACTGACCGCCAGACCAGTGATGTATAGTGATGTTCGGAGTGTGTATGTGAGTCGATGATGAGCTAAATACTTGCATGTTGTGTCTTCAGGTGCTGACGATGGAAGGCCTGGACATCAGCCCCGTGGTTCGCCAAGAAGTAACTGACCGCAGGACCAATGATGTATAGTGATGTTCAGAGTGTGTATGTGAGTCGATGATGAGCATGTTTTGTCTTCAGGTGCTGACAATGGAAGGCGTGGACATCAGCCCCGTGGTTCGCCAGGAGGTCACAGATCGGTGGGCGCGGCGTCAGTGCGAGGACAAGCTGTGCGAACCCTCGGAGGACAACAAGCAGGAGACGTTAGGCGACGTCATCTACGTGAAGCGCGACGACCGGCAGTCGCACCGCTTTATCCTGGACTCCGTCACCGAGCGGCAGTTGTCCGGGGAGGACGATGCGGAAACCCCCCCTCCCCTGTACTCCGAGCTGAGCCTGGAGAATGGCGACGACGTGCCGGACAACGTGTCCATATCGTCTGTGTCCTCGGCTGGCTCCAAGCGAAGCCTGCGCTCGCAGATGTCGCGTCAGCACTCCACGGCCATGTGGCCCGACCTGAACCAGGTGACGCGCTTCAAGGAGGTCAGCGGCACCATGGAGAACGACGGCACTGCAGACGCCGTGACGTTCACCGTCGACGCCAACATCTACCTCTACGGCTTCGGCATCTACGGCAGCCGCAAGCAGGGCGAGGCGGCCTTCAAAGTGGACACGATCGTGACGCGCAAAAAGCGGGACATTCTCATGGAGTCCATCTCCATCAAGGGCGCGGGGGTGATCCTGCCCGTGATGTTCGAGAAGGCGGTGAAGCTGCAGAGAGGCAAGCCCTACACGCTGGAGGTGTACGTGCAGGGCCCGGCCTCACACTGCGGCACAGACGGCCTGGGCACTGTGTCTGACGGCAGGACCACCTTCAAGTTCACCAAGACCACCGCTGTCAAGGGCAACCGCACCACCGAGCTCAGCGGACAGATCCCACGACTCTACTTCCTGCCTTATTAGACGTCAAGCACAGCACGGGAAAGTTTAACAGTGTGTCGTTTCTGCGTCGACTGTTTTGAAATGGAATTCAACAGGACAGATACCAAGATTTTTACTTCATGCCCTACTGAAACACAGTGCAGGAAGATCAGGACGACTGGAAAATCTGAAAAATTCAAGCAAGTGATACAAAAAAGGATGTTGTTTTGACAACTTCGATTTGTTGCTTGATTTGAGAGCCAGGAAAATGTAAGATTATGTCGTGTCTGCATTGACTGCTTTTGATGCTGATGGGAATAATCTGATTCGAACAAATGATAGATAAACCTAAAATTGTGCTTTGTGGTAGTTTGAGTGTTGTCACTTGATGGGGGGGGGGGGGGGGGGGGTAGGGTGTAGGTTCAGCATGGTGTTCAACAGGACAGATCCATTGTGTGTGCTTCTTGCCATACTGAAACAAAGGACAGAACAATTCAAGCACCTGATAAAAAAAAAAGTATGTGAAATGATGCTATGTCTGCACGCGAGTTGTTTTGACAATGTCACTGTTTCTTGATTAATTTGGGAGCCAAACTACAAGCATAGCATGGAGTTCAGCAAGACAGAAACCTCCATTGTACATAGCTAGGATGGCCATAGAGTGGCTGTGGAGGTCAACTGTAGCTAGGATGACCATAGAGTGGCTGTGGAGGTCAACTGTAGCTAGGATGACCATAGAGTGGCTGTGGAGGTCAACTGTAGCTAGGATGGCCATAGAGTGGCTGTGGAGGTCAACTGTAGCTAGGATGGCCATAGAGTGGCTGTGGAGGTCAACTGTAGCTAGGATGGCCATAGAGTGGCTGTGGAGGTCAACTGTAGTGGTGTAGCTAGGATGGCCATAGAGTGGAGGTCAACTGTAGCTAGGATGGCCATAGAGTGGCTGTGGAGGTCAGCTGTAGCTAGGATGGCCATAGAGTGGCTGTGGAGGTCAACTGTAGTTGGGATGGCCATAGAGTGGCTGTGGAGGTCAACTGTAGAGGGGCAGTGTTTTGCATAGAGTGTGGTGTAGCTAGGATGGCCATAGAGTGGCTGTGGAGGTCAACTGTAGAGGGGCAGTGTCTTCCATAGATGATGGTGTAGCTAGGATGGCCATAGAGTGGCTGTGGAGGTCAACTCATAGCTAGGATGGCCATAGAGTGGCTGTGGAGGTCAACTGTAGCTGGGATGGCCATAGAGTGGCTGTGGAGGTCAACTGTAGCTAGGATGGCCATAGAGTGGCTGTGGAGGTCAACTGTAGCTAGGATGGCCATAGAGTGGCTGTGGAGGTCAACTGTAGCTAGGATGGCCATAGAGTGGCTGTGGAGGTCAACTATAGAGTGGCAGTGTCTTCCATAGACAATGGAGTAGCTAGGATGGCCATAGAGTGGCTATGGAGGTCAACTATAGAAGGGCAGTGTCTTCCATATACGATGGTGTAGCTAGGAATAGGATGGCCATAGAGTGGCTGTGGAGGTCAACTATAGAGGGGTAGTGTCTTCCATAGACGATGGTGTAGCTAGGATGGCCATAGAGTGGCTGTGGAGGTCAACTATAGAGGGGTAGTGTCTTCCATAGACGATGGTGTAGCTAGGATGGCCATAGAGTGGCTGTGGAGGTCAACTGCAGAGGGGCAGTGTCTTCCATAGACGATGGTGTAGCTAGGATGGCCATAGAGTGGCTGTGGAGGTCAACTGCAGAGGGGCAGTGTCTTGGTCACTGGCAGCAGGTGAAGGAGGATGGTGCCTTGGCAGAGGACCCCAGCTATCCTCCTTTGCTCGCAGCCAGTTCGTCAAACCACAGTGCACATGAATGCAACACATTGAAAATTGACTACCTGTAAATTGTACGATTTTGACAGACGAGAGAGAATAGTGTATGTACGTTTTGCAATCTGTCAATGTTGGTGAATGTTTTGCATCACAATTGTTGTGTGACTAAGAGGCCATGCATGTATCAAAGGAAAGATTCATCACTGTTGTTGTATGGATCCTGTGTGTGTATGCCTTCCTTACTGAAAGCGGTGAAAGATAAATATAAATGATATACAGGAACAACACACCAATCTATCGGGTAAAAATGATATATATATATCTGTATGAATTCAAACTGTCGACAAATGTTGCTGAGCATTTTGTAATGCTGTTTTTTCTATTTGATTTAGACCAGAAGCCGATATAGATGTCCTTAGGGGATGATTTTTTACTGTTATATTATTCCCATGTAGCCAGTAGAATTTGTAAGAAGATCGGAGGGACTTTGTATAGCCAGTTCAGATTAGCCAGTGGAACTTAACAGAAAGAGGGAATTTGAGACTTCTCTTTCATTTCTTCCCTTCTAGTATTTGTTTTAAAATTGGGCAACACCCGTAAAAGTAAATGATTCTATGCGGTATGTTTTGATGATACACACGACACATTCTGAACCACATTGTTCCTATGCAGTTTCTATGTGCTTACAAGCTAAAGTGGGACAGAAGCTTGGCTTCCTTTTTTGTTTTTTATTTGATAAAACTTGATAAAATCTGAAAAACTTGTGTATGTGTGTAAACAGCAGTCTTGACTTTGTAGAATAGGGGGAGGGGTCTCCTTGCCTCTAAGCACATGCTTCAGCAACTTGGATGGAGCTCTCTGCAAAAGCGACGGCAGGCCACCAGACTCACCATGCTCTACAAAACACTCAGTGGCATGGTGAGCATCAGCAGGAGCAAGCTGGTACCTCAGTCACAACGACAACGTAGAGGTCACCCCCAATAGCTCCTTGTCCCCCAGTGCCGAACTCAATATCACCAGAGTGCATTTTCCCCCAGAACAATAAAGGAGTGGAATGAGCTACCAACAGCAGCAGTGGAAGCCAAAACCCCAGAGTGTTTCACAGCCAGGGTCTGGGAGCATCTGCTTGGACACCCGCCCGCTGCCACCTCCATCTCCGTTGGTCCCATTCTGGGGTCAACGGACTAATTATCTGGCAACCAGCTTCCCTTCTCTCTCTCTCTCTCTCTCTCTCTCTCTCTCTCTCTCTCTCTCTCTCAATAATTTCTTCTGTGGCCTACTTGAGGCCCTTTCTTCCGGCAAGAGTGGTTGAGCCTCCCCGGTTCCGTGGCAAATAATCAACGTGATGATTGTGGCCACGCACAGCTAAGAAGAAGAACACATGCTGGGAATTTAGCATTCATTAAAACGTAACGTTAAAAAAGAATGACTTGTATCAGTGAACACAAAGCATATCATAAATTATAAAACGTAATTGCAGTTATGTTGCGCCTGTTATGGTTGTATGCTAAAGGTTATTGTATATAGCTAGTAAGCAACATTTTTCTTGTTTGTTTATTGTAAAATGCCTTGGACTTTGAGGGTGATCTTTCTGTATGATATCAGTCTATGCAAGAACAAATCGTCTTTCACCATTTTTTATTATATTTATGACCGTTACTTCATGGGCATCTCATGGGAAAGTGAAAACCGCGCCTTCGCTCCTAACCACATTTCTTATGTATTTTTCTATGCAAAAAAAAAAGTTAATGTAAATAATGATGATGTTGTAATACCGCTAATAATGTTTTACTTGAAGTGTTCCTAACACAACAACAAAATCAAAATATTGAATGAATTACGACTTGTTTTTATTATGCATATCATGAAGCGCAAGAAAAAATAATTTATATGTTCTGCAATATTGCGTTGGTCAGTGGTGGAATGTGAAGCTTTTCCTTGTTGGATAATGCAGTGTGTATGTGAAGAAAAGGGAAGGTGGGTGGGGGTTGAAAGACCGGCTGGATTATTTTGATTCCTACTTTAAATTATATTAAATAATAATTTTTTACGCTTCTTTTTAAAATGTTTTTGTATAATGTGTATATGAAAAGGGGTGGTGGGTGGGGATGAACGGCGTGAGCATTTTTTATTTTATATACTTCATATTGGTTTTCCTTCTTGATTTTTATCATCGAAGAGCGCTATAGAATTTTTATTTATTATTATTATTAATGTGTGAATGTTGTGCAAAAGTTGGGGTAACCACTCTCAGACAGAAGATGTGGTTTTAGTTGTTGTTTTTCTTTGTGACCTGTTTTGCAATATTACGTTGGTCAGTTGTTGGAACATGAAATTTCTCTCTGCTCTGTTGGATAATGTGCGAATGTTGTGCAAAAGATTGAGTAAACTACCGTATTTTTCGGATTATAAGGCGATATTTTTTCCCAGACTCAGACCCCTGCGCCTTATAATATGTCTAATAAAGTAGTAAGAAAATATAATGACAAAATCTGAAATTTGGGTAAAATTTTGGGGGGTGCGGCTTATGCAAAGGTGCGCCTTATAGTCCGACAAATATGGTTCTATCAGACAGAAGATGTGGGTTTTGTTGCTTTTCTTTGTGACGTGTTTTGCAATATTACATTGGTCAGTTGTTGGAACGTGAAATTTATCTCTGTTAGATAATGTGTTAATGACTTTTTCAAAAGATGTGGTAAACCATTATCAGACAACGATGTGGTATTATTTGTTGTTTTTCTTTGTGACATGTTTTACAATATTACGTTGGAATATGAAATTTCTCTCTGTTGGATAATGCGTGAATGCTGTGCAAAAGACGGAGTAAACTACTATCAGTCAGAAGATGTGTTTTTTGTTGTGTGTTTCTTTGTGACGTGTTTTGCAATATTACGTTGGTCAGTTGTTGGAACGTGAAATTTCTCTCTGTTGGATAATGTGTGAATGCTGTGCAAAAGACGGAGTAAACTACTATCAGACAGAAGATGTGTTTTTTGTTGTGTGTTTCTTTGTGACGTGTTTTGCAATATTACGTTGGTCAGTTGTTGGAACGTGAAATTTCTCTCTGTTGGATAATGTGTGAATGCTGTGCAAAAGACGGAGTAAACTACTATCAGACAGAAGATGTGTTTTTTGTTGTGTGTTTCTTTGTGACGTGTTTTGCAATATTAAGTGGTCAATGTTGGAACGTGAAATTTCTCTCTGTTGGATAATGCGTGAATGCTGTGCAAAAGATGTGGTAAACCGTTATCAGACAACGATGTGGTTTTATTTGTTGTTCTCTGTGATATGTGCCATGGACAAGGAGGTGCTTTGGTGTGAAACTTGTACAGATTCATAATGCACCACCATTTATTGTGCATGAATGGATTTAGGTTTTTTTCATTTGAACACCTTGTTATCATTTAAGCAGGGTTCGTACAGGGTCCTTCAAAATTGACATGGCCTTTTCCAGGGCTTCAAAAGTGCTTGAAAAACAGCAATGGCCCCCAAAGTCCTGGAATTTTCAGTATCGTCTGACCACGTCCTTAATCTCAATCCATCAAAGTCAAAATCTGTCGTCCACAAAAAATATTGAAGGTTAAAACTAAATTCAAATGAAAACAACCCAAAAACTTTCATGGTCATACCGATATCGCGATCATAGCAGACAACGTTTGCGCGAGTTGTCTGCCGCTGAAGTTGCTTCCCTTTACCGTACTTCCGTTCTCCGGTAAAGGAGACTGCATTTTCAACGATGTTTGGCTGCAAAAAAGAATATCAGAGCTGGTTAGCTCCGTCAACACATGGTCCAAAACTGAAAGCTAATTGCACAGTATGCAAAAAGAACTTTGACATCGCCAGCATGGGCGAGAGTGCTGTAAAAAGCCATTGTCAAGGCCAGAAGTACAAGTAACACAGGCGGAGCTCAGGCGGGAACGAAACTGGCATTGACTGGTGTGCCAGATTGAGTCCTTGAAATTTAGTAAACTGGTCCTGGAAAAGTCCTGGAATGTTTTGTACACAGATCTGTACGAACCCTACGGTTTGCCTCGGTAGTAGGTATGTGTCCGATTTTCAGTTTCCCCGGGTCTCCCCGCTGCATACAGCTGACACATTCACAGAAAAATACTGAATAAAAGTGCACATAACCTATACTTTTCTGAAAGGGAATTGAATATACTATCTTTTGAGAACACTTTCGCATGCATTCGAACAAACTGCTAAAAGCATATGGATAGAAAAAGGGAAACTCTTAGAATAACCCTGGGACGGATTTTTCCGTGACGGGGCAGTTTATAGGTCACCAGAACTTGATGGAAATATCCGTGACGGGGCAGTGAAGAGGTTAAAAAAAAAAGGGTTTTTTTAAAGAGAAACTCCTTAAAATATCCAGGTGCGCCCTTAAAGACCCACCACGTCGCATGTCAAAGTCACGGTTTTCACGTGTTTTCCCTCTTATAGCTGGTAAGAAATCTTTAAAAATCTTCCTAGCATAAGAGGGAATGTGACACGTGACGTGGGGGGTCTTTAAAGACATCTGTTGCTCGCTGATTCTAACCCCCTCATTTTGGAGATAGAAATAACACTGGTTGTATTGGGCTTCTCCTCCAAAATTGGAATGTGTCGGCTGAATGCAGCGGGGAGACCAGTGAAAACTGAAAAATGAACACATACGTCGAAAATTGTGGTTGGCATCTCTGATTTTATTAATTGTTTTATTTGCATTCCACCATGCTATTGTTTTATCATGAATATTTAGTAACAGGTTCAATTCATTTTAACCATCATGGGATTGAGGTTATGTTAAATCTGTATCTCTTGCACTATATTGTGAATTAATTGTTGCATTTGCATTCCAACTGATTCATCATTAAAAAGTGTAAATTCATGAATTTACATTCCATTGTCATTATTATTAAAATCTCATTAAGTGTAAAATTTAGTGACAGTTAAGTTCTGTTCTTGCCATAACCTGCATAGCGTTGGTTCAATCGCTATATTGTACACTGTATGATTTGCAGATGATTTTTGTTTTTAATTGCATTTTCTTCATCTTTAATCATTTATGAACAAGTGTGTTTTCCCTTAAACTAGCGCAACGCCGAGTACCGGTAACGCCTAGTAACGGTAACGCCAAGTACTGGTAACGCTGAGTACAGCAAATTTGAAGTGATTCGGTTAAGAAACGGCGGAGTTATAAGGCCCCGTTTCCCGTTGGCGCTGCTCTGAGAAGGACGCGCTCTCCCGATTCTCTTCACATTTGCTGCCAGGCTTCGCCCCTGCCACAGCAAGCCTGACAGCAAATTTGAAGCGATTCGGTTAAAAAAACGGCGGAATTATTTGTGAAAAGGTGAAGCGGCGTATATCGCGCGCATTTCTGCATCGATTCGCTTCCGGTTTGATACATCGATAATCACCGTCCCCGGTCCTCTACCTGCCAAATTCGAGGCAATCGGTCCAGAAATACCAGAGATACGGGCGCCGAGAGGCCGGTGGATACGCGTTTCGCGCATTTGCCAAACTGCGCAAATGCCTCGGTTGCCGTTGCCATCGCCCCGTTAGGGCTCACAGCAAATTTGAAGCAATTCGGTCGAAAAACGGCGGAGTTATAAGGCCCGTTTTGTGTTTCAGACAGACAGACAGACACACACACAGACACACACACGGACACTTGGCTTTTTATTATATGATGGCAAACGCGGGAACGGGTAGTTCATTAGTGGTATGTAGTTCATGCACTGTGCACGTAGCTGTGGTAGTTAATTATAAATCGTCAGATAAAAAATAACCTTTGCTTTATGACATGAAGAACACATTTTCATGCTTGACAAATGGTGATGGTGACACAAGATTATAATAATATGATTTGTGCATGTGCAATGTGATTTGTTGTGAGAAGTTTACATGGAATAAACTTAACCCTCTTGCGTCCGCATTTGTCACAGCAAAAAAAAGCTTATAGCATTCACATATTTCCCCAGAATGTTGAGGAAATAATGCCTTCTGAAGCACACCTCCTCCAAAATCAGAATGTGTTGGCTGTATGCAGCGGGGAGACCAGTGAAAACTGGATGCATATGTACCTTACCCATTATGACCATATGGCCTGGGAACGGAGAAGAAGAAGAAGCACACGGAGGCAACTTGCAGCCAGACGGTGTTAGCCGACTTGAATGAAGAGGGTTAATGTAGGGTTATCTTGCCAATCTATCATGGTGTTTAGATTCAGTTCTTTTGATTTAAAGTTACGTAAATATAGCCCTAGTTTTATGATACTCTTAATCAGGAACACTTTTTTTTTTTTGGGGGGGGGGGGGGGGGGGGGGGGGTGTTTTTGTTGTTGCTTTTTTTTTTGGGGGGGAATGTTTTGGGGGGTTTTCCCATGGCATTGTTGACACACTGCGCACAATGGTGAAGGGTTTATCGTTTTATTTTATGATTTTTGATCTTCCAATTTTACCATTTGTTTCATTGCTTCAACACTAATTTCCTTCCTTTCAGCACTTTCCATTGACCCTTTCACTCCCGGAACTATTTGTACGTTTAGCGTACGAGCTACCTAACTTTTTAAAAAAATCACTAACAATTAAATGATGCTGTAAAGACTAAAAATAGTATAATGGTATATGTTTTATTGAAGGAAAATTAATGGAGAACAATTATTTTCAATGTTGTCTGTGTGAGATAACACATTATGAGGGGGATATAACCAAGATTTTAAGGGAAAAAAACAATATTGTGAAGAAGAAAAATGTTAAAATTAGAATGAAAATTCAGGTCTGAACCACTTGTATCATGATTGGGTTGAGCAACAACTTCATAAACTTTATTTCCAACACACTTTTCATCACTTTTATTGTCAGAAAATTAAAGAAATGTCATGCAGTTTTCTTAGCATTTACCTTCTGGCAGCCATATTGATATGCTTGGCTATTGTTTCGCTTTAAAAAATGCAAAACACCGCATCAAAATCGACCCAAAACTTCCTGAGAAACAAGTTCAGACCCCTCTCAAAATAATAATGTCAAATAGAGAAAAGGGAAATAATTCATTCTTTTAAGATCTGGGCTACTGAGTAGGTTATGCCCCCTAAGCGCGTTGAAACTCGCTCTTGGGAGTGAAAGGCTTAAGAGGTGGGGATTTGGGTGACCACATTTTCTCGTTGGATTGATCATTTTACATCATCGTTTTTACCTTTGATTTTCATTAGTTTGGTCAAAATAATAAATCTCTGCTGCAATACAACAAAACCAGTTGTTCAAGCATCAAACTATAAAATTGTAGAGCATTGTAGATTTTTTTTTAAACATTTTACTTTCTTTTTCACATAATCTCTTTACCAACTCCCTTTTTGTTGTTGCTTCCTAAAAATCGCGTTCGCAGAGTGACAATAATTATTTTGCATGAAATTTAGGGATGCATTCATGTCCTGAGGGTTGAACTACAAAAATTGTCAGCGTTTGTTTTTTAAATGTCAGGCATTGTGTTATGGTGGTTTTTTTGTTATCTCATGACAAATTTTAACTCAAAATCTGGCCAGTTTTAAAATTAGTACAGTGTATAAAGTTATTAAAATATGTTCGCGAAATTTGAGCTAACAACTTGAACTTTCAGAATACTGTGTTTGAATATCTTGCTTATACCTTTTCCAGAGAATGTCCAGATCTGCCTTTGGTCCATTCCTGATTTGTGACATGATATTTATGACTGGCATTTATGACAGTAATTTACATTAAAGCTACCTGTATGTGTGATTCAGATTTTGAATTACGATTCCACTAACATTCCGATATTTTGTATGCGCAAAGCTTTGGACTCAGAATTGAGTCATGTTCTGACTCATCATTAGGCCATGCAGATACTGGATAGTGCAAGTTCACGTTTTAGTTTTGGGAGACTGTTAGCACTGCAAGGCAGACAATTAATGTTGCATGTTTATACGAGTGCTAGCAAAATGGTATCTTAATTATGGTGTTTATCATGGTATGCTTTGCCGGCATGAGTTCAATGTTGTTGCTGTTATTTTCTTTAACATACTTTTTTTTCTATGGAAATTTCCTGAGTGTTGATTGAAAGGGTAAATTATGTCTGCTCAAGCTTTGAGAGCTAAGTAGAATTTTTTTTAAATAACCCAAACTAAAATGAAACTGATATTTTACACAAAAATTGATCAAATTTGACTCTCTTTTTTAACGAATCATTCCCTTTCCACAAACCATCATTTATGGTCATTCAAATATGTCAAAAGCTGCCAGTAATACAAAAATATATGTGCACATTTCACTGATGGAATAAAGCTGCAAATTATAAAAAAAACCAGGTGTTTGTGTGTGATTTTTTTGGTAATTTATTATTTTTAGACAACAGGCATTTTATGTTCTCAAGTTGAAATGTTTGTTTCTTGGCGTGTGGCGTTGTTTGTTTCTTGGCGTGTGGCGTTGTTTGTTTCTTGGCGTGTGGCGTTGTTTGTTTCTTGGCGTGTGGCGTTGTTTGTTTCTTGGCGTGTGGCGTTGTTTGTTTCTTGGCGTGTGGCGTTGTTTGTTTCTTGGCGTGTGGCGTTGTTTGTTTCTTGGCGTGTGGCATTGTTTGGTTGGTTGGTTGGGTTTTTATTGGTTTGCTGTTTTCCAAACCATTTCTCTACTGTCTTCCTACGAACACTTCTGGCTGCCCAAATAAGAGGCAAAATCTTCTTCTGCGTTCCCGGGCCATAATTATGGCCACAATGGGTGCGGCGTATGTGTCGTTTCCAGTTTTCACTGGTGTCCTCGCTGCATTCAGCCGACACATTCCGATTTCGGAGGAGGAGGCAAAATCTATTTTTGTCTTGCACATGACAGAGTGAAACGGATAGAAAGAGTGAGTTTTGCGTTGTTAAGAATCGGCCTCTAAATGAAGCCCCACCTGGTATTAAGAGCTAAGGACAATATCTCCACCTGAACTGCCCATTACTCAGCTTTCTCCCTTTTGGTCATACATTCTCTCTCTCTCTCTCTCTCTCTCTCTCTCTCTCTCTCTCTCTCTCTCTCTCTCTCTATGTCTCTGTCTATCTCTGTGTCTCTTTCTCTGTGTGCCTCTGTCTCTCTTTGTGTCTCCCTCTTTGGCTTTCTCTTTTTTTTTCTCTTTGTTTAATCTCTGTCACTCTCTTTCTCTCTCTATGTCTCTCCCTCTCTCTCTAGAACAGACTTATTTATGTCATCGTTAACATACTCAGGTGGAAGGTTGTGGAATGAAATCCCCGAGTACATAAAAACTAAAAGCACATTGCTGTCATTTAAAAGATGCTTTAATAAATATTTATTCGAAAGGTTATAACAGTTCATTCCCCTTTTCTAAACTTGTCTATTGTGCATGTTATAATTTTAGTAAATGCGCATGTCTGTAGCTATGCTCCTACTACCTGATATTGTAAAATTGTCAATTGATTACTTGTCTAACTATGATTTATGTGTGTGAAAGGAATTGTGAGAATGTTGATTTATATGTCATGTTGTCCTTGTTCTTTGGATTTGTTACATTTGATTGTTACATTGTTTACTTTTGACCCATTTGAGTTTGTTTTGTAATTTATTTATTTATTTATTCACTTCATATGTCATTATTTTAGAGGACCTGATGAAAATAAGCTATTTCTGCTTACTCAGTTTATCCTCATTAAAAATTTCGAGTTCGAGTTCGAGTTCTCTCTCTCTCTCTCTCTCTCTCTCTCTCTCTCTCTCTCTCTCTCTCTCTCTCTCTCACACACACACACACATACACACAGTGGACAGACAAGGTGTCTATATTTAGAATTGTCTAGGATGAATCGGATGAAATTCGACTAGTTTTGTTCACTATTTTCATGTAGACGAATGTAATAAAATATATAATACACATATTTCATCAGATTCGTGTAAGAGTGTCAGACGGTCTACAAGTATAGTAAATGAAACTAGTAAGATTTCATCAGATTCATGTGCCGCATTGTATGGACTATAATGCACACCACACCCCCAAAGTTTACACCAAAATGCGATTGTTGTTATAGTCTTACTATTTTACTAGTGATACTATAAGGCGCAGGGCTCTCAGTCTGGGAACAAAGAATCGCCTTATACTCCGTAAAATACAGTAGACAGTAATAATTCATCAGGTTCATGTAGACAGTAATATTTCATCATAGTTGTGTATGGAGGTTCTACAAGTATATAAGTAAAGGAAACTTATGAACACATTATACCACAAAACACTAGCAACCCTCCATGCACTGTACAAATGTGGCTTGAAAAGGCTTTACAGCTTAAAATGCCACTGTTAATAGTGGTGGATCCATAAAGGATGCCAGTGGTTCTCACCATAATGGGACAAAAAGTAAACCAGCACAATCTTTTACTTTTATTTTATTCTTTTCACAAAAAGTATACACAGTTAGTGGTGTTTGTGGTTTCTTTGATCAAATAAAGGAAACTTGTAAGGTTTCATCATATTCTTGTAGGGCGTGGTTCTTCTTCTGTGTTCCCAGGCTGTATGGCCATAATGGGTAAGGTACATATGTGTCCGGTTTTCAGTTTTCACTGGTCTCTCCCGCAGGTCTCCCCGCTGCGTACAGCTGACACATTCCGATTTCGGAGGAGCTCAAGGGAGAAATGTTTTTGGAAGATTTTTTTTTTTAAGGCAGGAGAATGGGCCAATAAGTCGGAAAGATAGTAGATGATAGAAAGCAAAGGGAAAAGGCAGTCAATGAGACTGGCAGATTAGAGGAAGTTACAAGCACAGAACTTCCAGAAGGTGGGGGAACTATTTTTTCGAAAGACCCCCCAGTATCCCCACGGGATCGAGTAGACCGTGGTATTATATCGTATTTATGCCTGACAGACGTCACAGTTGGAAAACAGTACGACTGTCTTTGGATGTGTGGAGCCTGGCCTTCACTGCTACAACCAAGGTAAGGTCCCCGTCACACATGATGAAGACCCCACTACGTCCTCACTGTGAGCTACATTCCTAGAGAACGTGGTGAGGTCTTGGTGAACTGCGGAACATCTCAAGTGTGATCGCAACCACGCTGCTGCTACGTTTCTCAGGATCTGGATATGGCACGTATACGTTGTAAGAGCCTATGAAGGCTATCTTCTTCTTCTTCGCAGTACGTGGCCACAATCAACACACTGATTATTATGCCACGGAACCGGGGAGGTTCATCCACATATGCCGGAAGAAAGGGCCAGAAGGCCAAAGATTAAAGAAAGAAGAGAGGACGGACAAAAGGAAAACGCCTAGCTTGATGGGAATCTGCGGGAGAGGGGGGAGGGGAGGTGGGGCTTTTGCTTGGTTGTTAGACTGATGACCTCTGAGTGGGGCCACCAGCCGCCGCAGCAGGTGCAGCAGGCGGGTGTCCGTTGAGTAACTTCTAGACTCCGCCGGGCTGCGACTAGCTCTCTGGCCTCCACTGCCGGTGCTGGCAGGTCGTTCCACTCCTTTATTGTTCGTCAAAAAGGAGATTTGACGGTAGGTACGTGAGAGAGAGAGAGAGAGAGTATACACAGTTAGTGGTGTTTGTGGTTTCTTTGATCAAATAAAGGAAACTTGTAAGGTTTCATCATATTCTTGTAGGGCGTGGTTCTTCTTCTGTGTTCCCAGGCTGTATGGCCATAATGGGTAAGGTACATATGTGTCCGGTTTTCAGTTTTCACTGGTCTCTCCCGCAGGTCTCCCCGCTGCGTACAGCTGACACATTCCGATTTCGGAGGAGCTCAAGGGAGAAATGTTTTTGGAAGATTTTTTTTTTTTTAAGGCAGGAGAATGGGCCAATAAGTCGGAAAGATAGTAGATGATAGAAAGCAAAGGGAAAAGGCAGTCAATGAGACTGGCAGATTAGAGGAAGTTACAAGCACAGAACTTCCAGAAGGTGGGGGAACTATTTTTTCGAAAGACCCCCCAGTATCCCCACGGGATCGAGTAGACCGTGGTATTATATCGTATTTATGCCTGACAGACGTCACAGTTGGAAAACAGTACGACTGTCTTTGGATGTGTGGAGCCTGGCCTTCACTGCTACAACCAAGGTAAGGTCCCCGTCACACATGATGAAGACCCCACTACGTCCTCACTGTGAGCTACATTCCTAGAGAACGTGGTGAGGTCTTGGTGAACTGCGGAACATCTCAAGTGTGATCGCAACCACGCTGCTGCTACGTTTCTCAGGATCTGGATATGGCACGTATACGTTGTAAGAGCCTATGAAGGCTATCTTCTTCTTCTTCGCAGTACGTGGCCACAATCAACACACTGATTATTATGCCACGGAACCGGGGAGGTTCATCCACATATGCCGGAAGAAAGGGCCAGAAGGCCAAAGATTAAAGAAAGAAGAGAGGACGGACAAAAGGAAAACGCCTAGCTTGATGGGAATCTGCAGGGGAGAGGGGGGGAGGGAGGTGGGGCTTTTGCTTGGTTGTTAGACTGATGACCTCTGAGTGGGGCCACCAGCCGCCGCAGCAGGTGCAGCAGGCGGGTGTCCTTTGAGGAACTTCCAGACTCCGGCTGCGAAGCTCTCTGGAGTTCTGGCCTCCACTGCCGGTGCTGGCAGGTCGTTCCACTCCTTTATTGTTCGTCAAAAAGGAGATTTGACGGTAGGTACGTGAGAGAGAGAGAGAGAGAGTATACACAGTTAGTGGTGTTTGTGGTTTCTTTGATCAAATAAAGGAAACTTGTAAGGTTTCATCATATTCTTGTAGGGCGTGGTTCTTCTTCTGTGTTCCCAGGCTGTATGGCCATAATGGGTAAGGTACATATGTGTCCGGTTTTCAGTTTTCACTGGTCTCTCCCGCAGGTCTCCCCGCTGCGTACAGCTGACACATTCCGATTTCGGAGGAGCTCAAGGGAGAAATGTTATTTGGAAGATTTTTTTTTTTTAAGGCAGGAGAATGGGCCAATAAGTCAGAAAGATAGTAGATGATAGAAAGCAAAGGGAAAAGGCAGAGTCAAAGAGAGTGGCAGATTAGAGGAAGTTACAAGCACAGAACTTCCAGAAGGTGGGGGAACTATCTTTTCGAAAGACCCCCCAGTATCCCTACGGGATCGAGTAGACCGTGGTATTATATCGTATTTATGCCTGACAGACGTCACAGTTGGAAAACAGTACGACTGTCTTTGGATGTGTGGAGCCTGGCCTTCACTGCTACAACCAAGGTAAGGTCCCCGTCACACATGATGAAGACCCCACTACGTCCTCACTGTGAGCTACATTCCTAGAGAACGTGGTGAGGTCTTGGTGAACTGCGGAACATCTCAAGTGTGATCGCAACCACGCTGCTGCTACGTTTCTCAGGATCTGGATATGGCACGTATACGTTGTAAGAGCCTATGAAGGCTATCTTCTTCTTCTTCGCAGTACGTGGCCACAATCAACACACTGATTATTATGCCACGGAACCGGGGAGGTTCATCCACATATGCCGGAAGAAAGGGCCAGAAGGCCAAAGATTAAAGAAAGAAGAGAGGACGGACAAAAGGAAAACGCCTAGCTTGATGGGAATCTGCGGGAGAGGGGGGAGGGGAGGTGGGGCTTTTGCTTGGTTGTTAGACTGATGACCTCTGAGTGGGGCCACCAGCCGCCGCAGCAGGTGCAGCAGGCGGGTGTCCGTTGAGTAACTTCTAGACTCCGCCGGGCTGCGACTAGCTCTCTGGCCTCCACTGCCGGTGCTGGCAGGTCGTTCCACTCCTTTATTGTTCGTCAAAAAGGAGATTTGACGGTAGGTACGTGAGAGAGAGAGAGAGAGAGAGAGAGACGCTTCAGAAACTTTTTATTTATTTAATGACAATGGCCTAATTAAGCGTGAGAGAGAGAGAGAGAGAGAGAGAGAGAGAGAGCACGTGCGCGCACCAGCGCATGAGCATGTCGATAACGGTCTGTATCTGTAGGCCCTGCGTTTCATATTATTGATATGAGTGGGGAAATATTGGCCTAGTTGTTCACACACAAACATGCTTGAAAAATGACAGAAAAACACTGTCCCCTTTTCAGATTCCAAGATGTTTCGCACAGAACTGGTGGTAGAACAGAAACTGTTTTAGCTTATAACAATTCATTAAAAAAAAATTTTTTTAAAGTGCTGTCCACTCTGAGTAAACGTAGACTGGACGTCTTTATCTTTAAACTGGTGTTGTGTGTACACAATACATAATACACTGAGGCCTAGCTTTCAAATAGATGAAGTGTTGTGTGCTTTGGTTGTGTCAACGCACGTTTCTTTCTATTTACCTGCACTATCCTAGACATAAAACTATCGCAGGTTTAAGCAAATAGTGGCCATGCATATTTATTGACATTAATTTCAACAGCCTACACTTTTTCATGTGCAGAATATACCAAAGCTTTCAGTTGCAGATTAAGTTTAATGATGAAAATAATTATAAATTGTTCAGATAGGTTTATGTCAACAATTCGCATCATAGCATTGACACGGCCTACAGCACTCAATGTGTGTAAAGTCCTTTCCCACAGAAAAATGCATTATTGTGCATATAAGCAAGCGCGTACAAGCGTGTGTGTGTGTGTGCGCGCGCGTGTCGGCGCGTACAAAGTGTGTGTGTGTGTTTGTTGTGTGTGTGTGTGTGTGTGTGTGTGTCACGTTTGTGCGTATTTTATTATGCCTACTGTATGAGAGATCGAGGGGGGGGGGGGGGGGGGGGGGGGGGGGCGGTGAGGCTCTCTTGATACTGAAAATCACCCTCTCCTGTCTCGTGCACTGCTGTGCGTGCGCCATCTAAGATTATTGCCGTTGCCTGTCACGAAGTAGTAGTATATAGCCACAGAAAATTCTATGCCCCTGAAACGTCAGATGTTTAGTTGGTTGTCAGATGTTTAGCCCGTTGACCCCAGAATGGGACCAACGGAGATGGAGGTGGCAGCGGGCGGGTGTCCAAGCAGATGCTCCCAGACCCTGGCTGTGAAACACTGTTTTTTTTGCTTCCACTGCTGTTGTTGGTAGCTCATTCCACTCCTTTATTGTTCTGGGGGAAAATGCGCTCTGGCGATATTGAGTTCGGCACTGGGGGACAAGGAGCTGTTGGGGGTGACCTCTACGTTGTCGTTGTGACTGAGGTACCAGCTTGCTCCTGCTGATGCTCACCATGCCACTGAGTGTTTTGTAGAGCATGGTGAGTCTGGTGGCCTGCCGTCGCTTTTGCAGAGAGTTCCACTGATCCAAGTCGCTGGAGCATGTCAGTGACGCTGGCTGTCCTGTGGTGGTGACGCTGTCCATTATCATTTACCAAAGGCAGTGGCTATTTACCCTCTAGTGGATTTTAGGATTCAGGCTATTTTCCCTCACGCTGTCCATTATCATTTACCAAAGGCAGTGGCTATTTACCCTCTAGTGGATATTTAGGATTCAGGCTATTTTCCCTCACACTCTCTCTTTGTCTTTTTCTGTTTATATGTCCCTCTCTCTGTCTCTGTTTTTCTCTTTATCTTTCTGTCTCATTTTCAGTTTCTCTTTCTATCTCTCTCTGTGTGCCTATCTCTTTGTGTCTCTCTCTTTGGCTTTCTCTTTCTCTCTCTCTGTATGTGTCTCTCTCTCTGTCTCTATGTGTTTCTCTGTCTCTGTGTTATTCTGTGTGTGTGTGTCTCTCTCTCTCTCTCTCTCTCTCTCTCTCTCTCTCTCTCTCTCTCTCTCTCTCTCTCTCTCTCTCTCTCTCTCTCTCTCTCACACACACACACACACACACACACACACACACACACACACACACACACACACACACACACTGTCTTTTTTCTGTGTCTGTCTCTATTTCAGACTCTCTCTGTGTCTCTCTTTGAATGTCTCTTTCTTTGTGTCTCTCTGATCGACTCTCTTTGTTTTTTCTCTCATACAGCTGCACAGTAGCTGTATAGACAAACAAAGATAAACAGAGAGAGAGAGACATGCAGAGAGAGATAGAGACAAAGACACAGACACAGAAAGACAGACAGAGACACAAAGAGAGAGAAAGAGAGGGAGAGAGAGAGAGACAGAGACTGAGATACACACAGAGAGAAAGAGAAACAAGGACAGAGACTGATATATACACAGAGAGACAGAGAAAGAGTCTGCCGGAAATGGAGACAGAGACAGACATAGAGAAAAACAGTGAGAGACAGAGAGACAGGGACATATAGAGAGAGACAGATACATGGAGAAAGAAAGACACAGAGAGAGACAGAGACAAAGAAAGACAGAGATACACAGAGAAAGAAAGACAGAGAGAGGAGGGGAGAGAGAGAGAGAGAGAGAGAGAGAGAGAGAGAGAGAGAGAGAGAGAGAGAGAGAGAGAGAGAGAGAGAGAGAGAGAATGGGAGATATACAGACAGAGACAGAGACAGTGACAAGAGTTACACAGTGAGAGAAAGAAAACAAAGAAAAACAAACAAAGAGAGAGACAGATAGAGAGACACAGAGAGAGAGACAGACAAAAAGGGAGACAGAGAGAGAGGAAGAGAAAGAGAGTGAGACATGAAAAAAAGACAGACAGAGATTAAACAGAGAGACAGAGACACAGAGAGAGAAAAAGAGAAAGCCAAAGAGGGAAACACAAAGAGAGACAGAGGCACACAGAGAAAGTAATACAGAGAGAGAAAGAGACATAGAGAGAGAGAAAGACAAACAGACAAAAGACAAAGAGAGATACAGAGAGAGTGTGAGGGAAAATAGCCTGAGTTCTATTTTTCCACTAGAGAGTAAATAGCCACTGCTTTTATCAAATTATTAGTGGTCATCTGGCCAATCAAACTGAAAGTAAGTTGTAGGCCTACACATGGTGGTGGTTTATAATATATATTAGTGTTTATAATTTTTTTTCTATTCTCCTTCCTCCTCCCCTTTCTCGATCAGTTATCCGATGTTTCTTTCGTTCTTTCATCGACCACAACTCTAATTTTGATACGATTCGGTATTTAGACATCAAAACCGGAAGTAGAGTACTACAACATAAGGAAATGTGGTTGTAAAGCGGAGCGAAAGCCCCTTGTGATTTTAACCTTTATTTATTTTTAATCTGATGAATTATTTTATTCAGTAAATAAACAAAATGTCGACTTTTAACTTACCGACTGGCAGGGAAGACCAGCAGAAGTTTATCGAGGAAAGGAGACGAAAGATTCAAGAGAAATTGGCTGCGGCTCAGAACAGGATCACTCAAAACAAGGACGGTTCTTCAACTTCAAGCAATCCAGTCACATGTGGATCTCAGTCTACATCAATGTAAGTCATTATGTCATGCTCCCACTAAGAAGAACGTGGTGATCTTCTTCTTTCCTGTAAAGCAACCACAGTCACTTCTGATGATGACCTAACCATTATCGTATTGTTCACTTGTAATTTCGTGGGGGAAATTGTTAGCCGGACCGGGAATCGAACCTAGACCTCCCGAACACCAGACGGGCGCTCTACCCACTGAACTATCCAGGCCGGCAATATTAACATTTCTTCCCCTCACAACACTATCTGAACCATCTTAGACGGAAAAAGTGCTGTCTCTATAGGGGATTTGAAGAATTAAAATATCACTTTTTCCGTCAAAAAATTCACCAATATTTTCTGTCCCGGATAGTACACTTGACACTTGGAGCGCAAGTGAAGTTATAGTGCGCGTGCACTACAACTTAGTACAAGTACAACTGCACTTGTACCGTTTTGGGTTGAGGGGAAGAAATGTTAATATTGCCTCCAGGCCGACAACCCGGTCCCTGATATTAATCCTAATATCAGTCACTACAGTATTTATCATGACTTAAAAAAATCTTCTTATTCGCCTCAGCTCCACTAAGTGACTAATGCTGGGCATATTCCCCATATATATCACATCTATATTATAATTCGCTAGCGATCCGAGGAGGGGACCCTAAAATAAACTCGAGTACCGTGTAAATGTCGGACTTTCGCTCGCGATGCTGGTCAAGATACGCGCTTCGTCTATTTATTCTGCTAGGTTGGATTAAACATTTTGCTTTTGAAAGTTGATTTTGAAGGCAAAATGTTGCTTGCATGTCTATTGCCATTATTTTGAAGCTGCGTCTGACAGTTTTCCCTTCCTCCTCTTATAATGACATTTTTACATCGACTTTCGATGAAGCCTTAAAGTGCAATTGGTAACGCGGCGTCCGCAAATCCGAAGGTCGCGGGTTCGAGTCAGCCCCTCGCTACAATGTTTTGTTGTTGTTTTTGGGGGAGGGCTTTTCATCATTTTTTTAAAGGAGAGGGGAGTGGGTGGAACTTGGAAGGGAGGGGGCACTATCACATTTTTATTTTTTTAATTTTTATTTTTTTTAAGAGGAGCGGGGTGGGCGGAAGGGGGGGGGGGGGGTGCAGCCCAGGGAGGTGAAAGATGGGGGTGGGTGGAGGGGGGGGGTGACACGGGGAGGGGGGAAACCAGGAATCGGGAAACCCCAAGCGAAGCTTACCTAGCTAGGAAGGAGAAGAGGGAGGCGAGTAGTTGGAAGTTTTGTGTTTGGTCTAACCATATTTGTTTTGAAAGGTGCATAAACTAAAGAAGAATAGCGCATCTGCGCTCATGAATTGACAGGAAACCGAGCAAGCAATGATGAAGTGTGTGCTGTCTACTACAGTGCATGCACGCGTGCGCGCGCGTGTGTGTGTGTGTGTGTGTGTGTAACATAAGTACTATAAAGTAAAATAAATGCTCCTCCCACTTTTCACAACATTTAGGCCCCTTCGTATCTCAAAGTGACAAAACCCAAGTCTGTGCGGAGCTTACAATTGCTGTCATGACATCCCGAGCGGAGCACAAGTTTTGCTATATATTTAATAATGTACATCTAACTAACTGGTTCTTCTTCTTCTTCGATCGCTTGGACAGGTTCCTATCAATTATGAACGCAGATGCTTCATGCTGACGTGCGGAGCATGGGTTTATCTAGTTGATTATAATTCAGACTAGGTTAGTAGGAACACTGACCCACCTCTTTTTTAAAATAATAAAATATGTAATGTTGTTATTTATTCATGTATCTATTATCTATTTCTTTTTTCTGCTGTGTCCTGGCGCTGCATGGTGACCTTCGTTCCCCCCCCCCCCCCCCCCCCCCCCCCCCAATATATCGGCAATTGTGCCCGGAATATTAAAAAAAACCCACAAAAAACAAACACGAATGACTTGAAAGAGCAAGCAAAAGGCTATCATTCTAAGCCTATATGCCGTACCTCTGATATGAAATGATATGATAATTATCTTCAATCTGATGAAGTTGGCTGATTGACGGGAAGAAGAAGAAGAGCTTAGACAGCCAACTTCACCAAGTTGAAGATTATTTATGCTGCACTTTAGGGGGTAGTACAAAAGAAGAATATGAATAGAGTGGAAAGCATTCTGTATTCATAAGTTATAACACTAACTTAGCTAACAGATAGAAGCTTAGCTGTAATACTGTATTATGTGTGTAGAAATGGAAGATAGATAGAATCATATTTTGTTTTTGAAAATGAATAGGTCATTTCCTATTATAAACTTTCTGTGACATGAAAATAGCTGTAGTGTAAACTGATTCTAACCCTATTCCTTACCCGTTAAGGTATAAATGTTGTGCGAAAAAGGCCTCTAGTCTAGGTAATTTGTGTCCATGTAATAGGAAATGACCAGATCATTCTATATCGGTATCTTTATCTATCCAGTACGCTGGCAGTGACTGTTTCAGCTATATATGCAAATTTATGTTCACTGACAAGGGAGACAATTGATAGAAAAGGCCATGGTTCTGATTGCAGTTTTCTTCAATAAATTCATGATCTTTATCTTGCGACGAAAATGTGAATTTTTCTACCAGGCCGATGAGGCTTTAAGTCATTGAAGTCCGGAATTAATAGATAGCTGTCAATTTGATGCATTTGATTTGCTAAGGGAAATAAATCTGTGTGTACACACCATACTTTCGTCACTTCTAAACTCGCTTCGCTCCCTTAGACCACAATTTTGCCTCTGACTTTGCTTTTGCAGTGGTTTGTTGTGGGGAAACCAATCGGTGTGAAGTTTTTATATATATATATAGTCTCTATAGAAATTAGAATTAGAAGATATAAAAAAAGTCTGATCTACCACTTCCCTATGTCTAAGTAAACCTGAAGTAAAAAGTAAACCCTGTAAGTGTAATCTTCTTTCATTATTCCTTTTTATATATATCATTTTTTTTTTATATGTCTGTTTTGTTTGTGTATGGCTGGAGTGATTTGTGATTTTTAACAAAATAATTCAAAATCGTTGCGATGTGAATGAGTTAAACTAAAAATTCTGTGTCCTTGACTTGTAAGTTGTATGCTCATGTACTCAGTACGAAGCGCTATTGTGGCATAGTGAGCCAGCAGAACAACTTCTGACCATTTCTTTCTGCTCTGTGTCAGGCTGGGAAAGCGGCCGGGCCACTCGCTGACAGGCACCGTGGGCAGCAAAGCCATCAAGGCTGAGGTGAACGGCAGTGCGTCATGTGCGCCTTCACCGACGGCATCATCGGCGGCATCGGCATCAGCCTCTGGCATGGCCATGTTCTCCAATGATGGCAACTTCCTGGAGAGGTTCAAGAAAATGCAGGAGATGCAGTCCAGAGGTACGCAACGTGCACAAATCTGTTTTATAAAGTAAAATGACTACAGTGGAACCTCCCTTAACCCTTTCGCTGCCAGCCATATTTCAGCCAAAAATGTCCATTGAAATTACCTGGGTAGAGAATAAAATCCATCTACAGTATTGGGGATTCTTCTGCGACATCATATAATAAAAAGGCAAGCGTGCGTCTGTGTGTGTGTGTCTGAAACACAAAACAGGCCTTATAACTCCGCTGTTTTTCGACCGAATCGCTTCAAATTTGCTATGAGCTCTAACGGGGCGACGGCAACCGAGGCGGCCGTGTCATTTGCACGGTTCGGTGACATGCGTATCCGCCGGCCTCTTGGCGCCCGTATCTCCGGCATTTCTGGACCGATTGCCTTTGAATTTTGCAGGTAGATGACTGGGGACGGTGACTATCGATGTGCCAAACCGGAAGCGAATCGGTTCAGAAACGCGCGCTCTATACGCCGCTTCACCTTTTCACAAATAACTCCACCGTTTCTTAACCGAATCGCTTCAAATTTGCTGTCAGGCAAATTTGAAGAGAATTGGGAGAGCGCATCACTCTCAGAGCAGCGCCAACGGGAAACGGGGCCTTATAACTCTGCCGTTTCTTAACCGAATCGCTTCAAATTTGCTGTACTCAGCGTTACCAGTACTTGGCGTTACCGTTACTAGGGAGAGCGCATCACTCTGAGAGCAGCGCCAACGGTAAACGGGGCCTTATAACTCTGCCTTTTCTTAACCGAATCACTTCAAATTTGCTGTACTCAGCGTTACCAGTACTTGGCGTTACTGTTACTAGGCGTTACCGTTACTAGGGAGAGCGCGTCAGTCTCAGAGCAGCGCCAACGGGAAACGGGGCCTTATAACTCTGCCATTTCTTAACCGAATCGCTTCAAATTTGCTGTACTCAGCGTTACCAGTACTTGGCGTTACCGGTACTCGGCGTTGCGCTAGTGATATATAAAATAAGGTCTACCGTTACTTCCCCAAACTAAGACAATAGGGTCGTTGGATAATAGACCCCAATTTGATGCTTTTTAGTGACATAGGTGTTAAATCACTGTGGTGCTAAAATGCGACTTTGGTGGTGAAAGGGGTAAGTTATAAGACCCCCCATTATAACTTATTTAAGACTCACCCCCACTTAAGACCTACTTCTCTGAGACATTTCCTAAGTTCACGTTTCTTTGTAACTATCAAAATCACCTCCCTTATAAATGCTTCTCCCTTCCACTTGAGACCTTATTTTGGATGGTTTTTCAAGGTCTTAAAAAGGGAGGTTCCACTCTATTAAAACTTGTACGTGAAAATGCTAGATCAACCAGCTGAGATGCAGTCCAGAGGTACTCGCATGCAGGGGTGGAGGCCTTCAGTGTAGTCTAGATACTGAATTCAGTTTAGCAATTCTGTCTGAAGAACCCATACCCCACCCCTCCTCCTCCGCCCCTTTCTCTTCTCAGAAAGTTTTCTTTGTTAACATTTCTTGCCTTAGTTCCTTCTTCATTTTGGAGTCCTCTTCTCTTCTTTATCCTCTGGTCTTCACTCTCTCGAACTATCCTATGAGAGGAAAGGGAAGCCTGGAAGAGAGAGAGAGAGAGAGAGAGAGAGACAAACAGAGAGAGAGACAGAATGAGAGAGAGAGAGAGAGGTTCTAAAATTTAAAGAAATATATATTTTTTTATTAAGAACACCTAAAAAACAAATATAGATCATGTGGAAAAAAAAGATTATTGAATTAAATGTTCTGCTAGTTTAATGAATAGGGCACTTTACATACATAGTGTAAGTGTGTGAGTTCAAGTCTTGGTTTGAGCTTGTACACATTTACGATTATATACCTTAAGCCAAGTTAAGGAGTGTCAAGTAAATCGATTTTGTTTGAGTTTGTATTTGTCATTGTTTATCTTTCCTAAAGTAACACCAAAGGGCCAGCCACATATCCACTAAAGTCGCACGACTGTACGATACGATTCGATCACGTCATCTCCAAGAACAAATGTAATTGGTGCATCCAGATCATGTGATCAAATCGTATCGCACAGTCATGTCATTTTAGTGGATGTGTGGCTGGCCCTTTGCAGGCATGCTGCATGTTCTGTACACCCTATAGACTTTTAAACATTGGAACGATCTAGAGCAAGAAGAAAAGCTTTGTGTTTGAATTTATTTTGTGGCTTTGAATTTGGCAGCAAAACCCCCAAAATGTTTGATTTTGTTTCAAACATATTGAGTTGTTTGCCATACTCAATGAAAATCAAAATGTTTACTACTGAAGGCGAAACAAATAGGACATACAATTATCTTGGTGATGTCTAGGACATACAATTATCTTGGTGATGTCTTGGACATGCAATTATCTTGGTGTTGTCTAGGACATACAATTATCTTGGTGATGTCTAGAACATATAATTATCTTGGCGATGTCTAGGACATACAATTATCTTGGTGATGTCTAGGACATACAATTATCTTGGTGATGTCTAGGACATACAATTATCTTGGTGATGTCCTGTTTGTTAAACTAAAGGCAATGATCTCTGTCCAGGATCCTCCATGATTAAGACAGAGACCACCTCATCTGGAGAGACCACAGATTCAGGTGTGTGTGTGCTGTGTGTTGCTCAAGTTGTCTTTTAATGTTTATTTCCAGATAGCTAAAGGATCAAACTGATAGCATGCACATTCTCAGCAGTTATCTAATTTCTAAAATTGGCCTCTTTGGTCCAAATTCTCAACGATCTTGTGTCACAGGCTCAAAATGCTTTCTGGTTTGAAAGTCATATTCATTCATAAAAGCTAAATATTAAACTGACTTTCCAAAACTTACGCATTCACATACACACAGACACACACAGACATGCACATGTATGCACACGCACACACACAGTGACATACAATACATGCACACAAACACATACTGTCATATACATACAACACGCACACACAAACACACACACACACACACACATAAACACACAATTCTCGACACATACACACATACATAAAACTTACTTCAGTACTAGTTGTTCAGTAAATGCATACATAGTCATAGCATGCAAAAATAGAATGCAGAAAATAAAGCTGTGAAATCTTTGATATGAAGTTGTAGAGTGGCTCAGAGGTAACCTGGGTACAGGGGACTTTTCCTCTCACTCTGCACTAGGCCTTATGGTCTGAACATACATGTCTTTCGGATGAGACGATAAACCGAGGTTCTGTGTGCCCATGCACTTAGCACATGTTAAACCCAGTGGCAACGAAAAAGTTGTAGTTTGGTCAAAATTTACCCACCCACACCTTTCCTTCCTCATCAGTCAGTGAGTCACACAAAATTTGCATGCAAATAAAAAAAACAAAAATGGGTGGTGCGCCTCTTGCTGCGACGCGCTCTCCAGGTGGGAGCAACCCGAATTTCCCAGAGACGCCTCTGTGACTATAAAGTTCCTTACTTACACTAATGTGTGTGTTCAGATAAAGGCAGGGTGGAGGACTACAGCAGACCAGCCAAGATCAAGCAGCCCGTGTCATTGTAAGTGGACTTCGCTTTTAGTTGGAGTTTTTGTTGGGGGGTGGGGGCGGGGGGGGAGGAGGGGAGACATGTTAATGTAACTTAGTTGGACTGAGTTGGTGGTATGTGGTGTAGTTCAAGTATAAGATCTTTGACATCGCTTTTTATGATTATGTCCTGTATAATAATTCGGACATGAGCTTTTTCAGGAAATTCCCAGATTTTAGGAAATTTTAAAGCCAGCAAGGCTGTTCTTGAGATAAGTGTAAATCCATTGAGAAATAGGAAGGGGGGGGGGGGGTGTAGACTGGGAGTGGCTGATGGAAGCGTGACCGAAGCAATCATGTCCCAGTTGCCTCTCAAATCCTCAAGCCAATCTAGTTCTTTGTTCATCCCATTCAGATGAAGCCCACTTCTAACAGCCACTTCATTAAAGTTCATTTCTTGGATCAGGATTATTTAGGACAACCAGTGGCCTACACCGGTCTCATGTCCAAAAGGGGGTTGGGGGGGGGGGGGAGAAATAGTGTGGAATCGAGTGAAGAAGCTTGCTATACCTCTTGGCGACGCACTCTTGTTTTCTTGTGATTTGTTTTCCATTTGATTGCCGATACAATAAGGCGGTCCCTGTTGTTTGTTCTGAGCAACATCAGTCGTACCCAAACCAACTTCATTGTATGTGCCCAGAATGACCATAGCTTTTCTTCAAGGAACAAGGAAAAAAAAGAAGGAAAAAAGAAAAGGTTAAAAATGAAGGTGGAAGTGGTGGTGGGTTGCATGATGAGTGAGCAAGATAACGGAGAGCGGATGAATGAGAGTTACATTTTGTTTTAATGTAAATTTATTTTGTTTCATGTTTTTATTAAAAAACATTTATTTTTATGAATCATCTTATTTCACACTGTGGAAGACGTGCGTTGTACAATGCCAATGGACAATAAAGAAACTTAGGACTTATGATTGTAGCTCATTTCAAACAGTTACAGGCCATTTACAGATCTAGAATGTTGAATGATATTTTGTCCAAAGAAACTTTAGAACTAAAACGGCTTCTTTGTTGTTTCAGTACCATTGGTCAAGCTACAACAGACTTTGTCCTCTTTGTATACCATTTTTAGATCTATTAATGTATTGAATGATACTTTTTTGTTTTGTTGCTATGAAATACTGCTCAATATGGTTTCAGTGCGGTGGGTCAAGCGGTCAAGCCCAAACAGTCGACATCCTCGGCGCCCAAGATGACGGTGGCGGACATGTTTGACCACACCGATGACCAGGAGCCACCAGGTAACTGTCCACTCCATGGTTACGGATTGATGGATTTGTTTAGTCATCAGTTATGGTTTTCCTTTGCTTTGACAACAGAGTTTCTTATAAAACACTATTGGGGACCTATTTTTCTTCTTCTTAGTCGATCGCTGAGACAATTTCCTGTCAATTATGAGCGCAGATGCGTCACGCTGCCGTTATGTACAGGTTAACTAAGAAATAGTTCGGCCCAGCATGTCCGACTTCGGCTTGAAAAAAGGCAGGAGACTGGACCAGTGAGGCAGAAAGATAGTAGGCGACAGTAAGCAAAGGGAAAAGGCAGAGTCAAAGCAAGTGACAGATTTGAGGAAGTTACAAGCACAGAACTTCCTGAAGGTGGGGCAGTTATTTGTACACAAGGCCCCCCGGTATCCCCACAGGGGAGGGGACCCATTGATGCACAGAATTTGAAACTGGGGTGTCGTAGTAATGCACTGATTTTTTTCCCATGTTAGATTGATTAGGCTCAGCTTTCTCTTCCAATATTGAAATGAAATCTGTGCTTTAACTCACTCGGAATGAATGAGCCGAATCGGGCTCATGAGAGTTTTCAAGAGATTTTGATTTCTGGTGTGTAACCAGCTTTGAAGCGACAACTCGTCGCCTACTTTCAGTTTCCTTTGACCTTGCCTCTCTTGAAATCAACCAATCATTGCAGACTTTACATTCAGGGTTGACTGTATAGGCCCCTTCAGTGTGACCCCCTGATTTGGAAGATAGAATTAACACTGACTGTATAGGCTCCTTCAGTGTGACCCCCTGATTTGGAAGACAGAATGAACACCTACTGTATAGGCTCCTTCAGTGTGACCCCCTGATTTGGAAGACTGAATTAACACTGACTGTATAGGCTCCTTCAGTGTGACCCCCTGATTTGGAAGACAGAATGAACACCTACTGTATAGGCTCCTTCAGTGTGACCCCCTGATTTGGAAGACTGAATTAACACCAACTGTATAGGCTCCTTCAGTGTGACCCCCTGATTTGGAAGACAGAATTAACACCTACTGTATAGGCTCCTTCAGTGTGACCCCCTGATTTGGAAGACAGAATTAACACCGACTGTATAGGCTCCTTCAGTGTGACCCCCTGATTTGGAAGACTGAATTAACACTGACTGTATAGGCTCCTTCAGTGTGACCCCCTGATTTGGAAGACAGAATTAACACCTACTGTATAGGCTCCTTCAGTGTGACCCCCTGATTTGGAAGATAGAATTAACACTGACTGTATATGCTCCTTCAGTGTGACCCCCTGATTTGGAAGACAGAATGAACACCTGTATAGGCTCCTTCAGTGTGACCCCCTGATTTGGAAGACTGAATTAACACCGACTGTATAGGCTCCTTCAGTGTGACCCCCTGATTTGGAAGACAGAATGAACACCTACTGTATAGGCTCCTTCAGTGTGACCCCCTGATTTGGAAGACTGAATTAACACCAACTGTATAGGCTCCTTCAGTGTGACCCCCTGATTTGGAAGAATGAATTAACATCGACTGTATAGGCTCCTTCAGTGTGACCCCCTGATTTGGAAGATAGAATCAACACTGACTGTATAGGCTCCTTCAGAGTAATCGACCTAAGCCAGAACTCCTTGATGTTTTGTTTGTTCATTATTAGAATTGGGAATAATTTGTTATTATTTGAAGTCTTTTATTTCGACTAGGAGTAATTAGGTTTTAACTCCTTGGGTTGATTTATTTTTATAATTATTCGTAGAATCTGAGTGCAAACAGAATTAAAAAAAGGGTGTAATTAACGTTCATGAATAATGCAGTTATGCATAGTCATTAGCATAAATATGTTATTTTGTCTTGGAAATGCACTGTTTAATTGTTGCAAATCTAACTGATCCTTTCTTTTTCAGCCATATTGTGCTTGCAGCTCAATGTTCTAAAAAAACATTATTGGAAACATTGCGACCTTTGATGAAAAAATGTAAACTTATCTCTCGGATTAATTTAAGAGACTTGGTTTCAAAGTGTATTTTTATGAACATTTTATTTCCTGACTTTGACTTGAGCTTTACTGTACTGGCTGTCTCCTGACAGCAGCAAGGCAGAGTCACACCGTAAGGAAGCTTGAAAATTGTTTTAGTCATGTCTGCAGAAACATTAAAAGGCTTGAAAATTGCTAGTACGTGTAATATGATCCATCTTTAACTCATTCGCATCGCAACGATTTTGAATTGTTAAAAAAACCTCACAAATCACTCCAGCCATACACACAAACAAAACGCATAAACAAAAGGAGAAATTAAAGGTTACAGGTTTTTACTTCAGCTTTAGACATAGGGAAGTGGTAGCTTTTTTATTTATAGACTTATATAGAAAAACTCCACACCGATTGGTTACCCCACAACAAACCACTACGAAAGCAAAATCAGAGGCAAAATTGTGATCTAAGGGAGCGAAGCGAGTTTAGAAGTGACCAAGGTATGGTTTGCACACAGATTTACTTCCCTTGAAGCAAATGCATCAAATTGACGGCTATCTATTAATTCCGGACATATATGTCCGGAACGCCTTGAATGAGTTAATGATCCACATTGGTACACCCAATTTTCCAGAAGAACTATTCATTACGTGAAACTCAATGTGGCACAAACTTCCGCTGTCATTCGAGTTTTGTTTCCGCAATAACAGTGGTCTTTTAGCCAAAATGTTTCCGCATCAACTTTCTCCTCTCAATTCAAGCGTTTATGCAACACCTTCACAAATCCCTCTGTATGTACCGAGTCTCTTACAACATCGTGGGTGCAACTTTTCCTGCTATACAAGGATTTCCTGTTTTTGAATTTTTCCAGAAAAGGAAGTTCCTTTTTTTTTAAATTTGTCAAACAAGATCTTTGTGTGTCTATTGCATTTTTCAAACACTTTAAAATAAGCATTTGTATAAATTGTGGAAAAAGCAAACTAAATACCTTCATAAATCAATTTTTGTTTCAGCTGCAGGGGGACATTACCCCTGGACCCCGGCCTTTCAGAGTTTTTTTCATTTTGTGTAGTTGCACCCATGCAACATTGAGCTGGCTAGCATGAAAGAAATAATCCTCCCTTGTCTTGTGTTGATTATTGAGTTCACGATTGTAACAACAACGATGCAGCCGTCGGCAACCGCCCTACACGCGAGGACCCGGCCTGGAGAGAAGAGATCCCCGCTGTGAAAGCTGTGATCGTTTGATGTGTGTCCGTACTGTGACGTGTTTCGCTGACAAACAAGGAGGATGGCTTGGGGTTGGAGATGCGCTGAATCTCCGAGGGAGCGGTGTGTAGTGTTGGTAGAGATGGTGGGTGGCATGAGGGGCGCGGTACTGATGGTGTGGTTAAAGTCTCTCCCCCAGAGGATGAGGCCACCCTGGCCCTGGTGGATGGACTGGCCCGCGAGGTGCTGGCCGGGGGAGAACAGGCAGAGGTCTCCACGCAGATCAAGCAGATCAGAAATCCCCTGTACTCGTGAGTAGTTCTCTGTGTGTTCGGTTGATGCTTGTTCATTCATCGGTTTTTTTTCTCCTCATTGTAGATAATGTCAGGGCTCCCAATCGTCCTGCAAAACGAGGGGTCCCAGGGACTCCTTCACTTACGGTAAAGAGGCCTGATAGAGGGTCCCAATGACATTGTGAATGCTAAAAAGAATTTTTATAGTGCATCCCTGGGACCCCCTGCACATTCATTCAGAGGGTCCCTTAGAATTCTAGTACTTCATAGACCCCTAAATGGGGGCCCTGAATGTAAACCTATTTTGTTCTTTTTGTCTATTATGATCTGTGTTTTTATCATTTCATATATAATCAGTGTTTATGTACAATACTTTGTTTATTTTATTTTATTTTTCTTGTGTGTACGTGTAGGCATTGCTCATTATTTTTAGTGTTTAGCTCAGTGTTAATGTACAGCGCTCTGAGCTCCCTGCAAAGGCAGTAGAGCGCTTTATAAATGTCCAGAATTATTACTGGGGGTGGGGGGAGACAGGCTGAGGTCAGCACACAGATCAAACTGTTCAGGAACCTTCCTGTCCTCGTGAGGCGTGTGTGCGTGTGTTTGTGTTCGTTTGATGTTCGTTAATCTAGTATTCATCCAGTGCTGTAGAATTAGTTGTTTGTTAGTTTAGTTCCTGGCAAGGGATGTGGATGGTGAGAGAGAGGGGCTAAGGTCAGTAACCACCCCCTTACTCCCTCGCCCCCTTCACTCTGGAAAGTAGTGTGGTGGTGTTTGCTAAGATGATTCATTGCTCTGGAAAGTAGTGTGGTGGTGTTTGCTAAGATGATTCATTGCTCTGGAAAGTAGTGTGGTGGTGTTTGCTAAGATGATTCATTGCTCTGGAAAGTAGTGTGGTGGTGTTTGCTAAGATGATTCATTGCTGTGGAAAGTAGTGTGGTGGTGTTTGCTAAGATGATTCATTGCTCTGGAAAGTAGTGTGGTGGTGTTTGCTAAGATGATTCATTGCTCTGGAAAGTAGTGTGGTGGTGTTTGCTAAGATGATTTATTGCTGTGGAAAGTAGTGTGGTGGTGTTTGCTAAGATGATTCATTGCTGTGGAAAGTAGTGTGGTGGTGTTTGCTAAGATGATTCATTGCTGTGGAAAGTAGTGTGGTGGTGTTTGCTAAGATGATTCATTGCTGTGGAAAGTAGTGTGGTGGTGTTTGCTAAGATGATTCATTGCTGTGCATTCAAATATTGTAAAACTGTACAGTCAGAAAATGCGTAAGTGTGTGTGTGTGTGTGTATGTAAGTGTGCATGTTTTGTGTGTGTTTTCCTATGTTTCTGTGCACGTGTGTGTGTGTATGTGTGTAGCTAAATGGACACACATATAGATAACTTGATAGAGGGACAGACCAGTGGGCAGTTAGATTAACGTATGGAGTTTTCTTTCAGGATAATTTATTTATTTGGTAATTAATCTGCGCTATAAACGTGCTTATAACTTTGATGTTATCTGTACAGTGGAACCTCCCTTATTAGACCTCCCTTATAAGACTCCCTCCCATATAAGACCTACTTCTCTGAGACATTGCCCTTCCTTGGAAGTGTTAAAATTACCTCCATTATAAGACCCCCCCCTCCCTATAAGACCTCATTTTGGATGATTTCTGAAGGTCTTATAAGGGAGGTCCCATTGTATAAGGTGCTATTTAAGACTATGGTTGGGGGGTTTTTCAAGTTGCTTAGTGTGAGGTCAACTTTCTCTTGCCGGCTCAGAGTATTGCTTGGGTGTTTTGATGTAACTACCCGGCTCCAGATCTTACTCTTAGTAGTATGGGTTTGGAATATGGATATTTTCTTGTGCATGCTGATAAGGGATTACACACACAAGCTCACATTTATGCATGCATGCAGACATGCTTACACCACACGCGTGCACGCACACACACGCACACACACACATACACACTCTCTCTCTCTCTCTCTCTCTCTCTCTCTCTCTCTCTCTCTCTCTCTCTCTCTCTCTCTCTCTCTCTCTCTCTCTCTCTCTCTCTCTCTCTCTCTCTCTCTCTCTCTCTCTCTCTCTCTCTCTCTCTCTCTTTTAACCCTCTCTTCTTGAGAGATCATGTTCAATGCCATCTAAATGTTTATGTTTATTAACACAAAGATAATACTTAGGGAATTCTTTTTATTTATTTTTTTAATGTGAATAGATACCTAGACTGAAGCTGATGCTACAGAGATAGTGAGCAATGAGGTAGATGATGGTGTGGAGGTTGTTGTTTTTTCAGATTTGCAACCGAATGACATGACAGAGCGTGCACAATGTTTTCTGTCATGGCGACTGACAGGTTTGAGAGATGCAGCCACTACAATTCTTTACCCCCCACGAAATTTTCAGATGTGTCTGTACAGTGTACTACTAGTGTACAGCAAAATGTAGTATGACTGTTTTGTTTTGAATTAAAAGAAAAAAGTATTTGCTCAACATTTGTATATGTGTGTGTGAAACAGGGTTTCTGATTTTCTCCTCTTTTAAGGTAACACCCCCTGTTTACAGTTTTAAGGGATATTTTCACCCCCAGTTTCAAATTTTAAAGGGTCAAGAGGAAAATATGAGAGAAATTCTATCCCAATTCCAGTGCATGCGCGAACACACAAACACACACACAGACATCACTGCCTTTTCTGTTTGCGGAACAACCTGTTCCTTCTTTGTTTTCAAGTTTTCTTGCACCGTTGCCAGGCTGTAGCCCAGCTTTAAGAGCCAGGGCTTTCTGCACGATCTTGTAGAGTTTTCAGTAGATCTAGGCTTGCGACTCCAGCTTGTGGCAGTAGCCTAGATAGGCCTAGCAGACCATTGAAATAGGAGCAACGTCATTAGCTTACTGAAAAGTAACACTGTGCTAACGCATGAATCATCGTTTTAATGCGTCATCTCACCCCCTACTTGAGATTTTAAAGGGTAAATCTCATGCATGGTTTGAGATTCTAGGGGGTGATTTGAGAGGTCTAGTGCGTAAATACGCACAATGTACGTTTTCAGAAACCCTGTGAAGCTACAGATTTTAGCCACCATGATGCTGTCTAATACTTTATAAGGAAATAGCTCAAACTTGAAACCTTTACTGATATTTTGGTCCCAGAAAAGGGAAGAATTTTCTGTGTTTAAAATTATGGGTGGAGTTTGTCCTTTTCCCCCTGTCTCTGTTTGTTTAGCTTGTGAGTGTAAAAGTAAAACACTTTGCAGTTTCCTCAGTGTTATGTTCTTGCAGTTGTGTCGTTTTACTAAGTTGGTTCAACGTTTGGTTGTTGTTGGTTTTTTTGTCGAGGTAAGTTTTGTAATTGCGATTGTTTTTATGTCCACTGTTGTACATTCTGCTGCTTTTCTGTCAAGTTTTTTAAGGTTTGTGTTTGGTTTTGAGTGAAGCATGTTAATTGTGGCTTTGTTTAGCATTCACTGCTACAAATGTTCCTGTTTTATGTGGGATTTTTCGAAATGACCTTGTCTGTGGACTGTCTATGGCATGTATAAATATCACTGAAGGAGGATTGTTAAGATGAGAGAGTGCACATTCTCTTGTTTGTGTTGGAAGTGCCTAGGTGGTTTTGTCGCATTTTCCTGGTGTAAATCATTTGCGTTGTTATGTGTCAGGTTTCTGAATGACCACAACTGTAACACGTATAAGTACTACCGGTGGAGGATCGAGAGGCTGAAGGAGTCCAACGATGAAGGCAATGAGGGAGACACCGAGGAGAACGATGCGGGTGAGTATTACTGATGGAGGATCGAGAGGCTGAAGGAGTCCAACGACGAAGGCAATGAGGGAGACACCGAGGAGAACGATGCGGGTGAGTATTACCGGTGGAGGATCGAGAGGCTGAAGGAGTCCAACGATGAAGGCAATGAGGGAGACACCGAGGAGAACGATGCGGGTGAGTATTACTGATGGAGGATCGAGAGGCTGAAGGACGAAGGCAATGAGGGAGACACCGAGGAGAACGATGCGGGTGAGTATTACTGATGGAGGATTGAGAGGCTGAAGGACGAAGGCAATGAGGGAGACACCGAGGAGAACGATGCGGGTGAGTATTACTGATGGAGGATTGAGAGGCTGAAGGAGTCCAACGACGAAGGCAATGAGAAAGACAACACCGAAAAGAACAATGCGGGTGAGTATTACTGATGGAGGATTGAGAGGCTGAAGGAGTCCAACGACTAAGGCAATGAGAGAGACACCGAGGAGAACGATGCGGGTGAGTATTACTGATGGAGGATCGAGAGGTTGAAGGAGTCCAACGACTAAGGCAATGAGAGAGACACCGAGGAGAACGATGCGGGTGAGTATTACTGATGGAGGATCGAGAGGTTGAAGGAGTCCAACGACGAAGGCAATGAGGGAGACACCGAGGAGAACGATGCGGGTGAGTATTACTGATGGAGGATCGAGAGGTTGAAGGAGTCCAACGACGAAGGCAATGAGGGAGACACCGAGGAGAACGATGCTGGTATTGCGGGGCTAAGATGTGTGGGGCAAGGGAGTACGATGCTGGTATTGGCGGGGCTAAGATGTGTGGGGAGGAGGTACGATGCTGGTATTGGCGGGGCTAAGATGTGTGGGGCAAGGGAGGTACGATGCTGGTATTGGTGGGGCTAAGACAAGGGAGGTACGATGCTGGTATTGGCGGGGCTAAGATGTGTGGGGCAAGGGGTACGATGCTGGTATTGGCCTAAGATGTGTGGGGCAAGGGAGTACGATGCTGGTATTGGCGGGGCTAAGATGTGTGGGGCAAGGGAGGTACGATGCTGGTACTAAGATGTGTGGCAAGGGAGGTACGATGCTGGTATTGGTGGGGCTAAGATGTGTGGGGCAAGGGAGTACGATGCTGGTATTGGCGGGGCTAAGATGTGTGGGGCAAGGGAGGTACGATGCTGGTATTGGCGGGGCTAAGATGTGTGGGGCAAGGGAGGTACGATGCTGGTATTGGCGGGGCTAAGATGTGTGGGGCAAGGGAGGTACGATGCTGGTATTGGTGGGGCTAAGATGTGTGGGGCAAGGGAGGTACGATGCTGGTATTGGCGGGGCTAAGATGTGTGGGGCAAGGGAGGTACGATGCTGGTATTGGCGGGGCTAAGATGTGTGGGGCAAGGGAGGTACGATGCTGGTATTGGCGGGGCTAAGATGTGTGGGGCAAGGGAGGTACGATGCTGGTATTGGCGGGGTAAGATGTGTGGGGCAAGGGAGGTACGATGCTGGTATTGGAGGGGCTAAGATGTGTGGGGCAAGGGAGGTACGATGCTGGTATTGGTGGGGCTAAGATGTGTGGGGCAAGGGAGGTACGATGCTGGTATTGGCGGGGCTAAGATGTGTGGGGCAAGGGAGGTACGATGCTGGTATTGGCGGGGCTAAGATGTGTGGGGCAAGGGAGGTACGATGCTGGTATTAGCGGGGCTAAGATGTGTGGGGCAAGGGAGGTACGATGCTGGTATTGGCGGGGTTAAGATGTGTGGGGCAAGGGAGGTACGATGCTGGTATTGGCGGGGCTAAGATGTGTGGGGCAAGGGAGGTACGATGCTGGTATTAGCGGGGCTAAGATGTGTGGGGCAAGGGAGGTACGATGCTGGTAGCGGGGCTAAGATGTGTGGGGCAAGGGAGGTACGATGCTGGTATTGGTGGGGCTAAGATGTGTGGGCCAAGGGAGGTACGATGCTGGTAAGCGGGGCTAAGATGTGTGGGGCAAGGGAGGTACGATGCTGGTATTGGCGGGGCTAAGATGTGTGAGGCAAGGGAGGTACGATGCTGGTATTGGCGGGGCTAAGATGTGTGGGGCAAGGGAGGTACGATGCTGGTATTGGCGGGGCTAAGATGTGTGGGGCAAGGGAGGTACGATGCTGGTATTGGCGGGGCTAAGATGTGTGGGGCAAGGGAGGTACGATGCTGGTATTAGCGGGGCTAAGATGTGTGGGGCAAGGGAGGTACGATGCTGGTATTGGTGGGGCTAAGATGTGTGGGGCAAGGGAGGTACGATGCTGGTATTAGCGGGGCTAAGATGTGTGGGGCAAGGGAGGTACGATGCTGGTATTGGTGGGGCTAAGATGTGTGGGGCAAGGGAGGTACGATGCTGGTAAGCGGGGCTAAGATGTGTGGGGCAAGGGAGGTACGATGCTGGTATTGGTGGGGCTAAGATGTGTGGGGCAAGGGAGGTGCGATGCTGGTATTGGTGGGGCTAAGATGTGTGGGGCAAGGGAGGTACGATGCTGGTATTAGCGGGGCTAAGATGTGTGGGGCAAGGGAGGTGCGATGCTGGTATTGGTGGGGCTAAGATGTGTGGGGCAAGGGAGGTACGATGCTGGTATTGGCGGGGCTAAGATGTGTGGGGCAAGGGAGGTACGATGCTGGTATTAGCGGGGCTAAGATGTGTGGGGCAAGGGAGGTACGATGCTACGATGCTGGTATTGGTGGGGCTAAGATGTGTGGGGCAAGGGAGGTACGATGCTGGTATTGGCGGGGCTAAGATGTGTGGGGCAAGGGAGGTACGATGCTGGTATTGGCGGGGCTAAGATGTGTGGGGCAAGGGAGGTACGATGCTGGTATTGGCGGGGTTAAGATGTGTGGGGCAAGGGAGGTACGATGCTGGTATTGGTGGGGCTAAGATGTGTGGGGCAAGGGAGGTACGATGCTGGTATTGGTGGGGCTAAGATGTGTGGGGCAAGGGAGGTACGATGCTGGTATTGGTGGGGCTAAGATGTGTGGGCCAAGGGAGGTACGATGCTGGTATTGGTGGGGCTAAGATGTGTGGGGCAAGGGAGGTACGATGCTGGTATTAGCGGGGCTAAGATGTGTGGGGCAAGGGAGGTACGATGCTGGTATTGGCGGGGTTAAGATGTGTGGGGCAAGGGAGGTACGATGCTGGTATTGGTGGGGCTAAGATGTGTGGGGCAAGGGAGGTACGATGCTGGTATTGGCGGGGCTAAGATGTGTGGGGCAAGGGAGGTACGATGCTGGTATTAGCGGGGCTAAGATGTGTGGGGCAAGGGAGGTACGATGCTGGTATTGGTGGGGCTAAGATGTGTCCAAGGGAGGTACGATGCTGGTATTAGCGGGGCTAAGATGTGTGGGGCAAGGGAGGTACGATGCTGGTATTGGTGGGGCTAAGATGTGTGGGGCAAGGGAGGTACGATGCTGGTATTGGCGGGGCTAAGATGTGTGGGGCAAGGGAGGTACGATGCTGGTACTAAGATGTGTGGGGCAAGGGAGGTACGATGCTGGTATTGGCGGGGTTAAGATGTGTGGGGCAAGGGAGGTACGATGCTGGTATTGGTGGGGCTAAGATGTGTGGGGCAAGGGAGGTACGATGCTGGTATTGGTGGGGCTAAGATGTGTGGGGCAAGGGAGGTACGATGCTGGTATTGGTGGGGCTAAGATGTGTGGGCCAAGGGAGGTACGATGCTGGTATTGAAGGGGCTAAGATGTGTGGGGCAAGGGAGGTACGATGCAGCGGGGCTAAGATGTGTGGGGCAAGGGAGGTACGATGCTGGTATTGGCGGGGTTAAGATGTGTGGGGCAAGGGAGGTACGATGCTGGTATTGGCGGGGCTAAGATGTGTGGGGCAAGGGAGGTACGATGCTGGTATTGGCGGGGCTAAGATGTGTGCAAGGGAGGTACGATGCTGGTATTAGCGGGGCTAAGATGTGTGGGGCAAGGGAGGTACGATGCTGGTATTGGTGGGGCTAAGACCAAGGGAGGTACGATGCTGGTATTAGCGGGGCTAAGATGTGTGGGGCAAGGGAGGTACGATGCTGGTATTGGTGGGGCTAAGATGTGTGGGGCAAGGGAGGTACGATGCTGGTATTGGCGGGGCTAAGATGTGTGGGGCAAGGGAGGTACGATGCTGGTATTGGCGGGGCTAAGATGTGTGAGGCAAGGGAGGTACGATGCTGGTATTGGCGGGGCTAAGATGTGTGGGGCAAGGGAGGTACGATGCTGGTAAGCGGGGCTAAGATGTGTGAGGCAAGGGAGGTACGATGCTGGTATTGGTGGGGCTAAGATGTGTGGGGCAAGGGAGGTACGATGCTGGTATTAGCGGGGCTAAGATGTGTGGCAAGGGAGGTACGATGCTGGTATTGGTGGGGCTAAGATGTGTGGGGCAAGGGAGGTACGATGCTGGTATTAGCGGGGCTAAGATGTGTGGGGCAAGGGAGGTACGATGCTGGTATTGGAGGGGCTAAGATGTGTGGGGCAAGGGAGGTGCGATGCTGGTATTGGTGGGGCTAAGATGTGTGGGGCAAGGGAGGTACGATGCTGGTATTAGCGGGGCTAAGATGTGTGGGGCAAGGGAGGTGCGATGCTGGTATTGGTGGGGCTAAGATGTGTGGGGCAAGGGAGGTACGATGCTGGTATTGGCGGGGCTAAGATGTGTGGGGCAAGGGAGGTACGATGCTGGTATTAGCGGGGCTAAGATGTGTGGGGCAAGGGAGGTACGATGCTGGTATTGGTGGGGCTAAGATGTGTGGGGCAAGGGAGGTACGATGCTGGTATTAGCGGGGCTAAGATGTGTGGGGCAAGGGAGGTACGATGCTGGTATTGGCGGGGCTAAGATGTGTGGGGCAAGGGAGGTACGATGCTGGTATTAGCGGGGCTAAGATGTGTGGGGCAAGGGAGGTACGATGCTGGTATTGGTGGGGCTAAGATGTGTGGGGCAAGGGAGGAACGATGCTGGTATTGGCGGGGCTAAGATGTGTGGGGCAAGGGAGGTACGATGCTGGTATTAGCGGGGCTAAGATGTGTGGGGCAAGGGAGGTACGATGCTGGTATTGGTGGGGCTAAGATGTGTGGGGCAAGGGAGGTACGATGCTGGTATTGGCGGGGCTAAGATGTGTGGGGCAAGGGAGGTACGATGCTGGTATTGGCGGGGCTAAGATGTGTGGGGCAAGGGAGGTACGATGCTGGTATTAGCGGGGCTAAGATGTGTGGGGCAAGGGAGGTACGATGCTGGTATTGGCGGGGCTAAGATGTGTGGGGCAAGGGAGGTACGATGCTGGTATTGGTGGGGCTAAGATGTGTGGGGCAAGGGAGGTACGATGCTGGTATTAGCGGGGCTAAGATGTGTGGGGCAAGGGAGGTACGATGCTGGTATTGGCGGGGCTAAGATGTGTGGGGCAAGGGAGGTACGATGCTGGTATTGGCGGGGCTAAGATGTGTGGGGCAAGGGAGGTACGATGCTGGTATTGGCGGGGCTAAGATGTGTGGGGCAAGGGAGGTACGATGCTGGTATTGGCGGGGCTAAGATGTGTGGGGCAAGGGAGGTACGATGCTGGTATTGGTGGGGCTAAGATGTGTGGCAAGGGAGGTACAGGGCAGGGCAGGTAAGGGCGTAGCGGGCAAAGGACATATCTGGCGCTCGGTGATGCCCTTGTTATCAATCATATTATAAGGTGCAGGGGTCTCAGCCTTATGGTCCGAAGAATAGGGTAAAGGGACTGGAGTTTTATTTTGAGATAGCCGATATTTTGAGATTGAAAACTAAAAACACTTGTCATAATTTTTTTTTATTATTCTAGGACCGAAAGGTTGTTGTGAGTTATCCGTTTTTCAATACAACTGTAAATGAAAAACAACAAAAGGGAGAGGAAATTCTGACCTGTTGAAGGAGTCATGAATGGAGCTTTCGAGCGTAGACTCCTCGTCGGCAGTTGAGAGGAGAATGGCAGATTGACAAGGAAGGGATCAAATCAGGTGGGGTGGGGGTGGGGAGGGGACTGTGGCGAATGGGACAGTGAGCACAAATCAGTATAGAGAAAAACAGTTGTAAATGTATTTCTCTCTTCCTCATTTTTTACATTATTTTTTTTGTGTCCAGACGTGAGCCGGTCGAAGGTGCTGCGGAAGAAGAAGAGCCGATGGGGTGGCAACGGTGACAAGGGTCCTCACCTGGGCTCGGTGTCACCGCCGCGGGTGGTCCCCTCTCTGCCCGCACCAATCCTGCCCTCCGCTGCGGGCATCCCAGGGAGTGGGGGCGTACCTGGGGTAGTCTCCAACCCACAGCTGGGCAGACGACCAGGTCGGTACAGCAGGGAGCCAACAGTAGCATGAGGGCTGAGCAATGTATTATTTCCTTGAGCAGTAGAAAACCAGGGTACAGTTGGGGTACAGTTGGCCAGGTGAGGGGCCAACAGTAGCATGAGAGCTGAGCAATGTATTATTTCTTTGAGCAGTAGAAAACCAGGGTACAGTTGTACACCAGGTGAGGGGCCAGGTGAGGGGCCAACAGTAGCATGAGGGCTGAGCAATGTATTATATCTTTGAGCAGTAGAAAACCAGGGTACAGTTGGCCAGGTGAGGGGCCAACAGTAGCATGAGGGCTGAGCAATGTATTATTTCCTTGAGCAGTAGAAAACCAGGGTACAGTTGACCAGGTCGAGTTTCACTGAAGGTCGCTCACCATGCTAAATTACGTTTGCGCCAAAATGGGTCCAAGAAACGGCTTTACAAAGCGTTTGTGGAAAAAAACAAAAAACTACTGACACATATTTTTGGGGGGTAGGCAGCTCTGAATTTATAAACCCTGTGATAATTCGCCGCTTGTCACCTCCGGAAGAGCTGCAAAGCGTTTGCAAAACGTTCAGCAAACGAAGGTGTTTCTTAGGACCAGTTTGCCGAATTGCTCCAACAGCTACGAGCGTTGGCCCTAATGTGAAAACAGCCCCCATGCACCTCGCTGCCAGGCGTGTGGGACAAAGGTAACATGAGAGCTGAGCAATGCATTATTTGTTCGTGGGTGCAACTTTTCCTGGTATACAAGGATTTCCTGTTTTTGAATTTTACTAGAAAAGGAAGTTCCTTTTTTTAAATGTGTCAAACAAGATCTTTGTGTGTCTATTGTAATTTTCAAACACTTTGAAATAAGCATTTGTATAAATTGTGGAAAAAAACAACTAAAATACCTTCATAATTAAATTTTTGCTTCAGCTGCAGACATTATTTATTTATTGCAGCGCCTAATCTTTAAGGGGACATTACCCCTGGACCCCGGCCTTTCAGGTTTTTTTCATTTTGTGTAGTTCCACTCATGTTTGTTTCAGTCATAGAAAATCGGGGTACATTTGGGCCGACGGCCTGGCACCTCACTTCCAGGTGGTGGTGGGGGAGGGGGAGGGGGAGGGGGGGACAACAAGGAGCAAACAGTAAAGTGAGAGCTGTTTGTACAGTGGAACCTCCCTCATAAGACCGTAACAAATCATCCAAAATTAGCTCTTATAAGGGAGGGGTCTTATAAGGGGAGTAGGTCTTATAAGGGAGGTACTTACAAAGAAGGGCAATGTCTCAGAGAAGTAGGTCTTATGTGGGAGGGAGTCTTATAAGGGAGGTTCCACTGTATAATGTAAAGGGCTTGTCTTCTTTTGACAGACTAGGCCTCTCAAGTAGGAATTCTTTGTCTGTGCAGAATTATGATACTATTATGTTCAGGCTTGTGTGTGTGTGTTGTGTTTTCAGTGACTGGCAGCGTGCCCACTGTGCAAGACTTCGCCCGCAAAATGGTCGGCAGTGACACCATCAGCCCTGAACAACTGAAGCAGATCAGAGAGCAGAGAGAGGTATGGTGATGGTGGTGATGATGGTGATAATGATGATGGTGATGATGATAATGATGGTGTTGATGATGGTGATAATGATGGTGATGGTGATGTAAAATGGTCGGCAGTGACACCATCAGCCCTGAACAACTGAAGCAGATCAGAGAGCAGAGAGAGAGGTATGGTGATGATGGTGATGATGGTGATGATGATGATAATGATGATGATGGTGGTGATGCAAAATGGTCGGCAGTGACACCATCAGCCCTGAACAACTGAAGCAGATCAGAGAGCAGAGAGAGGTATGATGACAATGATGGTGATGATGATGATGGTGATGATGATGATGATGGTGATGCAAAATGGTCGGCAGTGACACCATCAGCCCTGAACAACTGAAACAGATCAGAGAACAGAGAGAGGTATGGTGATGATGATGATGATGGTGATGTAGTGATGGGAAAGTAATAATAATGGTCTCAATACATGTAAACATTTTCCACTCTTTCCCCATGGCAAACAATGATCGGCAAGTGACACCATCAGCCCTGTTACAACTGCCATGGGGAGAGAGTAAAAAATGTTATCTTGTACGGAGACCTATTAAGTTAGCCATGAAAATGGTGACTGTCAGATGATGATGATGATGATGAAAATGGTGACTGTCAGATGATGAGGATGATTGAAGTCAGAAGATGATAAAAGCCATTGTTGCTGAGCATTATGCTGATGATGATGATGATGATGGTGATGATTTCAGATGAACATGATGTATGAGCTGATCATCGCCCAGAAGAAGGCCAAGGAGGCCCAGAGCATGGTGATGGTGATGATGATGGTGATGGTGATGATTTCAGATGAACATGATGTATGAGCTGATCATCGCCCAGAAGAAGGCCAAGGAGGCCCAGAGCATGGTGATGATGATGATGATGATGATGATAATGGTGATGGTTTCAGATGAACATGATGTATGAGCTGATCATCGCTCAGAAGAAGGCCAAGGAGGCCCAGAGCATGGTGATGATGATGATGTGATAAATGGTGATGGTTTCAGATGAACATGATGTATGAGCTGATCATCGCCCAGAAGAAGGCCAAGGAGGCCCAGAGAATGATGCTGATGATGGTGATGGTTTCAGATGAACATGATGTATGAGCTGATCATCGCCCAGAAGAAGGCCAAAGAGGCCCAGAGCATGGTGCTGATGATGGTGATGGTGATGGTTTCAGATGAACATGATGTATGAGCTGATCATCGCTCAGAAGAAGGCCAAGGAGGCCCAGAGCATGGTGGAGATCCCAGGCCTCAAGGTGAAGCCGAAATACGAGTACGACTCTGACGAGGACACGCAGGGGGGAACCTGGGAACACAAGAAGAGAACGGCAGAAATGACCGCCACTAGGGGTGAGACGTGGGTTTATCCCGCCGAGTTCTTGTAGAGTGGTGGGGTATTGTGATTTCATGTGTCTGGTATTTCTTTCTGTTTCTGTTTCTGTTTGTTTTTGCTTTAACTCATTGGCATCGCAGCGGTTTTGAATTGTTAAAAAACTCACAAATCACTCCAGCCATACACACAAACAAAACATACATAAACAAAAAGAGAAATGAAAGAAGATTACAGGCTTTTACTTCAGGTTTAGACATAGGGAAGTGGTAGATCAGACGTTTTTATATATAGAAAAACTCTACACCTTTGATTTTTGTGGCGGCAAAGTAAAAAAAAAGAAATCCTCTGCCAAACGAGTGTGCAGATGTTGCAGAAACAGCTACTGCATCAACAGTCTCAGAGAAGCAGCCCGAAGATAACGGCACTAGTGCGAGGGAACACCGGTTCCAAGACAAGTGGCTGAAGAAGTGGCCATGGCATGGCTAGCGAAGATTGAATCGGCCTCCTCTCCCCCTCCCCCTTCCCCTTGTATCCATTGGACCTGCCCCCCTTTTTTCATTCTTTGGGGGGAACGCCCCCACTTTTTCAAAATCCTAGAATCAGCTCTGGTATTGTATTGTGACTGCAGTATGATAAGTGCAGAGTACTGTATTGTGACTGCAGTATAATGTTATGTGCAGAGTACTGTATTGTGACTGCAATATGATGTTATGTGCAGAGTACTGTATTGTGACTGCATTGTGACTGCAATATGATGTTATGTGCAGAGTACTGTATTGTGACTGCATTGTATGATATGTTATGTGCAGAGTACTGTATTGTGACTGCAATATGATGTTATGTGCAGAGTACTGTATTGTGACTGCAGTATAATGTTATGTGCAGAGTACTGTATTGTGACTGCAGTATAATGTTATGTGCAGAGTACTGTATTGTGACTGCAGTATAATGTTATGTGCAGAGTACTGTATTGTGACTGCAGTATAATGTTATGTGCAGAGCAGATGTTACAGAGTACTGTATTGTGACTGCAGAATGTTATGACAGAGTACTGTATTGTGACTGCAATATAATGTTATGGCAGAGTACTGTATTTGACTGCAGTATAATGGTGCAGAGTACTGTCCTGCCGCCTGAGGAACTGGAACGATTCATGGAAACATTCAAGAGTACTGTATTTGACTGCAGTATAATGTTATGTGCAGAGTACTGTATTGTGACTGTATAATGTTATGTGCAGAGTACTGTATTGTGACTGCAATATGATGTTATGTGACTGTATTGTGTGCAATATGATGTTATGTGCAGAGTACTGTATTGTGACTGGTGTGTGTGTGTGTGACATGTTATGTGCAGAGTACTGTATTGTGACTGCAATATAATGTTATGTGCAGAGTGTGTATTGTGACTGTATGATGTTGTGTGCAGAGTACTGTATTGTGACTGCAATATGATGTTATGTGTTATGTGCAGAGTACGCAGAGAAGTTGACACAGTCGGGGCGAGGCAAACATTTCATTGGTGACTTCCTGCCGCCTGAGGAACTGGAACGATTCATGGAAACATTCAAGGTACTTTGTGGGTGTGCGTGTTGTGTGGTGTGTGCGTGTGGTGTGTGTGTGTGTGTGTGTGTGTGTGCGTGTTGGTGTGTGTGCATGTTGGTGTGTGTGTGTGTGCGTGTTGGTGTGTGTGTGTGTGCATGTTGGTGTGTGTGTGTGCATGTGTGTGTGTGTTGTGTGTGTGTGTGCGTGTGTGTGTGTGCATGCGTGTTTGTATGTGTGTGTTGCGTTGTGTGTATATGTGTGTTGTGTGGTGTGTGTGTGCATGCATGCATGCAGGTCTCAAATGTGCCAGCGTGCGTATGAATGCATTAAATGGTAATAATACTTATTGACAAAGTGCAAGCTACTTAACTCAACTCCTTCCATTGCCGTGACAGCTGGTTTGCATCGCAAAAGTTCACTTTCTTCCCAGTGCTTTTCTGTTTATGTGTGTGTTCATGTATAATTATTCTATTTGGATTCCTGGTGTTTGAACCGACTAGATTTGATCTTGATCAAATAACTATCTACGCTGGTATGGCCATGTAACGGCCTTTCGAAAACGATACTCCAGGGAACTGTTGAGGGAGGGAGACGGAGGGGAAGACAAAAGAAACGATGGTCTGACAACATCACAGAATGGACAGCAAAATCATTCGCAGAAACCCAGACTCTGGCTCACGACCGACAGAGCTGGAGGAAGTTGGTGAAGACTTCAGTGTGGCGCCCCGATGACTCCTCACGGAGTTAAGAGAAGAGAATAACTGGAAAAACAAGGACTTCAAGTTGGCCTGTGAGAACATTGGCTGCGAGATTATGTCTGTGCTTGTTGTCTTTTCTGCTGATCAGACTGGAGTCTTTTCCCTTTCTTCCTCAAGGCTCTAAAAGAGGATGGGTGACCGAACTTCTGAGAATTTATGTTGACCTGTGGGAACATCAGCTACTAGTGTATTTTACGGACTATAAGGCGATACTTCCCCCCCGAGACTGAGACCCCTGCGCCTTATGACTATTAATATAGTAAGAAAGTGTAATCACAAAATCTGAATTTGGTGTAACATTTTTGGGGGTGCGCCTTATAATAGGGTGCGCCTTATACAGTTATAGTCCGAAAAATATGGTAGATGATGCCTTACGACATGGTAGATTTGATTCTGTCTTTATAGGTTAACGTCATAGATATGTTTATAGGTTAACGTCATAGATATGTTTATTTATCACCAAGCCCGGAAGGAGAGTGAAAGAGCCAGACTACTCAGAGAGCAAAGACTTCAATCTGCATTATGAGAACAGTGGCTACCAAACTGTTAATAATGTGCATTTTTGTTTGTACATGAACGCCTTCAGTTTCTTTCTTCGATTTCTTGACCACCAGGCTCTAGAGGGTAGGGAGCCAGACCTCTCGGAGTACAAGGACTTCAAGCTGACGCGGAGAACATCGGCTTCCAGATGATAATATTCATATTTAGTATACAGAAGTCGTTTTGCAGGAAGCGCGCTACGCATTATGCTCAGGTTACCCAGGAATCATGGGCGCTAAAGGTGCTCATTCTCACCTGGATTTTTTCCACACAGATTTGCCTCGTTTCTATACGAGCTCATTAATTAGATATCATTTACGTATTAATTGTCCTCGTATACAAACGAGGCTGTGCATGGGAGATCATTTTGATGAATGCAGACTTTATCATTTGAGTTATGAGACTTGTAAATCCTCGTATCAACCGAGACAAAGCGAGATGGAAGCAACAGTGTCGATTCAATGAGACCAAGGTTGGTTAAATGCGAAGTTGGCAGGCCTAACGAACATTAAGGATAGCAGTAACGTCCCTTCCGACGTCAGTACGTTTGATTAAGAAGGAGGAGAAGAACGAGTGATGGTGATTCTAGGCCGAGTTGCGTTTTTCCTGCGATAGCAGCGAGTACCAGTACGGAGTACCGAGTATGGCTACCATTCCGAGTCGGACATGAAAGATCCAGATCCAGATCCAGCTTGAATGTGCTGTGCAGATCAAGTAGAACCAGCCAACGCCAAGCCAGTCAGATGCACGGGAACAGGTAAGATGCATTCGCGACGTAGTAATCAAATGTGCTTGTTTGCAGACCAGTGTTTAGGTGCATACTAACAGTTACAAAGTGGTAGATCAGAATCTAGATCTATTTTTATGGTAGTCTATACTTCATGTCAGCAGCTGCAGATGAAAGAATGTTAGTCTTGTTCATTCTGTTCTGTTTATCGTGATCAACCACTGCTGCAATCAGTTATTTGTGAAGACAGAGTAGGTGGAGTATAGATCTAGTATAAGCAAGCAGCATGACTGTACAATCTATTCTTTGACTTAGCTGATGTTGATCATCCCGAATCGTGAATCCTGACTTTATACATTGACAGCTACTTTATACTGGTCTTTACTGTTGAAATGCACTGCCAAAGGCAATTTTAATTATTGGCAGAGGCACGAGCCCGTATTTCACATTCTCCAGGCAGGGTACGGGCCCGTATTTCACATTCGCCAGGCTCAATCACGGGACGCAAACATTGTGCGTAAATGTCTTCAAAAACTACTAACATTAACTCTGACATGTTCCTTGAACCCTAGATCTATCCCTAACCCTGTTCCTTACCAAGAAGCGTTAAATATACGAAATAAGAAAATGCATGCATTGTTGATGAAAAATTCGACAAGGAAAAGTTACTATACTATCCCTGAAGATGGTCTGAGTGTTGTAACAACACCGTACCCGTAGCCACTGTGCTAAGTATTCCGAGGACTCTTGCATCAACAAAGTGCCACCGCATTGTTTAAAAAATGATTTTTGTGTGTATAGACTAGTAGACCTAGTAGTAACACTAGTAGTAGCAGTAGTAGGCCTAGTAGTAGTTGTAGGAAGGAAGGAAATGACTGCTTAATGTCATCCAGGCTGGAAAAAGTACATGTTGGAAGTTAATAGACATAAAGATGGTGGGGCGATCCTGGAGGTACTGCACTACCAGGAAAGTCCCAATGCTTTTTTAAAATATCAATATGTATGTGCCTAAAAGGAATTACCGTGGGATCTCCCATATAAGACTCCCTCCCATGTATGACCTACTTCTCTGAGATATATTTCCCTTTGTAAGTATTAATGTTACTTCCCTTATAAGACCCCTCCCTTTCAAGACCTCATTTTGGATGATTTTTGAAGGTCTTATAAGTGAGGTTCCATTGTAGTAATATTATTGAGTAGTAGTAGTAGCAACAGTAGTAGTAGTAGTAGTAGTAGTAGTAGTAGTAGTAGTAGTAGTAGTAGTAGTAGTAGTAGTAGTAGTAGTAGTAGTAGTAGTAGTAGCAGTAGCAGTAATAGAAGAGATGGAAGATTAAGAAGAAGAGAGAGAGAGACAGACAGACAGAGAAATAGAAAAGGAAGAACAGGGAGATGGCAATGAGATACATTCCCTCCCCCACCACCCCCACACACATACATAAACATACTTGCACACAATGTGACGCATAAAATCCAAAAAAATATGTTCATGCTTAAACACGAGAACTATTAAAGTGACTGTAAATCACAACATAATAGTAATAACAGTGAAGCATTTATATAGCGCACTCCTCCGCCAAATATGGAGCTCTATGCGCTTAACAGAAAATCAAAAAGTAATAAATAATGATTATTACAGAGAGAGATAGAGCAGAAGAGGAGAAAGAGTGACAGAGAGACAGAAAGAGAATGAAACAGGAGGAGATAGAGGAATGAGGAGAAAAAGAAGAGGCAGGAGAAAAAGAAGAGGCAGGAGAAAAAGAAGAGGGAGGCGGGAGTGATAGAGAAGGCGATGGAGGGGTGGGGTGGGCAGACGAGGTGGCAGGGGGTGGGTGGGAGTGGGGGAGGGAGAAAGAGCGTGCAATCTAAAGAAAGGAGAAGGTGAAAGAGCAAGGGAAATGTGGGCAGTGGAGTGGGTGGAGGATAAAGCGACAGAGTATGATTGTGACCCGGCACCACGCAAGGGACATTAACAGGCTGGCAAAGTCAAAAATCTTGTTTTTTAATCAATTTTGAGTTATGGGTATTTTTGTGCTTTCATACCTTATCTTTCACATCCATAAAGTTTAATCATTATGGTGGTCTCTGAATACTCAAAACAGTTGGTTTGTGCATTTTCTTAGGATAGGCTAGACTTTAGACTGATTCTCAAAATGGCCACCAGTCACCTTACTAACTTTAAATGAACATATTAGAAGCGGAAACCCTGTGCGCTTATCTGTAAATAATTTTTTTTTAAACCTAAGCGGCTTCCGCACAGAACTTCCGCGTATGTGTGTACATGCGCCTACTCTACAACAAAAAAGGATACAAGAATGGTTTTTTAATATAATTAATTAGAAAGAGAATTGCCTGATTCATTTTCTCAGAATGGTCATTTTGACACTTAATGTCCCTTTCGTGGTGCTGGGCCACATAGTAGTAGTAGTTTTGTTTCAATCGTGACACAGCCACACCCGTTGACTGGATTGTTTAGCGAATGTAATATAGTTGTTTTTGTCTTGTCAGTCATAATATTTTCTGGGCTGTACAGTGGCGTTGCTCCCAGGCCACTCATCCTGAGTCTTCATTCACAGCCACACAGCGGTTTGTCAGGTCGCAGAATCAGACACCAGCAGTATAAAGGAAGCAAATTTATGTTACATCATAAAGATCAAACAGAAGCAACGCCGAGCGGCTGCAAAGTCCCCTCGCAGCATCGCCGAGCTACTTCGAAATCGGAATGTGTCGGCTATGCACACAGCGGGGAGACCGAAGCAGCAGATATCAAAAGAAAACGTACTTACATAAAAACGCATCAAAACAGCACGTATGATGATGATGAAAATGATGTTTTACGTTCTCTCGGTCATAGACACATATGGGACATTTGTAAATACAAAGATGGTGGGAACAATACTGACTGCAATGCCCGGAGGCAGTGCAACACCAGTAAAGTCCCGAGTTTTTAACAATATAGATAGGTGTAGCGGTAACCACGCCTCGGTTAAACCTCATTGGCTATGGTACCGCCGCATGCATGGTATAAAACAGCACGTAACTGAATAGTTTTTTTTTTTTATATATGTAGCCTTGGGGTTCGGACCCGTGATTTGAGCGCGCGCGATCATGCGCACACGAGCGCACAGAAAAATTCATGACAACTGTGTTATAGACCATTCATCAAGAAATGTGAAAAAAACTGCATTGAAATACATGCAAAACTTCGCGAGATATTAGCGATTATGTGTTTCGGGGTTTGAACCCCGTAACTGGCGCGACCTTGACCTTAATGTAAAACTAAATACATCAGTGGATAGCTTGCATCTTGGCAAACTAGTATACCAAATTTGATGATGATAGACTGAATAGTTTTTGAGAAAAACGGACGAATAGCCGGACGGACGGACGGACGAACGCCGGACGGACGGACCAGACAGAAACAATAGTTCCCCGAACCTTCGGCTCGGGGACTAATTCTATAATAATTGGTTGATATAATAAACAAATATTGTATGAAATTGTTTGTCAATTTCAGGCGGCCGTGTGGAAACTGCAGCATCACGGAGAGACCGAGTGAATGCCTGTGCTGTGCAGAGGTGAAGGAGATGGCACTTCTGCAGAGATACCTGGAGGTAAGTGCATTACTGAGCTCCCTGGGTTCAAGCCTGTGTGTTTGGATATATACGTCCTAAACACAGCATGTACTCACAGTACTGGCGGCAGTAAGATAAGAACAAGTAAGAACATGCTTTATTCGTCACAACAAATGACAGAATGTAAGATTATCAACTGTTTTGTATTATTGATCCGATGATTTCTATGGCTGGCCAACATTTCCATCCTGGTAGTAGAAAAATCTGTGGGCGAGTATATTTCAAAAGTCACTAGCACAACGGGCGACTGTACTTGACAGCGCTATTCAGTCTATGGAATCCTGCCTTCATGATGTCAAATCCTGGATGACATGCAACAAATTAAAACTTAATGATGACAAAACGGAAGCTCTGATTGTTTCCTCTCAGCGTATGTCTGCAACGATATCTCTTCCAGAAACTCTTACAGTTGGCAATGCTTGTGTTCAGTTTTCTAAGTCAGCAAAGAATCTCGGAGTTACCCTCGATTCAAATCTTACAATGCATAAACAGGTTATTAATCTCATACGTTCCATCAATTATGAGCTCAGACGAATCAGTGCTGTTCGACACTTTCTGTCTGTTGCAGCCACGAAAACTCTTATTTCTGCCTTTATTCTTTCCCGCATTGACTATTGCAACTCTCTTCTCTGTGGCTGTCCTAAGTATCTCCTGCAACGTGTTCAAAAACTGCAAAACAGTGCAGCACGCCTCACTCTCAAGATTCCACGTTCTGATCATATAACACCTCATCTTCGTAACTTGCACTGGCTTCCAGTAGAGGCTAGAATCAAGTATAAAATAGCTTGCCTTTGTTTCGGTGCTGTTCACTCCTCTGGTCCCGTCTATCTCTCCGAACTAGTAACTGTCTACTTACCTGCTCGCTCCCTACGTTCTTCCTCTGACTGCTGCACACTCAAGGTTCCTCGGGTCCACACGAAATCGTTTGGTGAACGATCTTTCTACTATTTAGCACCTCACTTATGGAATTCCCTCCCACAACATGTCCGCTCATCTGACTCTATTTCCGCCTTTCGCTCTGCCCTTAAAACTCACTTGTTTCGGACATATTATGATTGATTAGTGTGTGTGTGTGTGTGGGGGGGGGGGGGGGGGGGGGGGCATTTTATTGCAGAGATCTTGTAAAAAATGTATTTACAATTATTTTATTATTCGTATTTTGTATGTAGAATGTCTACGTCTTGTAAACTTTAAATGCTTGTAAATGAGGTAGAAGGGTATTTTTGTTTTTGCAAAATTTGTCTATTATAATTAGTCATGTAATTGGTATGTCGATGGCAGTATGATTTTATTTCAAGTTGCAGTATTGTATTCAAACTTGATTGGGAATGTGAATGTGGTCTCTATGTTTCTTCTTAGAATGTTCATGTTGTAACTATTTTACTTGTATAATTAATTGTGTGCGAGTGTGCGTGTGCGTGTGTGTGTGTGTGTGTGTGTGTGTGTGTGTGTGTGTGTGTGTGTGTGTGTGTGTGTGTGTGTGTGTGTGTGTGTGTGTGTGTGTGTGTGTGTGTGTGTGTGTGTGTGTGTGTGAGTAAGGAAGTAAGAGAACGTTGTGTGTAAGCATCGTGCTTATTTTACTTTCTAATGATTAATTATTTGTTTGCCTTTAATGTTCTTGTTATCAATGTAAAGCGCACTGAGCTCATGTGAGAAAGAGCGCTATATAAATTCCCATTATTATTATTATTATTATTATTATTATTATTATTTCGATACTGCACGGCCCTGGGTTTTTTACCCAATGAGTCTCCCTAGACCATCTCTGCCTTCCATGTAACCAACTATCAAAGCAAGGTCAGCTGTCTGCTAACAACATGCCAGCACTGGTACTGAAAAGAAAGGAAAGGCAGCCTCCTCAATCTCCTCCACCCCATTCCCTCTCACCTCAAATCAGTTCTCTTCCTATTTACTTCTCTCCTTTCTTTCCCACTCTTTTTTCTCTGTCTCTTCCTCTCTCTCATTCCCTCTCCTGTGTGTGTGCGTGCGTGCGTGCGTGTGTACGCGCACGCTTGTTTAGCGATTTTGGGTTTTGATTTCATCGGGCTACTGAAAATGTGTTCAGGTGAGTACATTTTTCATGTTGCTGGCCCGGAGGGCTGGTGAAAATGTTAAAAGTTTGGCCAGCCCTGCTATACAAAGTACAACGTAATTTTTCTTATCTTTATCACTGTTAGAATATTATGCAACAACAAAGCTAAAATAGAGGCTCCAACAAACTGTGCATGTTTGACCTTTCTACCATCTCTTGTCTTACAATACATGGTCTGACTGTTATGATACACGAGCATTCAAGTTAGATGTCAACATTTCACCCGTAATACATAAAATATGATATAAATGATCAGCAAAATGTTCTTAAAAATCAAAATATTTTATTTTGAACCCCAAAAATATTTTCATGTCTTACTATCCTTGGTAACATTATTTTATGGATTATGATCAATTAAAATCACCATTTGCACATCTTTGACTGCTTTAAACCAGCTTATAAGTATCTCTTATTTTTATGGCATAGAACTGTTCTCATATGATATAGTTTTACTTTGTGGGCAGCCGTTACCTGTACACACCATACCACCAGCTGACAAGGTTCATGTGGGGCTACCTGGGCAAGGACATTAGGGGTCGTACATCCTGCCCGTGCTGTCCTCCAAACCAGCCAGACCTTCCAGAGTGCAGACAGAAGATACACCGGCTACGTAGAACCACTGTCAAATGGTTCTAAACCAGGGTGTGGCTGTCTGTGTTGATATTAAGGTTTTTTTTAAAAGTTTTATAGTACAATCATGTAGTAGTACTGCAATAACTCAATATGGCTTAATGTTATCGAGTATTGTGGAACTTAAAAAAATGAAGCATACAATGCTTTTAAAAGGCGTAATTAGCCTTTGGCTTAGACAGAAGTATGTATGTTTTAAAAAGTAATTGAGTAGAAAATTATTTTTAACTCATCTAGCGCCATGTATTTTTTGACGTTCTTGGTTCTCTTTCTCTTCTCTCTCTTGCCATTAGGTCTGTTTCTGCTTTGTTCCATTTATGTCATCCGTGTGTGTTCGCTTTGCATTGTTTTTGTTTGAATGCGCTATGAATGCTTACGTGTGTGTGTGCGTTGATTTGATTTATATCAAGATTCAGCGCTGTATAAATACTGTATGTTGTTGTTGTTGTTATCCGTTGCATCTCAACCAACAAGAGCGATGTAAAAAAAACTGTCGAAAGCGCTTGCATTGCTTTAATGGCAGAAACAGTGAAAAAAGAGACACACATGGCAGGGTGCTTGGCAGTGAATGTATTTGCATTTGGTGGGAGTGTAAAGTGATGTATTGAGCGAATATATTCGCCCGTGGTGCTAGAAGAGTCAAAAAATATATTCAACAGTAAGCTGTGTATGGCACCTTTAAAGACCCCCCATGTCACTTGTCAAATTCATGGCTTTCACTTGTTTTCCCTCTTATAGCTGGTAACGAATCTTAAGAAACCTTCCTAGTATAAGAGGGAACGTGACACGTGACGTAGGGGGTCTTTAATACTTTTATTCAGTTCTTTACATTTTCGTACTTATACTACACTGTGTTTAGCACATATATTAATGAAGCACACAGGGTTGAAGTTAAACCCATGCTCAGTAATACACATGCATCTAGGTATCTCTGCCAGGAGAAGTGTTATGTTGACTTAGATCGTGTGTGTGTGTGTGTGCGTGTGCGCGCGCGCGCGTGTGTGTGTGTGAGGAGGGGGCGTGGGTGTACGGGCGTGCGCGCGCACGCGTGTGTGTGTGTGTGCATTGGCATTGCAAATACTATATTTTATTCTTTACGCCTAGTGTGTTTATTCTAGTCATATATATTTAGTCCTTATCTACAATGCTCAGTGTGTATTGTATGTGTATTCATTGTATTTTAGTGTTTTAATTTTGATGTAAAACGCTCTGAGCTCCCCGCAGGGAGTAGAGCGCTATACAAATATCCTTATTTATTAGTAATTCCTTCATTGGAAAACTCTCTCTGTCTTTGAAAGCATTCTACTGTGCAGTGCCATAGATGAAACCACATGCCAGGAAAAGCAGGAATCCTTATTTTTTCATGAAATTCAGTTTCGGGGACTTTTTCCCCTGACCCGCACAAACGACTCCGCCTCTTGACCCCACCAAGGCCAACCCCCATGCCTTCCTGCTTTTCATATCATCCAGGTTTATATACAGGATGGATCATGTACAGGATGTACCCATTTTCATTTGGCAATAACTCAATGAAAAGTAAATTTATTCCTGCCATTTTGTGGATTCTGTAGACACTTTTTGTTTCTATGAATTATGCATGTGATATCTTTATACACTTTAATATTGGTTTTCCTTATTTTTACTGTAATGTTATTGGTAGTTACTTTTTAATCAAACGTTTTTGTTCTTTAATCTAAGATGTGTGTGTGTGTGTGTGTGTGTGTGTGTGTGTGTGTGTGTGTGTGTCTTCTGTGTTTGTTTAAATTTTATATATGTACACTTATTCATTTTACTCATGTTGTCAGCATTGTTTTATGTTTAATACAGTGGAACCTCTCTTATCAGACCGCCAAAAATAATCCAAAATGAGGTCTTTAAGGGAGGGGTCTTATAAGGGAGGTAATTTTTAACACAAAGAAGGGCAACGTCTCAGAGAAGTAGGTTTTATATGTGGGAGGGAGTCTTATAATGGGAGGTCTTATAATGGAGGTTCCACTGTAGTGTGATATCTTCTTTATACACTTTTATTACTGCTTTTTATTCATGTTGTTTTGTTTACTGTGATGGTATTTATTCATTTATTTGATCTTATAGTACTTAACTTATGGGACTTTTATCTCCTTATTTACTGTAATATTATTGGCATTGATACTACTTTTCTTCGAACAGTCATTTATATACCCAAGATGTGTGTGTGTATGTGCACGCACGCGCGCATGTGTGTGTGTGTGCACGTGCGTGTGGGCATAGTGATGTCTCCCAGTCATATTTTAATTCTAGTTAGATCAGTTAGTCTTAATTATTATTATAATGTATATGCGCTCTCCCGATTCTCTTCAAATTTCCTGCCAGGCTTTGCCCTGGCCATAGCAAGCCTGAGAGCAAATTTGAAGCGATTCGGTTAAGAAACGGCGGCGTCTAGCGCGCGCGTTTATGAATCGATTCGCTTCCGGTTTGGCACACGGATAGTCCCCAGCCCTGGTCATCTTCCTGCCAAATTCGAAGGCAATCGGCCCAGAAACGCCGGAGATACGGGCGCCGAGAGGCCGGCGGATGCGCGTTTCGCGCATTTGCGAAACCGCGCAAATGATACGGCCGCCTCGGTTGCCGTTGCCCCGTGAGGGCTCACAGCTAATTTGAAGCGATTCGGTGGAAAAACGGCGGAGTTATAAGGCCCGTTTCGTGTTTCAGACACACACGGACACTTGGCTTATTACTATATGATGATAATATGTTTTGTGTCATGATCATCTTCCTACTGTACTTGTTGTCTGTTGTTTGTTTGTCTGGGGACATCAGCAACATTTCCTTTTATGCAGTTTTTAAAAGGACAATAAATGATTTGATTGATAGATTTGATTGATTGATTGATTGATTGATTGATTGACTAACATAATTTTTGTTTGTCCAAGCCACTCTTGAGTCGATAATGTTTTACTACTCTTTTTTTTTTTTTACTGATTAATAAAAAATGCTCACTCCAGGTACCACGTTGTGCCGAATGACTGCAGCATCACAAACATTGAAATTGTCCATGTATTTTACTCAGCATCTCTTGTGGGGTCCATCTGATTTCCTTCTTGTTCTCTTTTAGCATTTCTGTTATCTCTGGGTTATAACGAAAAACTGTTTACCTTCAGTAGTTAAAAAGAACGTAGTGGACTATTTCAACGTTTGTGTTGATGCCATAATATTACGACATGGTACCTTCATTGTGCCTATTGTGAAAACGTTTCGTGAAACACTGTTGATTTAAGAGTGACTTGGGATTTTAAAAATAATACATGTCTGTAGATTCCAGGGATGAAAGATGATAGAGAAATGTCTATTTTCCTTTCAATTATGGAGAACAAACAATGGTTTCAGGTTTATATGCAACAATTGTGATATTGTGCACAGTTATATCAAACCTTCATGCATCTTTGTAAACCTTTGTGCATTTGTGTGTGTGTGTGTGTGTGTGTGTGTGTGTGTGGTGAAACATGCATTTTTATCTGTTTGTGTTTAGTTTGTGGAAGGAACATTTTCATTTGAACTTTGTTTCAATGAACAATAACGTTGTAGGGTCTGTGCACATTTACAAAACCTTCCATACTAAAAACCCACCCGCAGAGTGGCACAGAGGTAACGCGTTCGCCTCGTGTCAAATGAACCCGAGTTCATACCTGGGAACAGCAGATTGAGATTTTTCCTCTCACTCTGCACTAGGCCTTGCGGTCTGAACGTGAAATCTTTCAGATGAGACGATAAACCGAGGTCATGTGTGCCCATGCACTTTGTACATGTACGAGTGGCAACGAAAAAGTTGTCATTTGCTCAAAATTTACCCCCACCCACCCTTTCCTTCTTAATGTCACACAAAAATCACATGCAATTTTTTTAAATGGGTTGCGCACCTCAGGCTGCGACGTTCGCTCCAGGTTGGAACAACACGGATTTCACAGAGACGCCTCTATGACTATTTTGTTTATATATACAAATACCAATTCGCCAATACAGTGAAAAATAATCAGATGTAAAATACAGATAGATGTCTGCGTGTATATGCATACACATTCATATTTGTTACTTGTAAAAATACCTAAATACCACAAATGACTTCCAGATTTCTTACCCTCGGATTGCTTATGGGTTTCCATACTGAAGTTTTCAATAATGTGCACAGTCTTAAGAAGTGAATTTAAATTGATTGATTATTCACACACGCACACACGCGCGCGCGCGCGCGCACACACACACACACACACACACATGACAGATATAGAAACATATTTCTATTCAAATTTACTCCCCATTCTTTTACAACAAGAAGTCCAACATTAATGCAGAATAATTAAAACAACGTAAATTACTTACTATGCAAATTTTTAAAGGTGTGCATGCAAGCACTTTTAATAATCAATCTAAATCCTAAATACAAACATTATAGTCTTCATTTACAATTATTGTTTTTCTTGCCCTGAGATAAGCAACACCAAAATGCGGCCATCTTGTACTGAAGTCACACTTACACACACACACACACACACACACACACACACACACACACACACACACACACACACACACACACACACACACACACACACACACACACACACACACACACACACACACACACACACACACACACACACACACACACACACTATTGGATTTTTGCTTTCACTGAGAAGCAAAATTCTGCTATATTTAGGAAAAGGACAGGGTTAGGATCAGCCTAGGAGTATTTTGATATAACTGTAAGAAGCCCACTTTCGGAATGATGGTGGTAAACATGAGGGGGTGACCGAAGTACAAGATTGTCCTAAACGCTAGCACTTTGATTTGAAAACAAAAAGTCAAGTAAAAGCAAATTCAACATGCACACATAGCAGAATCCAACTATTCCTGTAGGAAATACGGTGGATTCCTGCTAACTCCAAAAAACTGGATGACTCACAATAATTTTGTGGTCCCACTTTAATAATCCTTTAATGCTGTAACTCCTTAGTACGTTGATCACCTTTTCTTTGACCTTTCTTCTTTGACATCTCACTGCAGATTCAGTTCAAGTGTTCTCGAGTCCCAATCATGTCCTCCAACCTGTACTGGTTGGTAGTCTCTGGAGAGGGGGCTAGGTGGGGCTGGCTCCTCTCTCTGCCTCTCCAGCATCTCCGCCAGTTTGTGAGTGGAGGCCAGCTGGCCCACCACCTCCATCAAACTTGTAACATAGTCTGCAAATATATTAACAATTGCATGGTAAAGAATTTCACTTTTAACGATATTGCTTTAAAAAAAATATTTTTTCCCCCATTTGGATACCGGGGGGTCTTTTGTATATTCCCCCAACCTTCTGGAAGTTCTGTGCTTGTAACTTCCTCTAATCTGTCACTCTCTTTGACTCTGCCTTTTCCCTTTGCTTACTGTCGGCTACTATCAGACCTATTGGCCCATTCCCTTGCCTTAAAAAAAAAATTCAAATAACTTTTCTCCATTTAGCTCTTCCGGAATCGGAATGTGTCAGCTGTACTCAGCGAGGAGACCAATGAAAACTGAAAACTGAAAACCGGACACATACGTACTTGGTCCATTATGGCCTTTTGGCCTGGGAACGCAGAAGAAGACGAATGAACAAAAGTTGACCATGGAACCCTTGCAAGAAATACCTGTGAATACAAACAGTGAAGCATGTAAATACTTGGTGTTATTTGTACAATGAGGAAAGCAAATAACATCACATATCTGTCCTTCAAAATAAATAGGCCTACATGAAATAATAAAATAGAATGTTTTATGTGCCTTGTTACTTCCTGAACATCATTTATATTTACTTCACACATCTTGTGAAAATTAGCATGGGTAGGGAACTATCCATTAAAGGGATACAACTCCCCCACCAAAGTTGCCTATGCCAACTCCACCAGCCATACTAACCCTGTATGAATTAAGATTACAGAGGAACAAATCCACTCACTTTCTCAAAAAGGAGGAGGCACGCTCGCCCATGTAATCATACATACAGAACATGGCAAACTATGGTAGAGAGAACTGTGTACAAACAAAACTATTAATTCAAGAATGGCATAGCTTTCTAATCACGTATATGTTGCACACATACAACACACGAGTCCCCTTCCCTTTTCTAGTTCTATAGATTCTCTTTTAGCCTTACTATTTCACAATTCAAATCCTTTCTAACATCTTAGTTTGAATTATTAAAGATGACTTTATTAATTCACAGAAGCTTACACAAGTCTGCAGTGTGTGTGCGTGCGTGCGCGCGTGCGTGCGTGCGTGTGCGTGCGTGTGTGTGTGTTGTGTAAGCATGCAAGTACATAAGTGCCCTGGGCAAGGCATCTCCACTACAAACAAATTCTAGCCTAGCCCGCCAGAATAACATCTGCCCCCTCTCCTATCTGGTAGTCATAGTCGGAAACGACAGACTAGCATACAATACAAACACAAGTGCATACATACAAGTAACTACTGATTTTTACTCGCATGTGGTCGGTATCTGTTGGAGACCCCTGTCCATCCTGCACAGCTTGTGATATGGACTGCACCTGTAATATAAGATATTCAAATATTAACTGTTAAAATACCTGTAGGTCACTAGAAGCAAAAACATAAGTAATAGTATTTTACAATTTTGTGAACATAAGCTATAACAAATGCAACATAATCAAACTACACATAGCTCAACTGTGACTTGGACATTTATAAACATTGAGAGCCAGAGATTCAGATAAGTTTTATATACAAAGTTCTAAATAAAACATGGACTTTGGACACTGTTTTGCTAGTTTTATTTTACACTAACACTTGATTTTCGCTTGACAAAGAAAACTTGCAACATTTTCCAAGCAAAAACATATTTTGACCACAAAAAATACCCACACCAATTACACAAAGTTAGATGATCATTTTGAGGGGCCTAGTCCTCTTTGACAATCCATGAAAATCCCACTGACAAGGATGAAAACTTTAGCAAACTATTTTTTTAATATGATGATTAAAATACAATCATAATTTTAAAGGCATGCTTCAAGCAAACAAAACAGTGATCAATGAAGGGAAGTTTATAAGCCGCAAGGCTTAGACTTGAGCCAGTCTCACACTATACTATACTGTACTATGATGTTTTTGTGTATCAATTTGTATAAGAATAGAAACACAAAAGACGCATGTTTATCAATCAGAAAAAAAAGACGTAAAATGAATTGACTCTCGCTGCGTCACTGTGTGCATGCACGCGCGCGCGCGCGTGCGTGCGTGCGTGTGTGTGTGTGTGTGTGTGTGTGTGTGTGTGTGTGTGTGTGTGTGTGTGTGTCTCTCTCTCTCTCTCTCCATGTGCATGCATTATACTGTATATGAATCGGGATGCTTATGAACAGTGATGTCCCGAGATCCAGGTCATAGGCCACTGACCTATTAAAATTGAAAATGTTATTTATTGTGTTCTCCCTTGTCAGGACAAATGTCTAATTAATTTAATTTGCCAATACTGGCACGCTTTGTCTTATTGATTTCGGCAAGAGCTGGGACATTGTCCTGTTGATTTCTCTAATCTCAGGACAGTTTGTCCTGTCACTTTTCTATCCTCGGTACATCACTGGTTTATATACTGAATTTTACCTGTATGTAGGAGACTCCTGTCTGTCCTGTAGGATGCCATGGACTGCCCTTGTTTGATCAGAAGAAAACAAAAATTATAGGGGAGACCAAATTCATAGATAACCATTCCCCTGTGGGATATTGGGAGGTAGGTTGTCTTTGCACATATAGTGCCTTCTGGAAGTTCTGTGCCTCCTACTTCCTCTATTCTATCACTCCATTTGACTGCCTTTTCCCTTTGCTTACTGTCATCTACAATCTCTCTGCCTCACTGATCCATTCTCGTGTTTTTGTTCTAGACATTTTTACAAAGTTTTTCTGCATTTGAAAACGGACATGCTGATCCTAATTATTTATAAGGCGCATAACGGCAGCATGGCGCATCTGCATTTATGATAGAAGACTGTCTAAGTGGTTGAAGAAGAGCAAATAACCAAACATACTAGATCTAACACCAATATGACAGAGTATAATGTTACCAAATTTAAAAAAAAAAAAACGTGCAGTAAGCTACTAAAGGTTAATTGGCTCTGGTTAAAATAAAGTACATGTAACGTACAGTAGATTTCTCCCTCTTCTTCTTCTTCTTCTGTGGTGGTGAACAACCTCTTTATCTGGAAGTAACTGTACACACTTTAGGGGGTGACCATAGAAAAAGAGGCGGAAGAGGGAAAGAGAGAAAAGGGTACACACATTACATTAGGCCTATCAGTTTTCCAAGAAAAGGCTATGCACGTCACCCTATTAATTATTATTTACTTGGGTTCAGCTTCAATATATAAGGTAAAAACAGGAGTAGCAAACAAAATTTAAATAACTAGTTCCGGGCTGGGGAGGGGAAAACTACAGGAAGCTGCCGTCAGCTACTAATTTTCACGTTCGCCCCCAGCAAGCTGGAAACTAGCCGACCCTAGACACCCCAGGTAGTGCCCAGGCCCCAATTGATTGAGACACTGCTCAATCAATCAAACAATTGTACTTACACTTCGTTTTTCCACTGTAGGCTAAGTAATGTTGATCATCGACAGGTGCGTTGATCATTTTGATGTAGATCTAGGGAAACATCAATGTTTTGGCCATTGTGACTGACGAAAAGAATTATGTTGTTGCTGGTACTGCACACAAGCTGATCGGTGAACGTTTGGCACATCTCTTTTCCGTAATTCTTGTCGGTTTCACGTCATTACTTTCCGCTAAACAGGCTAGAAGTTTGTCAAACAGCCCACCAGTCTACGTGTGTCAAAGATCTAGATCTACAGGAAGATTATCTTCAAGATAGAAGATTTAGCGATGATGTCTAGACTCTATAATCTTTCCTTTCTGTGGAATCACATCATCCAGATCTGTGCATCCAAATAGCACACACTCATATTTTCATCCGTTTTGAGAGTAGAATCTATTGACACTAGGTAGGCCTAGTGTAGATACTTTGTGGCACTGTCAACACAGTCGTGCAAGCTCAAGGCCTATCACAGTATCAGTGTCTGGCACACAGCAAAATGTCGTCTGTTCGATTCACCTTTCCGGTGATCCGTATCATAGTTTCTAAGTATTGGAGACGTAGAATATCTTGGAATTATTGAAGAACAGGACTGAATTTCTCTACGTTAATGCAAAGAAAGTCGTTCGCTTCGCAAATGAAGTTCTTTCATAGAATTCTTAGTTGTGCATTGAAAGTACATGTCGTTCACAATGGCTGCGCCCTGTAGCCAACATGGCGCCCGTCTATTGTGGTAAAGTACTAAACATGTCCGCACCCTGAGTAAACATGGCGGCGCCGTAGTAAGTTGCCATGTAAACAACAATGGCGCTAATTAGCCTGTACAGGTGAGTTAAACCCGTTTCTGGCTGAATTATAAAAAGACGGTGCAGAATTTCCAAAAACCAATGTGAACGAAGGAATCTAGTTACAATTTAGGAGTCTTTCAACACGTTTTGGTCGCTTAGATCAGTAGGTCTTATCACCGCTCCAGTCAACAAGTAGGTGTCCTCTGGGTCTCTCTTCTTCTTCGATCGCTCAGTTTCCTGTCAATTAGGAGCGCAGATGCGTGATGCTGCCGTTATGCGCCTAAGTAAGAAATAGGCCCAGCAAGTCCGACTTTGGCTGGAGGAAATCTTTTTGAAAGTGTTTCTTGAAAAAAGGCAGGAGAATGGACCGGTAAGGCAGAAATATAGATGACAGTAAGCAAAGGGAAAGGGCAGAGTCAAAGAGTGTGACGGATTAGAGGAAGTTACAAGCACAGAACTTCCGGGTGGGGGAACTATTCATACAAAAGACCCCCCGGTATCCCCACGGGGGATGGGTCTCTATTATTCCAGACATTAGGCAGAAAGTACCTGGCAGGGCTGCAGCTGCCTGTGTTTCTATATTATTCTCTGTCTTTCCCATAGAACTGCCTGTGTTTCTATATTATTCTCCGTCTTTCCATACATTTGATAGCATGAAGAAGTCACTGGCATGGCTGCTTCTAATACACCAGATGCCTTTCCATACATTTGATAGCACCAAGTCAGCACAAGAAGGTGTTGCTTTTGTGGCTCCATTTCTTTCTAATTCTCTGCGTAAACATTTTGCTAGAATCAACAAGTGGGCTGTGAAGATGCCTGTACGTCTTGTTGAGGCCTACCATTTTATGTCTGTGGATAGCAGGGATGTGAGAGGGTCCAAAACAACAAAGCGTAGCAGATCGTATCTTAAAAGTACTCAAAACTTTGCTTGCAACATCCATTTTTCGCGGTTGCCTACACAGATCTATTCATCCAGCCAAGCCCTGTCCAATTTGTGTTGGCATGCTTTGTCAATCTCCTCTTTCTTCACATCTTTGGTGTGTAATTTTCATGGTTGAAGATGAAACATTCACTCAATAGCTTTGAAAACATCCAAATCCTCCTACGAAATGACATTGATGAAGTAGCTGAACGCATGAGAAAGGCACATTGCCATTGGACGTATCTGGCTAACCACAGAGAAGCTTACAAAATTCAATCAAGGGAATGTACTCGGGCTACAAACTTCTTTCGTTTTCACCATGTATGCGAGAAGAAAGTCTACAGAACTTGACCATATGTGATGCAGCACAGGAAAACAAGGCTAAAGTCGGGCAGCCACAAGAGAGAGAGAGAAAGAGAGATAGTTTGATTGATTGAAATTTTAAATAAAAAAAACTATTAGAGATAAATGAATTCTGTTTTTTGCCTGTTAATAAGTCAAAAGTGATCATTTACGACATTAGCCTTGTTTTCCTGTGCTGCATCACATATGTACAATCGTCTCTCTCTCTCTCTCAGTCTCTATGTTTTTGGGTTGTTGGTTTTTTTAGTCAAATAGAAAAAGCGCATTTACGTGCTTAAGCGTAACTCTCACGTCCCTGGGATAGATAGATGAGCCAAGTTCATGGGTGCAACTCCCTGAAATTTTAAAAACCTGAAAGGGGTCCAGGGACCCATGGCCCCGGCAAGGTACAGGGGCAGAGCCCCGTCGGACGATTCAGGGGGGCAACTTAAGATCTAACGAGACAGACAGTTAAAATGATACAGTTTGAGTTTGATAAGCCTTGTAAAATTATTACATTGCCTAAGTTCAAAACACCCCAAATCGCTTGTGGTCATTTTGTTTTGTTTTGGATTAATTAAAAAAACACCTGAACTTCATTTATTTGTTTAAAGTCATGATGATCATAGGGAGTATTTCTTTTCAGACCTGACTTTATCCTTTGCTTCTGTGTGGCAGGGGCAACGTGACCCGTGAGAATCGTGGTCTGGGCATCGAGCGGCCCGCAGAGCTGAAACAGGAGGACGATGAGTACGAGGCTTACAGGAAGAGGATGATGCTGGCTTACCGCTTTAGACCCAACCCACTGGTTAGTGTGCCGTTATCATTATGACTAATAGTATGGTTTGTGGCAGAGTCAGTTATTGTGTGTGTGAGAGAGAGCGGAAACATTGTAATAGTTATTTGTAATCGAGAGACTTTGCTTCCTTGTCTTTATTCCAAAGAAATTGGGCACGTGCATTTTGTTGGCCTCGTTTTCATATAGTTAAGACTTCTCAGCTCGTGCGTGTTTAAAAGCCTTGTCTTTTCTGCCAAGTTGAGTTGAGGAACCAGACGTGCAAGCTGCAGGTTGAACAGAAGTGTTGATCTTAAATAGTTTCTAGTTTTCTTGGAGTTCACTGATTTTGTATTTTGCCTCTAGTCACACTGACAAGGTAAGGAAAAGTCTGTTAAATAACTAAGTGTATCTGTTTTATTACAAGCATATGGTTGTTTTGATAATTATGCGATTTATTTTCTTACTGTTCCATTGTTTAAGAGTAATTTTATTCTTTTCTTGGAATTGGTGTTTTGAAAGTTGATATAGATGTAGTAGTAGTAGTAGTACAGGGTTCGCACAGTCTTTGAGATATGGAGTGCCATTTTCAAGTCTTTGAACATTGGCTGTGGTCTGTGAAAATTGTGAAATGGTTTGAAAAAGTCATTGACACAATAAAACTTTTTTTGTTTGCTTCCAGAATTAAGAAAGAAGCCATTTAATTTGGTTTATTTTCTGATATTTTCAACGATATAGTTCTGTCTAGCAGACATCCTCGATTTGTTGAGAGTTACTTCCCTTCGCTATATCTGGGTCTTTTGGCTACACAGGTGCAACTTGAATGATCATGATCGAAGCAATCATCAAATAGAAAAGAATGGGGGGGTTTTTCAGTTTATAAACTTTATTGGGATTGTATGTCATAAGGTCTTTGAAAATAGGATAAAGCGTCTTCGAAAGTTTGTGAAATTTGGTCTGAAAAATCCGTACAAACCCTGTAGTAGTAGGTGTAGTAGTGTAATAGGGCTAGAAGTGGGCCTCTCGGCCCTTTTACGCCCTTTCTTTATTGTTTAATTTGATTAAGTTTCACAATGATTACGTAAACCTAAGCTAAACTAGTCTTAATTTTTGTTCTCTTTTGTTTTGGAATGGACTTTCATTTTTAATCATCAAAAAATTTGAAAGCTCTTATCACATTAAGATCTTGGTCCAAAAGATTTTTAAACGTGTTAATATTAGGTGCCTGTTTGATGTTAGTTGGTAAGTAATTCCAACTAGCGCAACGCAGAGTACCGGTAACGCCTAGTAACGGTAACGCCAAGTACTGGTAACGCTGAGTACAGCAAATTTGAAGCGATTTGGTTAAGAAACGGCAGAATTATAAGGCCCCATTTCCTGTTGGCGCTGCTCTGAGAGTGACACGCTCTCCCTAGTAACGGTAACGCCAAGTACTGGCACGGCCGCCTCGGTTTACCGTTGCCCAATTTGAAGCGATTCGGTCGAAAAACGGCGGAGTTATAAGGCCCGTTTTGTGTTTCACACAGACACACTTGTCTTTTTATTATATGATGTTGAACAATCCTGTTAGAGAAGAAACATTTTCTTTTGTTAGTATTTGAACGTCTTAAAAACAACTTGTCCATACTATTTGTTGTTTTATCCACTGTACTCTTGACAACGAAACCACTGAATTCAATATCATCAGAATTTTGTATGATTTATATGTTTGTATGAGATCTCTGTGTCTTCTTCCCTTGATAAAGTGAGTTCTTATGAAATATCGAAATAGTAACTTGAATATCATTCAAATCCTTTTGGCAATTTGATTAATACTATTGTAGATGTATTGGAAAATGCATTATGGTGGGTTTTTTTGGTGTGAATTAGCTGTTGCATCGAGTGATATTGCTGTCTTTATTGATTTGCAGAGGCTTTCTTATTGGCTTCCTCCAAACAATGAACAAGATAATATAAATTACGTCAACCTCGTTTGGTATTTGAACGTTTGAATGATCCCTTCCCCTTCGCTCCTTCCAATCCCTCAACTGTTTTCCTTCGTCCTGACCCAAAGCTCGAAGATTGAACCCACAACACCCTCATGCAGTACCCAAGCACTGCAACATATCATTACTAGCGCAACGCTGAGTACCGGTAACGCCGAGTGCCGGGTCCGCGAAATATTACTTTTGTTTCTCTCCCTCCTTCCATCTTCTTCTCTCATCCCGTTAGACCCGCCACCCCATACACACACATAAGTGATAAATTGTATTGTTTCAATTAACGTGATATCTTCTTTTCGTCTTTTTTCCCGCTCCAGAATAATCCCAGAAGGCCATACTACTGAAGCGGAGGAATGCAGCGAGACAGTGGACTGGTCCAAACAAACTCCGCTGTATTCCTGAAAGGTGCTGTTTGGAATAGTCCATTTGTGAAGTCGGACACTGGCGCAGATCTTAATCGAACAGCATGTTGTTGTTTTTAATGAAATATTGTTTTAGCATCCATGAAAATTTAAGCAAGACTCAAAAAATAAATTTTATGTCCTTTTTCTTCTGTCCTCCACATTTATCGGCAGACTACCCAGTAAATTTTTACTCAGTTTGCACAAATGAAATTTTTATTCCATGAAAGTGTTTTTTTATTATAAGCAGGAGAATTTATGAAAAGGACCTTTTAGGCCTGTAAGACTTTGGAAAGTGGTGGGAGTTTTAAGTGCTGAAAAAAAACCAGCATGTAGAATTGTTTTATGAAGATTGTGAATTCTTACTCTATGATGACTGAGGTTGGAGGACCAAATTAACTGCATTGCATCGGTGAAATTCAAAAGCCTTGTATCTCAATTTTGGTAGTTTTGAGAAAAATGAAAAAAACTTTTTTTTAAATTAACCACGTTGACAACAATTTATTAACTATGATGAATATGTTGTTCAAGACATCACGAGTTTAGTCCTGCATTTCGTTAAAATTATTTCTTTCTTTAAATTTAGACTTGAAAAGAACAAAGATACGAGTTTTTTGTCCTTAACTAGATCTGAATTTGGGACTTACGAGTTTTTCTCCTATTTTCACAACCTCATTTACCCCAGATAGAAAGTCGTTAGAGATACGAGCTTTTGGTGGAAGGTGGTGGGAAAAATTAGGGAACTGACTATGTATCTAACTCAAAAATCGAGAAACAAGGTTTTTGAATTTAACAGACGATTTGATGATGGTGGTTTGGGCAATTGTTGAAATGTGCATGCGTTCATATTTGTAGCTGGTGTGGGGGTAATGTTCTGATCAAGTGATTGTGGCTGCATTTCATTCGGGTGTTTACTTCTTGCCCGTTTTGATGTTCATTGAATTTTGCTTTGCAGAAAACTGCAATTGTTCATAGATCTACGATGTTTTGACTGCCAGTAGGTCGATTTAATTTATAGTCTTTTGCTAGGGAAGTTTAAAGACCCTGCACGTCACGTGTCAGAATCACGTGTTTTCCCTCTTATAGCTAGTAAGGAATCTTAAGAAATCTTCCTAGTGTAAGAGGGAATGTGACACGTGACGTGCGAGGTCTTTAAGGGTCTCGGGTTTCAGTTTTTCTGCAAATTCGCACAGATGATTTTCTAAATTTAAGCACACACAAAACACGCACAGAATCAAATTAGATAAGGCCATTATTCATGTTGCTTAAAGTCTCTGTTGCCATAGCAACATGGTGACTTGCTAGGACAGAAAAAAAAGAAAGGACTGTGTTCTATTGGCAATCTAGAAACTATCGGCTGGCAGGATGGATTTGATATATCACAGGCACACATAGATGACTTACATAGCATATGGGGCAGTGTGTGGATCGGCTGGCAGGATGGATAACTGTGCAGCAGATTGATATACCACAGGCAATGTACACTCGCACACATAGCATATGGGGCAGTGTGTGGATCGGCTGGCAGGATGGATAACTGTGCAGCAGATTGATATACCACAGGCAATGTACACTCACACATAGCATATAGGGCAGTTGATGGATGCCTCATGCGACCCCACCCCCTCCACGTGGGAGGCTTTCAGTACAAGTAGTTCCTTCACCTGTGCTAGTAACGTCCTCTTCTCTATCGCTCAGACTGCTTTTTCCTCTTCTTTTTATCAGCCATTTTTCTGCCTTATTGACATTCTCCTGCCTTTTTTTAAAATTTTCTCCTTTGAGCTCCTCCAACATTGGAATTGGCAGCAGGGAGACCAGTGAAAACCGAACACATATGTACCTCATCCATTATGGCCATAAGCCATGGGAATGCAGAAAAAGAAGACCTAGCATAAAAACATTTAAATATTCATTAGGACAAGATACTGATTGTAAATTTGTTTCAAATCCTTGAAATGCATGGCATGTGTGTGCCCGACCACCTCACAATGAACTGGTCCCTCGTTGTTTTATTGTAAAAAGAAAAAGGGAAAAATGGCCTGTATTTTTTTATGTCTATATCGGTAGATTCAATTTTGTCATTTCTGGATGTACAATGTAGTTCAATAAAATTAAAAAATTGTAAACCATATTGCTTCGTGCGTGTGGTTGCTTGATGACTTTTTCCTCTAAGGTTTTGAGTGGTTTTTTGTTTGTTTTAAAGATCCACCAGATCAAGTGTCAAAATCACAGATTTCACGTGTTTTCTCTCTTATAGCTGGTAAGAAATCTTGTTTTGACCAGGTTTAGCTCCCATAAAAATGCCCCCAAATTCAAAGCGAAACATTTTAAAGAGCAGCCTCAATTTGAAATTGGGGGCATGTGTACGTGGGTCACAGCTACCCAGAAAAAAACAAGGGACTTAATCGTGGTGCGTCTTTACAGATCACAGACGTAAATGTTCTCAGATGCACTTGGCTTTGGTTGCGTTGTTTAGATGATCAATAAATCATAAATGCAATGAAAGGGCAAATTTTCTGGATTTCTATTTTGTTTTTCAAATAAAACGATGCTCAGAAATAATTTAAAAAAAAATTGTCTGCTAACGAGACTGACTGAGTCGATCTAGGAAATGATGACGTAGACCTTAAATGTAAAGGAAGTAGTACAATCGCATTGTGCCCATGTCCATGCGCTTGTCTCCGGCGCATGAACTCCACACACGTGTGTCAAACCGTACCTTTCTGTGATTGACCCTGTCTACTTATAAATGGCTGCAAAAGACAAAGGACTGAACTCAACAACCACTAACAATCTGGGAATCCACAAGAAAGCAACGATTGTCTCCGGCGCATGAACTCCACACACGTGTGTCAAACCGTACTTTTCTGTGATTGACCCTGTCTACTTATAAATGGCTGCAAAAGACAACAGACTGAACTCAACAACCACTAACAATCTGGGAATCCACAAGAAAGCAACGATTGTGAACTCGTGTGGCGCATGAACTCCACACAACGTGTGTCAAACTGTACCTTTCTGTGATTGACCCTGTCTACTTATAAATGGCTGCAAAAGACAAAGGACTCATGAACTCCACACACGTGTGTCCATCTGCACCTTTCTGTGATTGACCCTGTCTACTTATAAATGGCTGCAAAAGACAAAGGACTGAACTCAACAACCACTAACAATCTGGGAATCCACAAGAAAGCAACGATTGTGTCGGGCCATGAACTCCACACACGTGTGTCCATCTGCACCTTTCTGTGATTGACCCTGTCTACTTATAAATGGCTGCAAAAGACAAAGGACTGAACTCAACAACCACTAACAATCTGGGAATCCACAAGAAAGCAACGATTGTGTCGGGCCATGAACTCCACACACGTGTGTCCAACTGCACCTTTCTGTGATTGACCCTGTCTACTTATAAATGGCTGCAAAAGACAACAGACTGAACTCAACAACCACTAACAATCTGGGAATCCACAAGAAAGCAACGATTGTGTCGGGCGCATGAACTCCACACACGTGTGTCAAACCGTACCTTTCTGTGATTGACCCTGTCTACTTATAAATGGCTGCAAAAGACAACAGACTGAACTCAACAACCACTAACAATCTGGGAATCCACAAGAAAGCAACGATTGTGTCGGGCGCATGAACTCCACACACGTGTGTCAAACCGTACCTTACTGTGATTGACCCCGTCTACTTATAAATGGCTGCAAAAGACAAAGGACTGAACTCAACAACCACTAACAATCTGGGAATCCACAAGAAAGCAACGATTGTGTACAAAAGTGAACTTAATTCTAATTCCAATATTTTTTGGACGTCATAGCTATTTTCTGCGTCAGACCACATGACACAAGTACACTTGCATCACATGTACTCAGAATTTCATCCCGGTGTGATGCCCAACAAAATCGGCAATTATAACAAAAATACTTCTATTCTTGCTTCAGGCGAGTTGGAGACGAACACGAGGAATATAGCTGAGGAAAATGTATTAGTCAACCTACAGTAGTGAACAAAGGCGTATTTTCTGCTTGGAGCCGATTTGAAACGATTCTTCAGCAAAAAGAGGCTGGAGCAACCCTTTAATGAAGTAGAATTTATTTTTAGAAAGAGTGTAAAGAGACGGACGTTTCAGCTTAAATGGGAGACATTATTATTAGATACTTTATAGTCACAGAGGCGTCTCTGTGAAATTCGGGTTGCTCCCACCTGGAGATCGCGTCGCAGCCAGAGGTGCGCCACCCTTTTTTTTTTTTTTTTTGCATGCAATTTTTGTGTGACTGATGAGGAAGGAATGGGAGAGGAAATTTTGACGAAATGACAACTTTTTTTGTTACCACTGGGTTTAACGTGTGCTAAGTGCATGGGCACACGGGACCTCGGTTTATCGTCTCATCCGAAAGACTCCACATTCAGACGTAAGGCCTAGTGTAAAGTGAGAGAAAAATCCCCTGTACTCAGGTTCGAACTCGGGGTTTACTTGACACGAGGCGAACGCGTTACCTCTGTGTCACTCTACACATAGTGTAAGAAAGGGAAACAGCGTAATAATACTAGAGGCAACTCCCCCCCAATTTTTATTCTTCAGGTTTTATTTATATTGTAACAGAACGGTACAAAAAACAATAAACAGCTACAATTATTTTTTACTATAAGGCGGACTCCCCACATGTTACACACAATTCAGATCTGGTTCTATTTTCTTACTATTGTTAGTCATACTATAAGGCGCAGCGCTCTCAGTCTGGGGGAAAAAAGTACTGCCTTATAGTCTGAATAATAGTTATCTGATGCACACAAATAATAATAATAAATACATCTATAGCGCTATTCTCCTGACACAGCAGGACTCACTGCGCTTCACATGAGGAACCAAAAAAGTTTACACAAGAGATATTCAAAATACATGTATTTAAAATTATTTAGAAAAAAATTCACTATCACACTCACACAATTCATTTAAAATACCTACATAAAATCTTGGTGTGGATGTCATAATAAATGTACATGTATGTTTGTCCATAATAAGCATACACAAACACACACACACCATCTTAATTTTGTCACATTAAAATTTCACACACCACACCTTTCCACCCTACACCCCCCTTTGACCCCCCCCTAAATTTTTTATTAAAAAACCACCCCAAACCCTGTCTTATATAAATGAGCAACTTAGGACGCGCATTTTACCGACAGGGGGCAATCAAACCAGTAGGGGCTTAGCACATGATATTCTTAGTTGGGCGTAGTGAGAGAGAGAGAGGGAGGGGCTTAGCGCATGATATTCTTAGTTGGGCGTAGTGAGAGAGTGAGAGGGAGGGGCTTAGCGCATGATATTCTTAGTTGGGCGTAGTGAAAGAGAGAGGGGGAGGGACTATCACGCGCTAAGCCCCTACTGGTTTGACTGCCCCCTGGCGGTCAAATCAGCGCCCTAAGTTGACCATTCTCTCTCGTACACACACCCCATCATTCATTTAGACAAGACATTTCTTTCAGGATGTCCTGTTCAAACTGTTCTTCCAAACTACTCTCTGTCTCTCACACACACACTGTCACAGACTAAAGTGGTATCTCCTAGTGTGGGCGTGGTCAGTACCAGTACTTGGGTGTTGGTGTGCGGTCATCCCTGATGTCCATCTGCTCTAGGATGTCCTGCTGGACAGTGCTGAGGGTCGGCTTGAAGGTCACCTTGTGAGCCTCCGCCTCTTTGGTGTCCCACTCTTGTTCTGGACACAACATCACAACAGAACAGCTGAGTAGAAATTAAATGTGAATGATAATTTTTAAGAAGAATTCAAATGAAAAAAACGTTAGTACCGTAATTTACAGACTTAGCCTGCCACTTTTTTTTTCTTGAAACAGACCCCTGCGTCCCCTGAAGTCGGAGTATGGCTGCCCATGTGGCGGGGCCCTTTAAAAGCAGCCATACACGTAATCTTCCCACCCAAGGCAAAATGTTCACATGGCACTGGGTGTGCCCCCAGAGTGTTTAAGCTGGGGAACGAAAACAACAGATCCCTGCGGCTTGTCTTATGCGACAGCTCGTCTTAAACCGTGGCTTTAACTTTACCAAAACTGAAATTAACACGCAGCCCATCCTAGATCAAAATGACACCAAAATTCATGACAATCAACTCCAAATAATCCAAGTTCAATCATGCATGCTTTCGGTAGACTGCCGACATTATTCAGCCACTAAATCTGATCCAGACCCTCTTCTTCATCGCTCGCTCAGTTTCCTGTCTGAGGGACGCACATGCATCATGCTGCCGCTCTGCGCCTAACTATGAAATAGGCCCAGCATGTCCGTCTTCAGCAGGAGAAAATCTTTGTAAGAATTTTTGGTAAAGGTAAAAGATGTGCCCCCCCTCCTCCATTTCTCGGTTGTTTCCACTTTTTCAGTCTTGCCTTTCTTACTGCAGATTGAATATTTCATCCTCTATCGTTTGCTATATTTAACACTAATTTTCATCCATTTACATAATTAAACACATGCATTCAATAATAGTAGAAGATAAAGGCAAGACGGAAAAAACGCAATGAACCAGGACTGACAAATGCTCCGCGGCTGTTGTGTGTACTGCACTACATAGGGGGGGTACTATTAGATAATGGCCTTTATTTATATTATGACTGCGATTAATTGTTCAACAAAGATAATTAGCTGAAAAGGTTAATAAAATACAGCTTAATGTTTGTTAAGAAAGGCAAGTGTGAAAATGCGGGGAGAGCTGGGAAATGTAGGGGGGACATCTACCTTTACCAATTTTTATTTTTAAAGGCAGGAGAATGGACCAGTAAGGCAGAAAGACAGTAGATGACAGGTCCAGAACTGAGTGAATACATTCGTTTTCGATTCTGGTGTGCTGAAACATGTGGACATGCGTTCGGCTTGGCAGCAAAAAATGGTGCACGCAAACAGCCCTCAACATGAGTTCACTTCACATACAACATGAGTTCACTTCACATACAACATGAGTTCACTTCACATACAACAACAGTTCACATGACATTCAACATGAGTTCACATACAACATGAGTTCACTTCACATACAACATGAGTTCACTTCACATACAACATGAGTTCACTTCACATACAACATGAGTTCACTTCACATACAACATGAGTTCACTTCACATACAACATGAGTTCACTTCACATTCAACATGAGTTCATTTCACATACAACATGAGTTCATTTTACATACAACATGAGTTCACTTCACATACAACATGACTTCGCTTCACATACAACATGAGTTCACTTCACATACAACATGAGTTCACTTCACATACAACATGAGTTCACTTCACATACAACATGAGTTCACTTCACATACAACATGACTTCGCTTTACATACAACATGAGTTCACTTCACATACAACATGAGTTCACTTCACATACAACATGAGTTCACTTCACATACAACATGAGTTCACTTCACATACAACATGACTTCGCTTTACATACAACATGAGTTCATTTCACATACAACATGAGTTCACTTCACATACAACATGAGTTCACTTCACATACAACATGAGTTCACTTCACATACAACATGAGTTCACTTCACATACAACATGAGTTCACTTCACATACAACATGAGTTCACTTCACATACAACATGACTTCGCTTTACATACAACATGAGTTCACTTCACATACAACATGAGTTCACTTCACATACAACATGACTTCGCTTTACATACAACATGAGTTCATTTCACATACAACATGAGTTCACTTCACATACAACATGAGTTCATTTCACATACAACATGAGTTCACTTCACATACAACATGAGTTCACTTCACATACAACATGAGTTCACTTCACATACAACATGAGTTCATTTCACATACAACATGAGTTCACTTCACATACAACATGAGTTCACTTCACATACATGAGTTCACTTCACATACAACATGAGTTCACTTCACATACAACATGAGTTCGCATTACATACAACATGAGTTCACTTCACATACAACATGAGTTCACTTCACATTCAACATGAGTTCACTTCACATACAACACGAGTTCACCTCACATACAACATGACTTCGCTTTACATACAACATGAGTTCACTTCACATACAACATGAGTTCACTTCACATTCAACATGAGTTCACTTCACATACAACATGAGTTCACTTCACATACAACATGAGTTCACCTCACATACAACATGACTTCGCTTTACATACAACATGAGTTCACTTCACATACAACATGAGTTCACTGCACATACAACATGAGTTCACTTCACATACCCAGGTATCCACTCTTCAACATGAGTTCACTTCACATACCCAGGTATCCACTCTTCAACATGAAGTCGTCCGTGTGGTCGAGGGCTGTCTGTGACATGGGGATGATGCGTCCTGTTCTCAGGGAAACCCTCACCCTCTCCCCCTCCTCTGTATAGCGCCACTGCACCGACGCGCCCTTGCTGAAATCACCATTATCAACACCTTCATTATAATCAACATTATTGGCACAGAGGTATCACGTTCGCCTAGTGTCAAGTAAACCCGAGTTCGAACCTGGGTGCAGGGGATTTTTCCTCTCACTCTGCACTAGGCCTTACGGTCTGAACGTGAAGTCTTTCGGATGAGACAATAAACCGGTCTTGTGTGCCCATGCACTTAGCACACGTTAAACCCAGTGGCAATGAAAAAGTTGTCATTTGGTCAAAATTTACCCCCCCCCCTCCCTTTCCTTCCTCATCAGTCACACAAAAATCGCATGCCAAAAAATTATTTTTTAAAAATGGGTGGCGCGCCTCTGGCTGCAACGCGCTCTCCAGGTGGGAGCAACCCGAATTTCAGAGACGCCTCTGTGACTATAAAGTACCTAATACCTAATTAACATCAACATAATAATAAAGACACCCTCACTCTCTCACCCTCTGTGTAGCGCCACTGAACCAATGTGCCCTTGCTGAAACGAAGCAATCATCAATTCAGGCATGGGAATTTGTCAACCTTTAGGCTGATTTCAGTTATTTTTATGTCCAAAGAAGGCATTTTTCAACTAAAAAAAGAATCCAACTGAGTAAGAATCACTTCTTATGAGTGCATGCAAAAAGAACGTTATTATATCGGTTCTATTTCCATGTCTGTTTAACTTGAGGCTTAGAAATGGGCCCTGCAGGTCCAACTTCGGCTGGAGATATTTCTGTAAGTTTCCAGAACAAAGGAGAATACAAAGTAAGCAAAGGGAAAAGGCAGAGTCAAAGAGAGTGACAGATTAGAGGAAGTTACAAGCACAGAACTTCCAGAAGGTGGGGAAACTATACAAAAGCACCCCTCACCTTCCAAGTATCCCCAGGGGGGTTCAATATCATTATTACCAAATCCTCCGAAGTCGGAGTGTGGCTGCCCACGTGGCAGGGTAATCAAAAACGGTCACACACGTAATGTTCTCATCCCTAGCTGGTGCGTTTGTACCATAGTGTTCAAGTGCTTATTCTGGAGTCTTTTAGCCAAGTGCATTATGATTATTTCTTTATTTATTTTGGATACAGCGAATCTTTAGTTGGTATCAAAACAAACACAAAGTTATGTCTTTCTTTTTTATGAAGTCATAATTTTTAGGGCCAGTCGGAAGTAATTGTTGGAAGAGGCGTGGTTTTTAGAGCCGTTTACAAAGACAACAACATTATGATTATTTCTTTATTTATTTTGGATACAGCGAATCTTTAGTTGGTATCAAAACAAACACAAAGTTATGTCTTTCTTTTTTATGAATGCCTTTACATAATTTTTAGGGAAAACAATCCAGGACAGGATTCTTAAGAAGTCAGGGAGAGTAAGTTCACAGGGCAGGGAGTTCCAGACAGAAGAGGCGTGGTTTTTAGAGCTGTTTACAAAGACAGGAGAGATGTAGCAGAACGGAGTTCACAGGGCAGGGAGTTCCAGACAGAAGGGGCACACCCACCCATGTGTGATTCTTAGAGCTGTTTACAAAGACAGGAGAGATGTAGCAGAGAGGAGTTCACAGGGAGGGAGTTCCAGACAGAAGGGGCACACCCACCCATGTGTGATTCTTAGAGCTGTTTACAAAGACAGGAGAGATGTAGCAGGGAGTTCCAGGGGCACACCCACCCATGTGTGATTCTTAGAGCTGTTTACAAAGACAGGAGAGATGTAGCAGAGAGGAGTTCACAGGGCAGGGAGTTCCAGACCCACCCACCCATGTGTGATTCTTAGAGCTGTTTACAAAGACAGGAGAGATGTAGCAGAGAGGAGTTCACAGGGCAGGGAGTTCCAGACAGAAGGGGCACACCCACCCATGTGTGATTCTTAGAGCTGTTTACAAAGACAGGAGAGATGTAGCAGAGAGGAGTTCACAGGGCAGGGAGTTCCAGACAGAAGGGGCACACCCACCCATGTGTGATTCTTAGAGCTGTTTACAAAGACAGGAGAGATGTAGCAGAGAGGAGTTCACAGGGAAGGGAGTTCCAGACAGAAGGGGTACACCCACCCATCAGAGGGGTCAACCAGGGCCACCTCAGTGGTCACCAGCAGCGGCTTCTCTGTCTTCACCATGGATCCCACGCTGGTCGCTGACCGGTTCACCCATTTGTATTTCTGCAACAAACAACGGAGCAAAAATATACACATCTAACTGTAGCAATAACAACAACAACCAAAAATGCTTGCTATGTATTATTATCACTGTTGCCAGTGAAAATGATGGTGAGGACGAAGGTGATGAGGATATCAGTGTTGTATTAATATCCACTATTATTGTCGCTGGTATTATTTATGGCATTATGCTATTACTGCTACAGTTCTTGCTCTTGCCGTTGCAGCTGTCATGTCTGTTGCCTCCATGGACATTAATATGCTTTATATGTGTGAACGTGAGTGAAATAAAATCTGTAAATTGAAAAACAAAAATTAAATTAAAAAAATCATTAAAACAAAATATTAAAAAAATCATGGCTGACCAGTTCACCCATGTGTATTTCTACAAATACACAATGTAGCACCAAAAAAAAGACATGTATAATATATCTGTCGCAACAACAACACACACAAAAACAGAAACAATCATTGCGCATTGGTTTCTCTCAAACTCTGTCTTCGCCATGGAGCCAAGGCTGGCGGCTGATCACAAAGTTGCAATTGGTCTCGGCCAGAACACCAAGGCTATATCAAAATGTTGCTATGCTATGCGTAGTAATGCGGGGATTGTCTTTAGCCATGACAAGCTCCTAGCATAACATCATCAGTCTCACAAATCCTCGAAAGTCGGAGTGTGGCTGTTCACGTGGCGGGGTAATCAAAAACGGTCATGGACGCAATGTTCTCATCCGTAGCTGATGCACTTGTACCACAGTGTTCAAGTGCTTCCGCTGTTGGGATGATCCCTGGAGTCTTTTAGCCACGGTAAGCCAGCAACAACAACGAAAGCAAGGGAGGGGCACAGAGGCATCCATGAGTGATGAGCGGGGTATGATGCGGCCCTCATGGACGATAGAGTGCAGGTTCACAATGGAAAACAAGGGCATCGCTGAGCGGCAGCAATGCATTGTGACAATGCATTGCCCGGCCAAACTTCCTTGCACCATGGTACACCACCACACAAAACTTGAAGCGATTCTGTTCACTAGTTCATGAAATAAAGCTGGGGGGAAATTACATAGCCCAAAGAAGAAAATTTCGGTTTTCAAGGTCAAACTTCAAGGTCAAGGTCAAGGTCAGCACGGTGTTGATTAACGAAAGGAAGCTTCCTTTTCAAGCTGTCTACCTCTCTGCCAATTTTAATCAAAATCCAAACAGTAGTTTTTAAGATAATCGATACACAGACAGACACACACAAACCGATCGCAATACCTCAGCCTCTGGCCGGGTAAAAAACAAATGTGGCAATATTTTTTAATTTAATGCTAATAGCAGCATACTGCGTGACAGTGAACTTGGCACATTCTTTTTTGAGAATGATGATTTGTTTGTTTCACTTTGGTTCTGACCCACGCATTGCTAGGTGATTGGTATCGTAATTAACTTTGGTGGAGGGGAGTTAATTAGAAAGAGAGTATTCACCCTTTGTTCAATTTTGATAAGCATTAACCAGTTTGAATGTAGTTTATTCAGAAGCGCTGAAACAGTTGAGTCACTCCATAAAGTCAAAAAGAAACACAGCAATACATAATACACAGGGAAAGACCTAAGAAGTAGGACCACAATACATTCTGGGACTCTTCTGAGGCATGTAAGGTCCACCATCTTTGCGGCTTTGGAGATGTACTGGCCTCGCCTGTCCTTGGTGGGGGGTGTTGGATGCGTGCTGGTTTCTGAGTGGGGTGTCTTTTGCCGGTGGGCTCTGCAGTCGTGAAAAACGGGCTCGTACACCCATGGGAACATTTCGTGAGGACTCCTCTGCATGGTATCTGATGGTCACCAAGCCGGGAGTAGCTATGTGCCCCTGTATACTTCATGGAATGTCCTGTGTGTGCCTGCTCCTAAATAACACAACACGGACTACCAGGGCTGGAGCAGGGCTGCTCTCATGTTGATAGGGCAGGCGTGGCTGGTGCATCTCTGTGTCCCATCAATACCTTCGGGTGCTTCATTTTTTATTTCAATAATAACCTACTTTAATACAGCAAGCATTAATGAACATTCTTGTCATTGAACACAGAAGTAGGCCCTCCACAAACACCCAGTTCCTCTCCCTGATCACAGAGTTCACAATTCTAACGACAAACTAACGTTAACACTTTCAATGCCCTCCACAAACACCCAGTTCCTCTCCTTGATCACAGAGTTCACAATTCCAACGACAAGCTAACGTTAACCCTTTCAATGCAGCGATATGTTAACCCTTTCAATGCAGCGATATGTTAACCCTTTCAATGCAGCGATACTTACACAGTGTAGGCCCTCCACAAACACCCAGTTCCTCTCCTTGATCACAGAGTTCACAATGCCCATCTTGCCTTTGTCAGGTCCAGTCAGCACCTCCACCTAAACACACAGTGCACAAACACATCATCATCATCTTCATCTTCATCACTATCGTCGTCATCACAATGCCCATCCTGCCTTTGTCCAGCCTAAACACATCATCATCTTCATCATCATCATCATCATCATCATCGTCATCTTCATCACTATCGTCGTCATCACAATGCCCATCTTGCCTTTGTCCAGCCCAGTCAGCACCTCCACCTAAACACATCATCATCTTCATCGTCATCATCGTCATCGTCATCTTCATCACTATCGTCGTCATCACAATGCCCATCTTGCCTTTGTCCAGCCCAGTCAGCACCTCCACCTAAACACAGTTTATCAGCCACCTTGCAATCAAGGTCAACCAGGTTATAGTTACTCGCCAGGAGACACCAGCTTCATGACATGAACTGCATTTAACATCAGCTCAGTGGTACTGCAGTGTCTCCACTGGTGGGTGACCTGTTGATGGCAGAATACACCAGCTTCATGACATGAACCGCATTTAACATCGGCTCAGTATTGCAGTGTCTGCACTGGTGGGTGACCTGTTGATGGCTCCTTGTGAACTGCTGGTAGCTAAAGGCTGTCGGATAAACATGGGTGTGGCTGTGTAATGAAGAGTGGAATGGATTGTGTTAAGAGCAATGCTAGTAACAAAGTGTGGGGGAGAGAGAGAGAATATGCAGCACCAACAAGTGTGTGTGTGTGTGTGTGTGTGTGTGTGTGTGTGCGTGCGCGTGTGTGCGTGTGTGTGTGCATATATTATGTGCAAACGTGTGCATGTGTGTGCATATGTGTGTGTGTGTGTGCATGCATATGTGTGTGCGAGTGTGTGGTATGTGTGTTTCAGTGTGCATGCACACATGCTTGTATGTGTTTGCGCTCCAGCAGAAACGACAAATCAATGTGTTCTATATTTTCCCAAATATGGGAATACAAGTTGGCTACTATTTGTAAGCCAGAGAGAGAGAGAGAGAGAGAGAGAGAGAGAGAGAGAGAGAGAGAGAGAGAGAGAGAGAGAGAGAGAGAGAGAGAGAGAGAGAGAGAGAGAGAGAGAGAGAGAGAGAGAGAGAGAGAGAGAGAGAGAGAGAGAGCATTATTCTTTGGAGACCCGTCCCAGTTTGATTCTATCCTTTCTTGTATATATTATATATAAATACACAGAGTGACATAGAGAAATATATATATGGGCGAGAGGAGAGAGGCAATAAGACTTTGAATAGAAGACTTACATTCCATTCAGGCAGACAATATGTGTGTGTGTGTGTGTGTGTGTGTGTGTGTGTGTGTGTGTGTGTGTGTGTGTGTGTGTGTGTGTGTGTGAGAGAGAGAGAGAGAGAGAGAGAGAGAGAGAGAGAGAGAGAGAGAGAGAGAGCTGACAATTATTGATTGACTGACAATGGTTTAATTGAACTGGGCCACATGCCCTTGTAATAGGTGGAGGGGTGGGGTCAGAGAAAAACAATTGCAACAAGGCATACACAAATATGGATAGATAAATAAATGAATTAGTCAATGACAGACAGCCAATCGCTTGATGAATGAGAGAAAGAGAGAGAGTTGAGAGAACGAGAGAGGGAGATGGAGAGAACAATAAACAAATTGTTTAATGATTAGGCCTTTGGCCCATATCACTGGAGGTGAGATACAAAAAAGTGACAGGAAAAATTGTAGTTGTCATAAATAAAAAATGACATAATACACAAAGACATGAATAACGACAGAACTCTGATCAACAATAACGAGAGAGAGAGAGAGAGAGAGAGAGAGAGAGAGAGAGAGAGAGAGAGAGAGAGAGAGAGAGAGAGAGAGAGAGAGAGATCAAATCAAAATCAAATCTGTTTTATTGCCATTAGCAAACAAACGCCCTTGTGGCAAGGGTGGAACAACCATTTAACATTCAAGGTAGACAACACTGGAATAAATGAAAAATATAACTTAATAATCCTATTCTTACAACTTTTCTTCTTTACTTTACTACTTTCTTCCCAGTAAACAGCTTCCTTAATACATGTATCCCATACACACATACACACTCACACATTTGCCCATGGATACATGGATACACTTACTCTCTCTCTCTCTCCACACATACTCACACTAACTCTCTGAGAGAGAGAGAGAGAGAGAGAGAGAGAGAGAGAGAGAGAGAGAGAGAGAGAGAGAGAGAGAGAGAGAGAGAGAGAGAGAGAGAGAGAGAGAGAGAGAGAGAGAGGGAGAGAGAGAGAGGGGGAGAGAGAGAGAGAGGGAGAGGGAGAGATAGAGAGACAGACAGAGACAGGGAGAGAGAGAGAGAGACAGAGACAGGGTGACATAGAGAAAAATGCGAAATAGTCACGCATACTACAGGCAACCATTATTCTTTTTTTCCTTCATTTTATTTGCGCAGAGGGGAACAAAGCACTTCATACAGACCACAACACAAAGGTCACGGAGGAGCATGAAAAGCATTTTTTACATCAATTCTGGGCTACGCATATAATAACATTGTATGCTGATGTCATTTAAATTACAATGAGTTACATTTGAGAGAAAAAAACATGTCCACGACCTTTAAAATACAATGTCTATGATGAAAGAAGAGCCTAGGTATGAACCAATCAGTTCATACGACACAGAGGACAAACAATACAGGTTTGAAAAACATATCAAGACCTATACTTCAGGCATTCATTCAAATAGCATAATCTAAAAGGGAAAAAAGCAAGAGAGAAAAAGAAAAGAAAAAAAAAGACGTTTTATAATTTATTTATTTTTTAAATCACATAAAACCGTTTCATGTAATTTTATATCAAGATAATGACAAAACGAAAAAGTCAAAATATGTCGCAAAAAGTTGACTAGAACAATCAACAAAGCTCGAAAAGCACTTGTATAAATGTAAAAACCCAAAAAACCCAATAAAGTTATAAAAAAAAAAGGAACAACGTAAACATGAGAAAATCAACACCACACACAGGAGGGGGAGGGGGGGGGGGGGGGGGGGGGGAGCAAACCATTTTTTTTATTGTTCCAATAAATTAATTGGAATCAAATGCCGGTGCCAGCACCAAAAAAGAAAATCAAATTTTGGTAAAGGTCAAGATGTGCCACCCCCCTACATTTCTCGGTTAATTGTATTTTTCCCTTTTTGCCTTTCTTACCATACATAAAGCTGTCTTTTATTAACCTTTTTAGCTAATAACCTTTTTGTAATACTAACCCTATCCCTAACCCCCACCCTATACGACAGAAAAACGCAATGAACCACAACTGTGACAAATCGCGGTGTACTGCAGTACATAGTGGGGGGTAGAGTTAGGTTTAGGGCTAGGGTTAGGGATAGGGTTAGTATTCCAAAAAGAGAATTAGCTGAAAATGTTCCTAAAATACAGCTTTATGTTTGGCAAGAAAGGCAAAAACAGAAAAAAACAATTAACCGAGAAATGCAGGGGGGGGGGGGGGGGCACATCTTTACCTTTACCCAAATTTAAAAAAAAAAAACGTTAAAAAAAATAATAATCAAAATTTAGACACAGACGATTCTGATGTGACATCGTCGTCAACTTTCACTTTCTTCCCAAAAAATGTTTTTCCTAATAACTTTTATTCGTTCTTACTCATTCAGTCATTGTCAATAGTAGTACTGTAGATAGACATCAGAATGGAACGCACACAGAGAGCAATAAACCAGCACAATTAGTAGTGTTATACATGTACACAATCCAACCACAACACACACACAAAACAGAGGGGGGGGGGGGGGGAGGGGCTAAGAAAGATTGCTGACACCAGAATTCAATGCAGCATAACAAACACACATCATTCGGAACTCAAAACCTCCACAATCATTAACTTCATAGTTATAATAATAAAAAATAAAGAAACATTCAAAGAGAAACTGTATTCCTTGAGAACGCTGTATTTCCCCGAGAAAGCAAGCTCGTTCCCTCCGCGCACAGGACGCCAGTCCTTGTGTCAGGGAGAGAACGATGTTTAACAACCGGGATCTCATCCGCAAATAGTCCCGCTCCGGGACACCACCCAGCCTTCTCACCCACCACCTTCTGGGGATCTCTACGGCGACTTGACAGTCGCCCGGCAACGGAGGTTTAGTTGCTTAGCAACCAGCAGCGCCACTGAGAGACCCAGAAAGGAGAGAGAGAGGGAAAGGGAGGTGTCTGGTGGCGTGGACTGTTGATGATTTCTGCATATTATGGTCAAATGCTGAAGGCAGGCGGGTTATGAGCATCAAACATGGACAAATACACAGAGGCTACAGCAATGAAAAGTGCACTCGTTTTTCATTTATCGTCAAGTGAGCCATGGCTGATGGTAGGAATCATACAATGATGTTGAAGAGGCATGATGGTATGTACACTGCAAACCATGACTTTTTTTTTTATACAAGTTAGCAAACAGACAAAACCCAGACTTTGTGCAGATTATATATATATATATATATTTTTTTTTTTTGAATGGAAAAACAAGCCATACTGTATTTTCGAGATGAATAGCATGCTCTGGTGGGTTTTGTTTTCATCAAAATATTTTTCACACAGGTTTTCAGCGAGTACTAGATCATCCAGATGACTCATAATCATACACACTCATGCTTAAATGCCTCGCGCAGTGTCGTAACATTGTTAATGTATTGATGTTATTTTATCGCTTATAACAGACATGATATAATTATAGTATAGTCATTGACACGATGCTGCCTGGAAAGATATTCACATTTTCTTCATTCAGAATGTTCACACTGTTCTCAGCATGTCCTACATTCCACCATCTTCAAATAAGCAAAAATGTTCTCTGTTGAATATTTTCAGCAAATGAAATTTAAAACTGAAATCAAAGTATATATATATACATGCTTCAGATAGTTAAGAAATAAATCCTATAGACCAACGATCACCATCAGATGGTGAGCTGTGCAGGACAGATGAATCAAATAATACAGAAAAAGTTAACAGCCGCACAAGCCAAACTTCCCACTCCACACAACTCTGTAGGACTAAAAAGTTGTTGCATTTGAAATGCCGAATTGATGAAACTTTTCTGTACATGCTTCAGATATATATGATTCACTAAATTAATAATACCCTGCACTAGACAAAAGTGACATGGATTAAACACATTGACTCATCTTTGTGCAAAACCAAAGTACTGTATCAACATCAGACACAAACAAAATGCACCAAACAACATTGTGAAGCAGCAATATACAGGGAACATCCCTTTCAAGACATTGAAAAATCATCCAAAATAAGGTCTTAAGTGGGAGGGAGTTGTATAAGGGAGGTAATTTGAATATTTACAAAGAAGGGCAATGTCTCGGAGAACTAAGTCTTAAGAAGGAGGGAGTCTTATAAGGGTGGGGGGGGTCTTATAAGGGTGGGGGAGTCTTATAAGGGTAAGGGTGGGGGGGTCTTATAAGGGTGGGGGGGTCTTATAAGGGTGGGGGAGTCTTATAAGGGTGGGGGGGGTCTTATAAGGGTGGGGGAGTCTTATAAGGGTGGGGGGGTCTTATAAGGGTGGGGGGGTCTTATAAGGGTGGGGGGGTCTTATAAGGGTGGGGGGGTCTTATAAGGGTGGGGGTCTTATAAGGGTGGGGGGTCTTATAAGGGTGGGGGGTCTAAGGGTGGGGGGTCTTATAAGGGTGGGGGGTCTTATAAGGGTGGGGGAGTCTTATAAGGGTGGGGGAGTCTTATAAGGGTGGGGGGGTCTTATAAGGGTGGGGGAGTCTTATAAGGGTGGGGGGTCTTATAAGGGTGGGGGGGGTCTTATAAGAGTGGTGGAGTCTTATAAGGGTGGGGGGGTCTTATAAGGGTAGGGGAGTCTTATAAGGGTGGGGGGGGTTTTATAACGGAGGTTCCATTGTATATAAAAATAAACTTTTTTTTTAATGACCACCTTTTGGAAAGTGGCATTATAAAATCTAACACTTTTCAGACGATAAACGGCAGTTCACAATGACTGCATAAAAATCATAAACATCAGTTTATCATGTGTAGAAACTAGCATCATCAAAACTCAGAAATCCTCATATTGTTTCAAAATGAGTTTTCAACTGCATTTCATTAGTACATTACCCACTGATGCGACTGACAAAATGGGCATCACCATACAGGTGTAACAACCTTTACAGAAAAAGTGCAGAAGTAATATTGAAAAATGTTTTACTATGTCTCAAATATCTTTTTTGCACGATGGCAATTATATTTAACTCTTATTCAATAATCAAATTATCTGTTTGTAAGCCATACTTCTTTCTAGTTCATATATTTACCATATTTGTAGACAGGCCACCGATATGTAATGGGGTGGGGGGATGGAGGGGGAGGGGGAAAATCTATGGATACCAATGCTTTTGCTGGGTGATGCAGGAATTTTCTTTCTCTCTATCATCCTGTGTGTGTGTGTGTGTGCGTGCATGCGTGCGTGTGTGTGTGTGTGTGCGTGTGTGTGTGCGTGCGTGCATGAGTGCGTGTGTGTGTGTGTGCGCGTGAGCAAGAGAGGGAGGGGAGGGAGGGGGAGGGAGAGATACATTGTTTTCGATTAATTTGTGTTGCATATTGTTTTTGAAATTATAAAATGCAAAAACATGAATATAATTTTTTTTTTTTTTTAAAGAGCAGAAATGGTGAACTAGATTCCCAGTGAAAAGAATGTGCACATAATCATGAACGGCCATCACTATGAAGATATGCAACACGCGAGACATTAAATGGTGAACTAGAGATTCCCAGTGAAAAGAATGTGCACATAATCATGAACGGCCATCACTATGAAGACATGCAACACGCGAGACATCAAATGGTGAAGGGAGCGTGACGGACCAGCACCAAACGGGGAACGAGCAACTTTGCGGAATCCGAGAACCGGAGCGAATCGGTGATAGTCATCTACTAGAGTACAGCTTGCCATTTTGTGTCACCGTCGTTGTGACTGCTTCCTTCGTCATCCACCAGAATGCACTGCAGGAGGTCTGCTGATTTCTAGCCTTGTTCTGTGAGTCTACGTTTGGGAGGATCTTATATAGCGCCATGTATTCTTTTTTCACATTCTTCGTTGTTCTAGTCTACATTTTGGAGGATCTTTACTGTTATAGCGCCATGTATTTTTTTCACATTCCTGGGGCATCTTGGCAGTGATGCTTGTCTTTTGAAAAATCACCAACATTTGGCAGGGTGCTTGGAGTGAAGTGTGATGTACTGGGCGATTGTATTTGTCCATGGTGCTAGAAGAGTTCAAGATGTTAGCTTCTTTGTGAATGTTTCAATACTAATTTTAGCTTCTTTAGGATCTTTAATCATTTTAGCTTCTTTGTAAATGCTTCAATATTAGTTTCACCTTCTTTGCGAACTTCAAAGAGTTTACCTTCTTTGTGAATGCTTCAATATTAATTATTTTACCTTTGTGATCTTTAAAGATCTTAACTTCTTTGTGAATGTTTCAACATTATTTTTACCTTCTTTATGATCTTTAAACCTTTTACCTTCAATATTACTTTTACATTCTTTGAAGATCTTACTTTCTTTGTGAATGCTTCCATATTATCTTTACCTTCTTTATCTGAGGTATACGTCGCAGATGTCACTTCTAACGATAGACGCGACGGAATGAATGGATCAATATCAATTTTACCTTCTTAGGAATCTTTAAATGTTTCCATACATTTTTACATTTTTCGTGAATGGTTCAACATTAATTTGCCAAAGACAAGCACACTCAATGAAGACTTTTAAAGAATGGTTTCGCTCTCATTAAAACGTACTGTGATTGAATCATAGGGGACCTCCTGAAACGCATCTGATGATGAGACAGTCGGCTAGTCAGTGAACTACAACACGTTGTCAGATCTACAGTTAACAGTTTACGTTGCAACACGCGCGATTGTGCGACGCCGCAATCCACACACATGACCATGATAGTGATAGATACGCACAGTGCCGTGATGCTACATACAGTCAAAGACACTCAGAGCTCACGCAAAGACTGATCACAGACAGCTTATACTACTCACAGTAGTAGTGTGAGTGAAGCCACATGTTACCTGCCACTCTCCCATGGACCTAGGCATGCTAAAGGGTGAGCGGTAGCTGCTTGATTACCCTGCTGAACCTGCCACTCTCCCATGGACCTAGGCATGCTAAAGGGTGAGTGGTAGCTGTTTGATTACCCTGCTGAACCTGCCACTCTCCCATGGATCTAGGCATGCTAAAGGGTGAGTGGTAGCTGTCTGATTACCCTGCTGAACCTGCCACTCTCCCATGGACCTAGACATGCTAAAGGGTGAGTGGTAGATGTTTGATTACCCTGCTGAACCTGACAACTCTTCATGGACCTAGGCATGCTAAAGGGCGAGTGGTAGATGTTTGATTACCTTGCTGAACCTGCCAACTCCTCATGGACCTTGGCATGCTAAAGGGCGAGTGGTAGGAACGGCTTGTGAAACGTGGCTTCAAGCTGAGGGCCAAGTGCCCTGTCTTTGCGTAAGCTCTAAATGTCTTTGATACAATGAAGAACCCACTTCTATGATTTGAGTGATTTTCATGTGAACACCCAGACATAAGAACAGTTTCCATTAGTCCAATTCAAACATCCAGAAATACAGAAATAAGTTTACGAGAAAAGGTGGCACCAATTCAACATTTGTGTTCTGATCATCCGCACACAAAATCAAGACATTTTATCAACTCAGCTCAATGATTCTTCAAACTTGTTTTGTTCCTCACATGCTTTTAGACACACAAAAACATTTTATGGAATCCATTTTTTACAACTTCGATGGTTTTGTATTATTCATCCATTAAAATAAATTGTTAGTGTTTTTACAAGATCAGCAGGTTATGTCATGGTGTGACCAAAATGTGAAAAAAATAATTAATTATAGCCGATAGTTTCACTGACAACCATCAAACATATCATAGGGAAAAGGCTTGTTTGTTTGAATTCATCATTTCATGTCTTCCAAATTGGAAAAAAGTACTAAGTTATTGCATTATTTTTTAAATGCATCTGCGCACGCACACAGCAAGATAGAAACCAAAAATGTTTAGAGTTGCTTAAGGAAAAGATAATCGGTGATGAAAGACATTTTTTCCAACAAAACAATTTTATTATAGAAAATTAATTCCAAACATATTACAATGGTCTTATCTTATTATTAATTTAAGCCAAAAATCACTACAGTACTATACTTTTTTTCTCTAAGAAAACTGGCGTAACAAAGTTCAAACTAAAGGTTTTCAAGATCAACCGTTGACATTATGTCAGAGCTGTACAGACCCTTCAAACACACATATTTGTGTATAAACATTTGATAAACCTTAAATGTAGATTAGAACACCCAATTCACACAAACATAATAATGATAATAATAACAGTAACACGAGCGACAAAATATAAGCATATAATCAACCCTCGTCCACGACTCCCTCTCTACCCCTCATATAAACCAGAAGCCTATACCTAAGCGCAGAAACCTTTTTCCAAGTTCATCTTCAGAATCTTCAGTACGATGAAGGTGGAAGATCAAACGAAGAAGAAGAAGATATATTTGGGAAAACAACAACAAAAGCAGCAAAAGGATTACACTCACAATAGAATAAAATTTTCCTTCAAAATGGTTCACTACTGTACAACTAGATTTTGTACAGTTCACAAAGAGAGAGAGTTTTTAAAGCTGCAATATCAGGTTAAACAGTTGAATCAATAACTAACTACACCATGCTCACCAAACTGAATTGATTTTACCAAAAACGGAAACCCAGACAAGACATACGCAGGATAGATGTTACGCACGATTCTGTACAACAAACAACATCAACAAAAATTAATGACCACAGGCTTTGTTGAATAAGTGAACATCTTGTTGAAGGCAATGATTTTTGTTGTTGATTTTAAAGACAATGGGTGTTTTTTTGTTGGGTTTGAAGGAAATGTTTTTTGTTAGTTTTTGAAGGCAATGTTTCTGTTATTGTTTATTTTGCCTTGTTTTTGGTTCGTTAAATCCAAAGCATTTTATTGACAAAACAAATTCAAAACAATGGGAGGGGGTTGTGGGGTGGGTGGTTTTTTTTTTAACCACTGAAAACCCCTTCGTTGCCACACAGTTCTTTAACATGTGTAAACAGGCGGCATAACATATTGTGTAGGGCAAACTGAAAAAAATGTTTTGTTATAACATTTTTTATTTCCCTCTCTCATCCCTCCGTTCTACAAACATCAACGCATATTAATAATTTAATTTATATAATTTATACATGTATAATGAATGTATTTCAAACAATAAATTCCATGTACCTAAAGTTTCTTTGTGCTTTTGAGTTGAAAGTGTGCATGAGTGGGTGAGTTTGTAATAGTGTTGAAATGAGAAGGTTGTAAATTGTGTGTAGGATAACATAGTGATTACCAAGAGGGTTTTGTTTTTTCCATCTATAAGCAAACATGAAAATGTAACATAACATTACTACAGATTTTCATAGAAAACACATACAAAAAAATGTTTTACTACTGTTGAAAATTGAACTATGGCACTTTTTTTAGTTGCCCTGGGGCTTTGCCCATTGAAGGTTTTAACAGAATAAACTGAAATATTGCGATTTCATCAAAGTGTTTCAGGGTTCCCAGGGACCCCCATTTGGGGGTCTATGAAGCACTAACATTCTCAAGGACCCTGTAAAAGAATGTGCAGGGGGTCCCAGAGATGGACTAGAAAAATTCTTTTTAGCATTCACAATGACACTGGGACCCTCTATCCCGCCTCTAGGACCCTCTATACTTTAAGTGAAGGAGTCCCTGGGACCCCTTGTTTTGCGGGACGATTGGGAGCCCTGGTGTTTGTTGTTTTTAATGTTGATGGCACTTTTAAGAGTACAATGATCGGTAGCCATCTGACCGATAATAATAGCATGATGCTTACAATGATGAGACTAACACCAAGCCATGTAGTCGTGAGTGCGGCTAAGACAACTAAGCTGGGATGCACAATGCAAATTATTTTTCAAAGCAAAATCACTAAAACGAACAATCAAAAGAAAGGGCACATCAAGAGGCTGCGAGGCCTGGCTGCCCTGAAGATCTGACCTGACCTGAAATTAGTCTAAACTGCCAATCAGATTGGTAGCTTTGTCTAATTTACATTTTACGTCCCAGATTAGTTGTCTTAGCTGCACTCATGACTACATGGCTTGGTGCTTTGTGCTAATCTTCAGCGAGTTCATCGTGATAACGGCAAATTCATTTTACGCTGTTTTGTACTTTAATCACCACCCTACACAGTCACACACACACGCATGCACGCACGCACCCACCCACACACCCTCCTCAAATTTTCGCATTAAAAATGTTCACCAAGAGGCAACATTCTGCCACTTCTGAGAATCAGCCTAAGATCCAGTGATGTCCCAAGGCCCCGGTCATAGACCTATCAAAATTGAAAATGTCTTATTGTTTTCTCCTATGTCAGGACAGATGTCTGATTAATAACACTGGCACGCTTTGTCTTATTGATTTCTGCGAGAGCCAGGACATTGTCCTATTGATTTATCTCATCTCAGGACAGTTTGTCTTATCATTTTTCGATCCTCAGTGCATCACTGACTGGACAGTTTCCATAAAACTGAAAGAAGCAGACTTTGAGACTGAGGGTGGTTAACATGAGGAAGGCGACATTAGTACAAGATTGCCTTGATTTTGTACCCCAAAACAGACCCATTGTCTTCACTGAAAGTTTTTGCTGAACATGCCAAATGGTCATTAATTGTTGTTGATGTTTACACACAGGAAGCACAGCTACCCCTGTCACAGACAAGGGGTGCTCGTAACTCGTTCAATGGCAGGCTTGGAGCTGGTCGATTAACGGCTGGCACACCTTGGAGATATGACACGACACATGACACTGTCAGACATGACACAGAACAATGGCAGTGTCAGACATGACGTAACGGATAAGTCAGTCAGACATCATATGACAAAAGACTATTATGAGTCACTGTCAGACATGTCACGAAACAGAACAATGTCAGCATCAGACATGACATGATAAATTATACCGTCAGACATTACACGACAAATGATACACAGTCACTGTCAGACATGTCACGAAACAGATCAATGTTAGACATTACTTAACACAGACCAATGTCAGACATGACAAATGATTATGTCACTGTCATACCTGACACAAAACACAGCCAAACACATGACACGTGTCACTGTCAGTGTCATACCCCAGGCTCAGACGGACCCTACACATCAAACATCAGGGGGCAGTCTCCATACATAGCATGTCATTACCTGCCGGCTAAAGTCAAAACTATTTTTCATTTTTTGACAATGCCTTTCTACTTCCATCATGAAATATGATGATGTCCTCACACTCCTATTAATATTAAACAATTACCTAAGAACAATAACCAAGAATAGTTTTAAAGTACAATATATTATAAGTTTAAAGAAACTCAAGGAAAATGCCAAGAACAATAACTGAAGATGGCGTTAGATCCAATATAGGGTGGGACGTGACCTCCAGAGCTATTGTTCGCAATCGGACAGTGTCAACATTCGCAATCGGGCAGTGTCAAAATTCGCAGTGTCAACATTCGCAATCAGACATGTCAAAATTCGCAATCAGGCAGTGTCAAAATTCGCAGTCGGGCAGTGTCAAAATTCGCAGTCGGACAGTGTCAACATTCGCAGTGTCAAAATTTGCAATCGGACAGTGTCAACATTTGCAATTGGACAGTGTCAACATTCGATATCAGACAGTGTCAAAATTCACAATCGGACAGTGTCAACATTTGCAATGGAACAGTGTCAACATTCGCAATGGGACAGTGTCAACATTCGCAATGGGACAGTGTCAACATTCGCAATCGGACAGTGTCAACATTCGCAATCGGACAGTGTCAACATTCGCAGTGTCAAAATTTGCAATTGGACAGTGTCAACATTCGCAGTCGGACAGTGTCAACATTCACAGTCGGACAGTGTCAACATTCACAGTCAGACAGTGTCAACATTCAGTCGGACAGTGTCAAGATTCGCAGTGTCAAAATTTGCAATCGGACAGTGTCAAAATTTGCAATCGGACAGTCAAAATTCGCAATCGGACAGTGTCAACATTCGCAATCGGACAGTGTCAACATTCGCAATCGGATTGTCAACATTCGCAATCAGACTGTCAAAATTCGCAATCAGACTGTCAAAATTCGCCATCAAACAGTGTCAAAATTCGCAATCGGACAGTGTCAAAATTCGCAATCGGACAGTGTCAAAATTCGCAATCGGACAGTGTTGAAATTCGCAATCAGACTGTCAAAATTCGCAATCAGACTTAAAATTCGCAATCAGTCTGATTTTTGAGTCGAATTTTGAGTCTGACAGTGTCAACATTCACAATCGGGCAGTGTTTTAAATTTTGTTCAACTGATTCACATTTCAAAAACACTCCTTACACCCATCCTACTCCTCCTTCTTTAGCCACCACCCCCCACCCCACCGCTTCTGAAAAATACAATGGATTCCATTTTACTGGCTACTATGGCAGGGCTCCCAGGAACCCCAATTTGGGGGTCTATGAAGTACTAGAATTCTAGAGGACCCTTTAAAAGTATGTGCAGGGGGTCCCAGGGATGCACTAGAAAATAATATTTTTAGCATTCGCAATGCCACTGGGACCCTCTATCCCGACTCTAGGACCCTCTATACTGTAAGTGAAGGAGTTACTGGAATCCCTTGTTTTGCGGGACGATTGGGAGCCCTGCTATGGTATTGAAGACTGCACCCTGTGTTCGTGTGCCATGGTATTGAAGACTGCACCCTGTGTTCGCGTGCCATGGTATTGAAGACTGCACCCTGTGTTCGCGTGCCATGGTATTGAAGACTGCACCCTGTGTTCGTGTGCCATGGTATTGAAGACTGCACCCTGTGTTCGCGTGCCATGGTATTGAAGACTGCACCCTGTGTTCGTGTGCCATGGTATTGAAGACTGCACCCTGTGTTCGCGTGCCATGGTATTGAAGACTGCACCCTGTGTTCGTGTGCCATGGTATTGAAGACTGCACCCTGTGTTCGTGTGCCATGGTATTGAAGACTGCACCCTGTGTTCGCGTGCCATGGTATTGAAGACTGCACCCTGTGTTCGTGTGCCATATCACAGCATTGCTTTTACGCTCATTTCCACAACACAGTGGGCATTTCCTCATTTACACAAAATTACAACATCCACTTTCTTTCAAGTTCGTTAGCCAACGTTCAATCCGATTCATTAAAGCTCCAAGTAATCAACAAGATATTCAATGAAAATGGTAGGACTGCGTTATATATGTAATAAAAAAAGTAATTTCATTAAAAAAAAAATCATATGAAAAATAAATAATGGACATTGTTAGTAAATTCAAGACACAACAGAAACATTACTTTTTTTTTAAATATTTTTGCTAATTATCTATAAGAGCAAATATAAACTTTAAAAAAAAAACCCATAGTAAATGAAAATCTCAACCCACGAAGAAAAAAGAAAAAAGAAAAAGGGAAACCAAATGTTTCTTAGATAATAAATTGTTAATACAGTGAAGAGGAAAGTAGAGATCAAAGACATTTCCGGCACCTTCATGTTCTAAAAAAATAAAAAAATCATAATTTCAGACAATGATTGTTTGTGTTATCGCCTGTTACATCACCTTTCATTAGGCGTCAAGCACAGGACCATCAACCTACACGCATCACAATCGTTCCAGGTGACAATCAAGACAAAATATAAAAAACTACAACTACAACAAAACCTTCACAATTCCATCAGCTACACTGGCTGTGGCAACCGTCGACGTTGGAGGCACAATGTCATACTGAACTACGGCTGTACCAATCCCTCAAACGAAAGAAAACAGAAAAAGAAGTTTACTCAGCTTTCTTCTTACTCTTAGCAAGGTTTTCCTAAAAAAATTAAAAAGACCTTACTTTTGTTCTGTGTGATTTTATAGGCAACAATGGGTAGGAAAAAACAAGACAAGAATGGCCGGACCGAGATTCATATACAGCGTAATGTCAAAAAGTAGAGCCAGCAAATTTATTATCAAAGTGCATCGCTGCTCTTTGCGTCAAAATATTTAGAATCTTCAAAATATCAGTTCTTTGAGAAATTTCGCTTTAAACAGCATTTGTACTTTTTCAGGCATGGTAGTGGCAAAGTGGTTTTCAAGGAAAATGGCCGGGGGTCCAGGGGGCCGAAGAAAATTCAATAAATGAGAGTAAAATTTTCACTTTTTCATGCCATTTCAATGCATTTTTAAATAATTTTGTTTCAAACTGTTTCGCAGATTTTCGGCGATCCGTGGAGGTCTACCATGCCTGTATTTACCGATTCTGCAGAAGCTTGGTCTATTTATCCTCTTTTAAGTGATGAATAAAACAGCAGTCTGCTTTGAATAGGTGATTGTTGGTTATTCAAACTTTTTGTCAGTGTGTGTGTGTGTGCTCACATAAAATCAGTTGATGACAAGTTGTTAGATTTTTTTTTAAATGTTGGGAGAAAATGGGAAGGGGAGGCAAAAAAAGAAAATGTAAAAATGGCAATATTGTGATTTTAGAATGTAACACATAGTAACGAGATCTATTCTACGAGTAACAAAGAGATTACAGTGGCAAGCACACACACACGCACCACCCATTCATCCACCCACTTACCTGTATGTGTGCATACACACACACACAGAGATACACACACACACAGAGACACACACACACGGATGAAAGACCCTCAACAAGTGTCCATAATATACATCATCACAGTTTGGATGAGCGCTTCCCGGGCTACAAGTACAACATTACGTGTTTTTTTAAATAATAAAATTTTAAAAAATACAACAAAAAACAAAGTTACTCAAGTCAAAAAACTGAAACCTAACGCTCTTGCTGTTGTTCTGACAAACCACAATACTTTATGCAAATTACCACACCATCGCTACTGAACCACTTCAAGACTTTACAAAAAAACCATCAATTTCTTTCTCTCTTCAGGTCAATTTTGATTGTAAAGATGAGAAAAGGAAAATACACACACAAAAACAGAGGAAACACTACATGCATGGGTTGGCCAAAGGAACAAAACAAACACACAAATTACAACACATTGGCTGTTAAAACGGTGATTGTCCAGGCACTTCAAACGGCTATATGTATGGAAACAATACTTATTACTATCAGAACTCTACTTTTCTACATAACTGAGATTTTTTTTATGAGTAAAGAAGACAAAGAAGAATAAGAAAAAGCCTGTTTCTAACAGCCGAGAAATTGGGATGGCTTGACTGGAGGTATGCACCTAAACAAATGGACAGCTCTTAACCCCATCTCTTCACCTAATCATGTTCTAGCAGCTAAGAAAAGTCGGGCGTTTCAGGGAAGGTACAGCCGTAGTTCTGTATGACCACCTTAGCGGCGTACGACCCACAGCGCAGACACTCCTCCACAGACCCCCCCTGAACTAATCGAGACAGGAAACCCCCCACAAATGAATCCCCACACCCGTTGGTGTCCTTCACCAATGCGGGATCTATGGGCTGCACAGGGATCTCCCTCGCCTCCCCTCCGCACGCTACGATCGTCAACTTTTTCCCCTGCGTGAACACCACCATGCGGCGCCGCTTGCCGTTCACCTTGGGCAGAGCCGCCGTCTTCAGCGCGATCTCTTTCACGTCGTCGGTGTGAAACCCTGCCTCTTTGGCGAACTCTCTGGCCTCGTCCCCGTTGCCGAACAGAATGTCGACGTACTGCATCAGGCCCAGCGCAGGGTCGGCGAAGTGCTTGGCGACGAACGTGGCGTGGAGGTTCATGACCAGGGTCTTGCCACACTCAGCGCTGTGCCGCGCCACACTCAGCACGGCGTCAGGACTCACAGGGACGATGAAGCCCCCGATGTAGTAGAACTCGGCCTTCTCCACCCACTCCCAGTTGTCCGACCGCCGCAGGTAGTCGTCCGTGAACAGCTCGGCAGCGCCCAGCTCCGTAACCAAGGACCGGTCCTCCCCGGTGATGATGGCCCCGCACACCCCCGTCCTCCTCCCAGCATGCACCTGGTAGCGCACCCTCACCCCCACCTCCTCAGCCTTCTCCTGCAGGATGTGGCGGAAGGTGTCGTCCCCGACCCCGCCCAGAAAGGTGGTTGCCCCGGGGACCCTGAGCAGCCACTGGGCCACGCGGATGGAGTTCTGCGTGGCCCCGCCCGCGATGTAGACGGGCTGCATGCTCTGCGCCATGTCCCGGAACAGGGCCTGGTGCTGCTCCGTGGCCAGCACAGCGTTGTTGGGCTGCAGGTCGTACCTCTCCAGGAAGCGCTGGTCGCTGTACACCGTCATGTCCAGCAGAGGGTTCCCCAGGCCCAGAAGGACGCCCGGTTTGAGGGCAGACCCTCCCCCACTGGTGGTGGTGTGGGCGGCACTGGTGCTGTAAGCCATCTGTGCCAACAGACACAGAAGGGGAACGTGTGTTAAGGGTTTATGACCAAAATGGTCGCGCACCACAATGGTCGCGGTCAAAAATACATGCGTCTTTGCGCAGTAGCCATACATCATTTGATTGGATGACTGCAAGTGGCCATTTTCAGTCACTTACGTGTTTCATGGAAACTGACTCTAACCCAACCCTAACCTTGTGCTAACCCTATCCCTTACCCGAGAAAAGCAAACAGTTGTTTCTACTGAGTATTATGCAGTGAGAATGTTTAGGTGTGGGGCAAACAAATTCGAACGCGACCATTTTTGACCGCGACCATACACCGTGTTAGGCATGTGGCAGGGAAATTACACTGACTTGCTTAATTTAAAAAAAGGTTATTTTGTTGTTTTGACATTTGTAATTGTATGGTAGATGGTTATTGTATGTGTACTATAAATATATAAAACATGTTTTCATTTTAGTTTTTTCTTTTTGTGTGCGTTAACTGATGATTTTCTACTTAGCTTACAGACATAAGTATGCCCCCCCCCCCCCCAATACATCTACTTATAATTGAAACATTCAAAAAACATAAATATGACCAAAACAAAACCATATAAGATTAAAAAAGCAAGAAACCAGAGAATTAAAAAAAAATCAATGATGCAAACTCAGGTTAAGTATTTAATCAATGCACATGCACACACCACACGTGGAAGATTACTTGCGACATGCTTCACAATACAGCACAAACATATTTTACTGGCATAGACACCACCCCCACCCGCACCTCGGGATGGGGGGGAGGTGAGGAGGGGTGGGGGGTTGAAGTTCAACATCTAAATACATCAATTAGAAAATTCTGTCAATTATGAGTTTAGAATGAAACACAAATCCTTTCATCATCATGAAGACTAACCAGATTGGTACCGTTATGAGTACAGTGGAATCCGGTTATAAGGAAATCGAAGGGAGATAATTTTTTGTTTTCTTATATCCGGGTTTTCTTATATCCGATAATCGGCTATAAGAAAACTTTTTGAATTTATTTTCTTATAACCGATTTGAATGGGGAAAAAGGAAAAAAACAAAAGAAAAAAGGAGAAAAAATAAAATAAAAGACAAACAGAAACGTAAAACAAAGAGAAAATGCTTTTACCTAATTTGGTGCATGAAAAAAAGGAAAAAATGCAAAGCAAAGGAGGAAAAAAAGAAAGAACAGAGCAGAAAATTAAAAACAAAAATGAAGGCAGATGTGGTGTGAGTTGCATGATGAGCAAGCAAGATAGCGGAGAGCAGATGAATGAGTGGGGTGTGGTGTAGGAGTAACATATTTGTTTAAATGTAAATTTCTGTTTCTTTTTAATCAATATTCTAATTTGGATGTATAACTCATTTTACACAGTGGAAGACAATTTTGTATTTGCGTTTGTACAATGCCAATGGACAATAAAGAAATTTGCGACCTATGACTCATGTTTTACATCATAAAATCAAAATACAGCAAAACTCGGTTATAAGAAAATCGAAGGGAGATCATTTTTTTGCTTATTACCATATCCAAGTTTTCTTATATCCGAAACTCGGACATAAGAAAACATTTTGAAATTTTTTTTTCCTGATAACCAAATTGAATGGGGAAAAGGGAAAAGAAAAAGAAAAGAAAAGAAGGACAGAAAATAAAAACGAAGAGAAAATCCTTTTTCCTAATTTGATGCATTTCTTACATCATAAAATCAATATCGTCTACTAAGAAGAAGATTTAAAGGTGCCTACAACCACTCAAACTAACAAGCTTTTTTTTCTTCTTTTTACTGTTATCAAATACCTACCCATTCACCTATCTTGTACTGAACTATTACCATTTACTGTCCACCTATGCAGCTTTTTATCAATCGTTTGCTTTTGTTTATGTGGATTTTCAGCCAGCCACATATTCAGTTATTTGTATTTATCTTCTTAAAGAAATGGATTGCCTTTTCCTCTCTGCCATTGCTGCTGAAAATAAAAGGCTGGACAGTCTCTCTACCACCAACACAAAAGTACAGGCACTCATTTTTTTTTTTTTTCTTCTGCTCAACATTTATTTTGCACAGAATACTGAAGGAAAGTATGGAATAAAGGAACAAAAACAACTCAATTAGTCTTGTAATCAAGTGCCTGTACTGTTTAGACTGTCTGTGACGCAACTGGTATGAGGTAAACTTTCCCTTTTTGGAACGACTTCAATTTTCTCGGAACATCCTTTCAGTTCAGGTCCAACTCACTTTTAAAGACACACTGACCCAACACGATTAAGTCTTGTTTTTTCTGGGTAGCTGTGACCCACATACAAATTCCCCCAACTTCAAATTGAGGCTGCTCTTTAAATGTTTCGTTTTCAATTTGGGGGCATTTGTATGGGAGTCAAACCTGGTCAAAACAAGATTTCGTACCAGCTATAAGAGGGAAAACATGTGGAACCCGTGATTTTGACACGTGATCTGGTGGGTCTTTAAGAAAATGCTTTCAATGGTAATTCGCTTATAAGAAAATAGAGCTCGCTTATAAAAAAAATGAACTGCAAACCAACTCTCTTGTATGACATACTTTTCTTATGTCCAAGTTTCCATTGCAGATGGGAGAAGGAATTTGTTTGCTAAATAATAGAGTTTTCTTATAAGCGAGTTTCTTATATCTGAGTTTTGATCATAGATAAGAAAGAAGAAGTTCGGCAGGGAAATTTTTTTGCTTCATTATAAGAAAGTTTTCTTATAAGCGAGTTTCTTATAAGCGGATTCGGCTGTATATTTCTATATTATGGTTAGAGTGTCTGTGACGTAGCTGCTCTGACGTAAATTTTCCTCTTTTGTTTGTTTTGTTGGAACACTGCACTTTTTGGAACATCCTTTCAGTTCATGCCCTAATTTTTAACAAATCGCTTATAAGAAAATGAACTGCAAATCAACTCCCTTGTATGAAATCATTTTCTTATATCCGAGTTTACATCGCGGATGGGAGAACGAATTTGCTTCATTATAACCGGGGATTTCTTATAAGCGGTTTTCTTATATCCGAGTTTGGATAATACATAAGAAAGAAGGAGTTCGGCCGGGCGAAAAAAAATTGCTTTCTTATAAGCGGGTTTTCTTATACGCGGGTTTCTTATAAACGGGCTCGACTGTAAGTAGTAAGTCACAAAGACTGTCTCTGTGAGATTAGGAATGCTCCCACCTGGGGAGAGTGTCATCTCTAAAGCAGTGCCACACATTTATTTTAATGTTTGAAGCTTAAAGTATGTGTGTGCATCCGCATGTGTGCAAGCATGTGTGCCCATTTGCATGCAAAAGAAAAAAGTAAGTGCTTTGTAATACTGATTGAAGTGGAAATATACTTTTAGTGTGTGTGTGTGTGTGTGTGTGTGTGTGTGTGTGTGTGTGTGTGTGTGTGTGTGTGTGTGTGTGTGTGTGTGTGTGTGTGTGTGTGTGTGTGTGTGTGTGTGTGTGTGTGTGTGTGTGTGTGTGTGTGTGTGTGTGTGTGTGTGTGTGTGTGTGTGTGTGTGTGTGTGTGTGTGTGTGTGTGTGTGTTTAAAAAAAAGGTTCATCTTTAAGCCTCCACTGTCTCATTTATTTATTTCTAAAGAAATCTCAAGCAAACCGCAGAAGTCCAGCTGTCCAGTGAGTAATTTACGAACGAAATTTGAAATTTGACGTTCTCTTGACCTGAAGGGCACATATGGGAGGGACATTGTTAACTATTATCAGAGTAATTTATGTCAAATGATTCAATAATATTGGTGATGAAACCTGCCTATCGGTTGTATCAGTCTAGAAGCACAAGTTTATTTAATCTCTCTCTCTCTCTACCCCCACCTCCCACTCTCTCTCTCTCTCCGTAATAGAGAAAGACAGTGAAAGAGAGAGGGAGAGTGCGAGTGTTTATGTGTCTCTGCATGCATGCATGTGTGTTTGCATGTGCGTGTGTATCCTTGCTTTTAATATGTGTGTGAGTGCTTAACATGCATGCATCCATGTCATGAGACTATGAAAAAGGGAAGAGAGAGAGAGAGAGAGAGAGAGAGAGAGAGAGAGAGAGAGAGAGAGAGAGAGAGAGAGAGAGAGAGAGAGAGAGAGAGAGAGAGAGAGAGAGAGAGAGAGAGAGAGAGAGAGAGAGAGAGAGAGAGAGAGAGAGAGAGAGAGAGAGAGAGAGAGAGAGAGAGAGAGAGAGATGACAGCCATCTTGAAACTTGAGTCATGAAGAATAGAAGAAAAAAACTAAAGCAAAAAAATGTGAGGAAACAAACAAAAAAGAACAAGAAAACCCCCCAGAAAAAAAAACCTGTGAAAATGAATAAAAGGCAGCAATAGAACCATTTGCTGATGATACACAACTCCACAAGCCTGTATCCCCATCTACCATTCTTCCTTCTATATCTTCACTTGAAGTCTGCATTCGCAACATCAAATCATGGATGCTACAAAACAAACTGAAGCTGAATGACGACAAAACGGAGGCCTTGTTCATCCACTCTCCGTCTAGACAACTTTCGTACCCAAAGCCTGATTCCATCTCTGTCTGTGACACTCAAATACCGTTTTCTCCTTCTGCTAGAAATCTTGGCTTCCACATCTCTCAAGATATGAGTGTTGACTCACAAGTTCAAAATATCTGTCGGTCAGCATACTGTGAGCTGCGTCGCATTGGTATGTTTCGCCATCTCCTGTCTATAGATACTGCTAAGATACTAGTCTGCGCTTTTGTTCTCTCTAAATTAGATTATTGTAATTCACTTTTGTATGGCTGCCCCCAACACCTCACTGACAAGCTTCAAAAAGTCCAGAACTCTGCTGCCAGACTTGTCCTCAAGGTCTCTAAGTATCATCATGTTCAACCACTCCTGATATCCCTCCATTGGCTTTCCATCAAAGCACGTATTGACTACAAAATTTCCACTCTATGTCATTCTTATTTCTCTGGAAATGCCCCTAGCTACATCTCTGACATGCTTTCTGTCTATACTCCATCAAGGCAATTGCGGTCATCTTCAGATTCCAAAATTCTCTGTGTTCCTAGTACACGAACAAAAATGTTTGGTGAGCGCTCCTTTTCCTTTTCGGCCCCATCAGTTTGGAACTCCTTACCACGCGAAATTCGCCATATCCAGTCCTTGCAATGTTTCAAATCAGCTCTCAAGACCCACCTATTCAAGCTACATCACAACCTTTAGGCCACATTACTTCTGGACTCTATTCTCACACACACACCACGCCTCCCCCCCTCCCCTCCCCCCCATAATTATTAGTTTCACTGTGTGTTGACTGCAATGTCTACGTCTGCTTTGTTGCGAGAGAGAGAGAGAGAGAGAGAGAGAGAGAGAGAGAGAGAGAGAGAGAGAGAGAGAGAGAGAGAGAGAGAGAGAGAGAGAGAGAGAGTTGATGCTTTATTCAACTGATTGTATTTTGTATTGTGTTTTTGGGTGGGGTGAGTGGTGGTGATGGTAACGGTGTGTGTGTGTGTGTGTGTGTGTGTGTGTGTGCGTGTGTGTGTGTGTGTGTGTGTGTGTGTGTGTGTGTGCGTGTGTGTGCGTGTGCGTGTATGTGTGGGTGGGGTGTGTATGTGTATGCCTATTTGCATGTGCGTGAGTGATTATTTGTTTTTGTTGAATTTCTTGCTTTTAATTTTTGTTGTTGTTAAGCGCATAGAGCTCCACATTTGGTGGAGGAATACGCTATATAAATGATTCACTATTATTATTATTATTATTAAAAGGATGATGATGGTTGTTACCTGAAAGAAGAAAACTAAAAGGAATAAAAAGAAAAACGTAAGCCTGTCAATCAAATTCACCCGCTATGCCCATTGGTCAACAATATTGACCAGCCATTCACCAACTGACCAGTGGTCAACGGTCATCCACCAACCACTGTTCTTAGCCAACCAAGGTTAGTCTGTCCTTCATTCCACTTGTCAATCAAACTAAGCCCCGCCCCTTCGTTCTTTTTACTTCCAGTCAGAGACATAACAGTCTATTGCTTACAGGGGCAGAGCTGACCCAGTTTTAGCCAATCGCTGACGAGACAGGTGACCCAGTTCTCTCTCTCTCTCTTTCGCTGCTTCTCGTTTCGCGATGTAAACTCCCACTACGCACGCAGCTTTTCGCCTGGAGGTCACTGAAATGTGTGGCAAGGAATATCGATCTGCCCACAGTACTCAACTTCACCTCTGGACTCCCCCACTCTTGTCTTTACCCTCGGAAACGTGGAGCCACAGACACACTTGGAGTCGGGTTTTTTAAGGAACAGATTCTATCATTGAAAAATAAGCAACTCGGCGATAGGCCTACCAGTCACTAGTCTAACTCGAATTAAAACTTTCCCCTCTATTGGGTTGGTTGTTATTTTTCCACCTCGTCTGAAAATGTTGGTGTAGACGTCCATGCTTGCTTTGCAGTGTCGGGTCGTGTTTAAAGATAGCTGACCCTGACGATTTTAATGACTGCACTCCCAAAGCAGATAATTATTATAGCCCAATTATTATAGGTCCTATCGGTTTGTTGCTAGAATCTGAAAAGAATGGAAAATAGGAGTTGAGAATAGTGGGTAAAAGGTCAAGATTTAATGCATGTGTTTAATTATGTAAATGGATGGAAATTAGTGTTAAATATATAGCACACGATAGAGGATGAAGTACTCAATCTGCAGTAAGGCAAGAACGGAAAAATGGAAACAACCTTTACCGAATAGTGTCTATAGGCTGTTAACTGCAACTTTTATTTTCGGTGCAGAAATGCTTTTTGTGTGTGGTGTACGTGCGCCGCAATGAATAGGCGCAATACACTTGAATACAGCATGTAGACTAGAAGGCATCTACCATAGTATGTCAATATCTTGCACACAATTACAACAGAGACACGCATCTCTCTACGCAACACTGCACAAATACAACACAGCTGCCATAAAACTGATATAACAACAGTAACAAGATAAAAACGATTTTTGCCTACCTTTTACACTTCGTGCGTTTTGCTGAGTGGGGTAGGCATTGGCACTGATCTTGATACCTGACCCCCCCTCCACCTTCCCCAATGGAAGGGTCTTCCTCGTGCACCTCGCCTTTCAGGCGACGGGCCCAAAACGTAGAATGCTGTACGCACGGGGGGATGCAGCATGGTTCTGTCGGCTACCGGCATTCTGCCCACTATTTTGCCGGCTCCCTGTCGTGACTGCAGTTCTGGCAATGATCACTGCCGACCTCATTCCAGCTAGATTAACGGACGAGTAAGATTACCGGAACATACACATCTGCTACCAGTCACTTCTGTTCAGTGCAAAGCTGAAAAGTGCACCACGCGAACACACGGCTGGATCTACGAAAGTCGAAGAAGCAAAAGTGGAAGAACAACTTGACCTAGAGAGAAGGTTTATTATAATATCGTCGAAATCATACGAAGAAACGGAAAGCTCCTCTGTTTCCAAAGCTATTTTATCCATTTATCAGCTGCTACAGTTCCCATCAAGGCTAGCAGCCGTGTCGCCCATCTTGATCCAATCGAGGTTATGTCAACCTTCTGATGTCAGCAAAAAAATATCGTCTGCAACTTGACTGAGGGACAAAAAACCGGCGAAATTCTTGTTATTGAACCACAATCATGCAACAAACTGGAAGAAAAACGTCGCTGGTTATGTTATCAACTCTGTAGGCCCATCTTTTTGTCGACGACACATTTCTTCACGATGTTGGTTTTTAGCCTAGTGGTAGTTGCCCCAGCCTGCCCCGGCGGGCAGGCCGAGCCTGACTGGGTTCAAACTTCCAAGTGTGGCACTACTAACCCACATTCTACTCATTAGCATAATGCCTCGTGAAGGGCGCGAGCCGCGTTCCCATTGGCTGTCACCCCAAACCCAAGACGTGTCGCACCGCCTTCAGCTAAAACTGGGTCACCGTGGCAAAAAAAAAAACAGGGGTGGGGAGGGGGCAGGGGAGGGAGAATGCACTTCGTGACGTAATGTCTCCTGGCTGTTCCAAGAAATGCGCAAACGGTGACCACAATGATCAATGCAATTAAACAAGTATACGCCATCTTGTCACCTTTTATGCCAAAACGATATTGTATTTTGCAAAGAAGGAAAGAGCTGTTTTGTGACGTCATTGGATTATTTACCGAGTTCGATATTGATTTCAAAATTCAACTCAACGTTAGAATACGGTACACAAAACTTCAAGTCAGAACTTGCTCTTTAAATTAAAAAAATGAAAGAGAAGAAAAATTAGACAGCCAAAAAAAAATCCTATAAATTAGTTGAGGGGCCCTGTTCAGGTTCGTCTTTCAATGCTAATGGTGACAATTCTAGACATTTTTTACAATGCAGTCAGGGGCAAACCAATCAATCAATTAATCTATAATAGTATATTTTTCTTTTAATCATCAAATCTCATTTCCAAAGGAGACCGACCAAAAAAGTCAGTACATGTGTGTGTGTGTGAGAGAGAGAGAGAGAGAGAGAGAGGAGAGAGAGAGAGAGAGAGAGAGAGAGAGAGAGAGAGAGAGAGAGAGAGAGAGAGAGAGAGAGAGAGAGACGACTCACAGACTGAGAGAGAGACGAGAGAGAGACGATTCAGAGACTTAGGCCGGGAGGGAGGGAGAGAGAGACAGACAGAGAGAGAGGCAGAGACGGACTGACAGGGAGGGGGGGAGCCATGGGATAAGGGGACAGTGAGAGACAGACTAACACGGGATGCTGTGAGAGAGAGAGAGAGAGGGGGGGGGGGGGGGGGGGGGGGGGGCAGGGACAGAGAGATTAAAGTCTCCGGTCAACAGCCAAAGAAAACATTTGGTGTGGTTTTTTTACAACTGACTAAAGAACCTTGACTAAGCCCCACCATCCACCACCACCCGCACTCCTTCCCCGTGCAGCACGCACACATACATGCACAATCAGTGCAGTCGACATTAATTTGACCTAGTTTCACCCTGACCCACATTCCCGACCCTGTCGTTTTTCGGGGCGAGGCTAAAATTAGCTACTAATAGAAGGTTAGACAAACCTTCACTGCAAATTGGCTGCATCTCTCTCTCTCTCTCTCTCTCTCTCTCTCTCTCTCATCTCTCTCTCTCTCTCTCTCTCTCTCTCTCTCTCTCTCTCTCTCTCTCTCTCACACACACACACACACACACACACACACACACACACACACACACACACACACACACACACAGAGTAATCATTGAACAGCTTTCCAATGCATGCTACAGTACTCCCCGTTTATAGTAAACTCGGTTATAAGAAATTTCGGTTACAGTAAAGGAAAGCACTGGTTCCCGGCCAAAGGTCTACTGTTTTATTACTAAATAGACCTCGGATAGTAGCAACTCGGTTATAATTTTTTAAAAAAACTGCTATAGTAAAGTTACTTTTGGTTCCCCACAGGACTGGCTCCTCGGTTACAATAAAATAAAAAAAGTCCTCTTCGTGACCTTTGCAAATACGTCACCAATGTATGCGTCACAGTCTCACCACTCCCCCCACCCACCCATAATAACAACTGGGTTATAATTAAAATTTAAAAAACTCCTATAGTAAAGTCATTTGTGGTTCCTCTTCGTTGCAGTAAAAAAAATTGCCCTCTTCCTGACCTTTGTAAATACGTCATCAATGTATACGTCACAGTCTCACTACTCCCTCTACCCACCTTCATCAACGAAATTGAAAGGCACTCAAAAACATGTTTCTTTCCCCTCATTACTTAGTGGAAAAAAATGAATCCGAAAAAAAAAAAAATATATATACAGCCGAATCCGCTTATAAGAAAACTCGCTTACAATGAAGCAAAAAAAAAAAAAAATTTCCCTGCCGAACTTCTTCTTTCTTATCTATGATCAAAACTGGGATATAAGAAACTCGCTTATAAGAAAACTCGGTTATAAGCAAGCAATTTGTTTCTCCCATCCGCAATGGAAACTTGGATATAAGAAAATTATGTCATACAAGAGAGTTGGTTTGCAGTTCATTTTCTTATAAGCAAGTTCTATTTACTTATAAGCGAATTACCATTGACAACATTTTCTTAAAGACCCCCCAGATCACGAGTCAAAATCACGGGTTCCACCTGTTTTCCTTCTTATAGCTGGTACAAAATCTTGTTTTGACCAGGTTTGACTCCCATACAAATGCCCCCAAATTGAAAACGAAACATTTTAAAGAGCAGCCTCAATTTGAACTTGGGGGAATTTGTATGTGGGTCACAGTTACCCAGAAAAAAACAAGGGATTTAATCGTGTTGGGTCAGTGTGTCTTTAAAAGTGAGTTGGACCTGAACTGAAAGGATGTTCCGAGAAAATTGAAGTCGTTCCAAAAAGGGAAAGTTTACATCAAACCAGTTGTGTCACAGACATTCTAAACAGTACAGGCACTAGATTACAAGACTAATTGAGTTGTTTTTGTTCCTTTACTCCATACTTTCCTTCAGTATTCTGTGCAAAATAAATGTTGAGCAGAAGAAAAAAATATGAGTACTTTTGTGTTGGTGGTAGAGAGACAAGGGGAAAAACTTCAAAATGTTTTCTTATATCTGAGTTTCGGAAATAAGAAAACTTGGATAAACAAAACATCATCTCCCTTCGATTTTCTTATAACCGAGTGTTGCTGTATTTTTATTTTATGATGGGTTTATATTTAGTATTTTACGTTAGCTTTGACTTAAAAACGTCATCGGATAAGATAAAAAATACCATCAAAACTTTACTATATCCTAACATCGTTTATAAGAAAAACCTGTTATAGTAAAGGAAAAGCCTTGCTCCCCTGCACTTTAATATAAGCGGGGTGTACTGTATATCGCACATGGATATAATTATGGCCTATTTATAAAACATTTCCCCTCTCCATCTCTGTGTGTGCGCATCTCTCTCTCTCTCTCTCTCTCTCTCTCTCTCTCTCTCTCTCTCTCTCTCTGTTGTGTGTTGTGTGTGTGTGTGTGTGTGTGTGTAAGTGTGTGTGCTTGCGCTGAATGGGTGAGTGTGTGTGTGTGTTTGTGTCCTTGCAGTTGTGTGTGTGTGTGTGTGTGTGTTTGTGTGCGTGTGCGTGCACACGTATGTGTGCATGTCTATGTACATGTGCATGCCACTATCTATGCCTATGTCTGATGGAAGTTCAGTTTAACGTCGCGTATCGGCTTTCGCCATGTACGACGGGCTGAACAAACCAACCAGGGTATAAACACAAAAATTATGTTCCTGAATCACTGTCTTAGCCCAAAGGCCGAGAAGCGATCAGTAATGTCTGAATCTATCACAGTCCTCTTATGTTCTACCAGCTGTCCCCAAGTAAAGTCTTAGTAGTGTGGATGTCCCCTAGGCAAAGCCTTCCCCACCCTACTGTAAACACATTTCAGTCCAGCCCTCTAGAATAGCAGAATAGCAGTCCTCGCCTCCTCTGTCACCTGTAAGTCACAGTCGGACAGAAGTGACTGTCACACACTATCTCCAATGATGGGGGTGGGGTGGGGTGTTAACCCTTTTGCCGCCAATATCGTATTTATGCACCAGGTCACAAAGGTTTAAAACCCATGTCAGTAAAAGGCATCAAATCAGGCCTGTCATCGGAAGACCTTATTTTCTTGACTTTGGGAGGTAAGGATATGCCTAATATTATACATGTCACAGAGGAATTCCTAATAATATTGCAGATTTTTTTCTCTCTACCCAGTTCAGTTGTATTTTTGGCTGTAAAATGGCTGGCGGCGAAAGGGTTAATGGTCTTAACCCAGTGCAAGCAGTAGGTCTTTCACCTTCTCCTTCTATATTTTCTTTAGGTACCAGGCATTAGAACTGTCTAAGATCCAACCTCTGAAAACCGTGGTTCCAGAGTCAAGGGGAGTAACACTGAAATATGTTCCCAACAAACAGGTCTGCGCGTTGATTGGGTCCGTGCCCCCCCCCCCCCCCCCCCCCCCCCCCCCCCCCCCTCCCTTGAAATCCTAGAGATTCTAAAGGAGTCACCACGTCAAACCATTGTCATTTTCTCCCCATACGTTTATTCCTTCTCTATACCATTTTTGAAACGAAAAAGACGTACTTTCACGGAGTTAGACGGTAAAATATGAATCTACTCATTTCACTAATATAAAATAATGATTTCCTTAACGCACTTAGTGTGGGGCGAAAGTTGCCATGGTTACGTATAAGTGTATATGCATAAAGTGCACACAAAAAACGACTCTCTTTCTCTCTCTCTCTCTGCATGCGTGCACACGCATACGTGTGTGTGTGCGTGTGCGTGTGCGTGTGTTCATTATTTACATCTAACCAGTTCTTCTTCTTCTTCGATCGCTCGGACAGGTTCCTATCAATTATGAACACAGATGCTTCATGCTGCCGTGCGGAGCACGGGTTTATCTAGTGTGTAATAATGATGTTATTTGCTCAACTGATCTAGTCTCGACCCTAGATTTGGCAGCATGTCGCATCTACACTCATGACAGGAGGTTGTCTGAGTGGTCGACGAAGTGGAAAAGATAAAAATATGTTTTTGAGCACAGATCACTGTCTCGGGTTGGCTTGTGTCTCATTTGATCTAAATACAGACAAAGTCTACATATTTTTGACAGTAAAAGAAAGCTGAATGTTTAAAAAAAATTTGATCATTTGAAAAGAACTCATTTTAAGTTGAAAGTACGGTTTTAAGAACCCAGTACGCGATGGCCTGTATCTAAGGTGCGCACTGACCCGTACCGGTACGCAATGACCAATGTGTCATAGTCTTCAGAAATCCGTTTGCGTCTAGAAAACGCTTTCAGTTACAAACAAGAGAGCTGGTACAGTGAAAGCAGAAACGTTTTAACAGAAACAGAAACATTGGTGATCTAATTATTTTTCAATATCGAACTGGATATCCACAAATTGACGTCATATTACGACAATGCCTTACGCAACCCCCCTTTCTACTCTAAATGATATTCGACAGTGACGGATATGTTCAGAAACAAAGGGCAAAACCTCTGCCCACCACACACAAATCCTCTGCCAGCTACATTCAATCCTCTAGTATTTCAAATCCTGACCATTCTTATGCCTGAGGAACATGCGCCCTCCTAGTTCCGTCGCGATTCGTCGTCAGAAGTGGCAACTTCGACGCACTGAACCAGATCCAGATACAACTAACTACCCTTCAGCAGACCTTTTCACTCTATGTTATCTTCAGAAATATTGTGTGAGGAGGAGGAGGAGAAAGAAGAGAGGGAGGAGGAGGACAAGGGAGTGGAAAAATGAACAAGAGGATGAACATGAATGGGGGGGAAAGAGGAAAGACAAGATGGGGGAAGACGGAGGTAATAAGAAAGGGAAAAGAGTAGACGAGGGAATGCAAGGTGAGATAAAAAGATAGGCGAAAGAAATGAAAAGATGGGTAAAAAGAGGATGAGGAAAGAGGAGGAAGATGGAAAAATGGAGGGAGAGGCAAAGGAGAAGAATAAAGTAAAGAAAAAGAAGGAAGATAAGGAATGAGGAAAGAGAAATAACGAGGGAAAGAAAGAAGAGGAAAGTAGACCAGAAGAAAGAATATGAGGAGGACAAAAAGAGCAGTAGGAAAATGGAGAGACAGACACTGAGACAGAGAGACGGACAGATACACTGAGACAGAGATAGAGAGAAGATAGAGAGACAGACACTGAGACAGACGGACAGATACACAGACAGAGACGGACAGATACACAGACAGAGAGACGGACAGATACACAGACAGAGAGACGGACAGATACACAGACAGAGAGACGGACAGATACACAGACAGAGAGACGGACAGATACACAGACAGAGATAGAGAGAAGATAGTGAGAACAGAGAATGAAGGGAAGAAAAAAGAGAGGAGAGAGAAGATAGAGGGAAGAGGGTGAAAGAGAGAGAGAGAGACAGAGTAGAGACAGAAGAAGTAGAGGATGACGACAAAGAAAAAGAGGAGGAAAAAAATTATAATGAAGGTGATGCTGAAGAGAATAAGAAGCGGAGGAGGAGGAAGAAGAAGAAGAAAAAGAGGAGGAGGAGGGGGGGGGGGGAAAAAGAAGAAGAAGAGGAGGAAGAAAAGAAGAAGCAAAGAAGAAGAGAGCAGGAAGAGAAGAAGAAGGCGAAGAGAAGAAGAAGAAGAAGAAAGAGAGGACAAGAAAGAAAGAAAAACCAGGAGGAAGAAGAATGATCGTAATGATAAAAAGAAGAAGAAGAGGAGGAGGAAGAAGAAGATGATCATGATGATAATGATGGAGAAGAAAAATAAAAAGAAGAAGGCATAGACGAAGAAGAAGAAGAGAATTGGGGTAATGGAGAAAAAATCAATAAGTTGGAGAGAAATGTGTGTCAGTGCCGGTCTTCTGGGCACGCCCTGGAGACATGAGGGTTATTTTGGAACTCTCACAGAAAGGACTTAGTCCCAGAAACGCCCATTCTGAATTGTGTCATTCCCCCCCCCCCCCCCCCCCCCCCCCCCCTACTGCCTCATTTTTAACTTTACTCCCCCTCAGGCTCCCCAACCCCCTCATTTTTTTCCTTTTCTGAATATCTTGACCTACTTTTGTTTCCATTCAGTTTTTATTCTTTTAAAATACCCTTCCTTTTTTCACATTGCTAATACATGTAGTAATACTTTTATATTAATTTTAATATTTATATACTCCTCCTTTTTTTTTCTTTCTTCTTCTCTCTCTCTCTCTCTCTCTCTCTCTCTCTCTCTCTCTCTCTCTCTCTCTCTCTCTCTCTCTCTCTCTCAATCTCTTCTCCTCCTTTTTCTTCTTCTTCCTTTTCTTTATCTTCTTATTCTACTGAAAATGTGAAATAATGTTCACAAGAACAGGAATATCTTCAAAATCCACACAAAGAACAAAAACTGATACACACTACAATGTCACAAAATAAAACACCTTACAAAGTTTTACATAACAAGTGTAGAATGACCTTATTTTAGTCCTCAGCAAATTTTTTTTTTAAAAACACACACAAAATATAGCCATAGAAGTGAAACTGAAAGAAGAAGAGGAGGAGGAGGAAGAAGAGGAGGGGGAAGAAAAAGAGTGTGAGAGGAGGGGATGGGGGGTAGGAAAGGAAAAGAGATAAGAGAGACAAATATACTGACAGAGAGACAGACAAATATACTGACAGAGAGACAGACAAATATACTGACAGAGAGACAGACAAATATACTGACAGAGAGACAGACAAATATACTGACAGAGAGACAGACAAATATACTGACAAGTTTTCTTTCCTTTTATGTAAATAACTTATATTGTTTTGTAACCCTGTGGAGTTTCACACTTATGTGAGCGGTACATGAAAATTATACAAAGTTGCATTTTAGACAACTCATGTTGATGACTCTCAATCTCAAAGTCTGCTTATTTCAGATCCATGGCTATAACCCTGTGCTGATCCTAACCCTATCCTTTTCTCAAGAAAGGCACAACGTTGCTTCTCAGTTAAAATTATGAAGGCAAAAATTCGACAGGTTGTGTGTAAACTACAACTTAGCAGAACAAATTAATGTTGGGGAAACATTATTGAATGTTGAACACAAACTGTATGATCCCTGTACTTTGGCTGAGAAGGTGACTACGCATTTTGTGAGAAAGCTGCAAATATATAAAGTTTCACCAACTATCTAAAAAGAACCACATGACACCAAAATGAATGCACTCCTCCCTGTGGGGATACCGGGGGATATTTCGTAAAAATAGTTCCCCCACCTTCTGGAAGTTCTGTGCTTGTAATGTCCTCTAATCTGCCACTCTCTTTGACTCTGCCTTAAATTTCCTTTGCATACTGTCATCTACTATCTTTCTGACATTATTGGTCCATTCTCCTGCCTTTTTTCCAAAAAATCTTCCAAATAACTTTTCTCCTTTGAGCTCGTCCGAAATCGGAAAGTGTCAGCTGTACGCAGAAGGGAGATCAGTGAAAACTGAAAACGGACACATACGTACTTTACCCATTATCATGATTATGGCCTTTTGGCCTGGGAACACAGAAGAAGAAGAAGAATGCTCTCATACGCACACAACACACACACACACACACACACACACACACACACACAGTGACACACACACACACAATTTATAGAAAAGCAAATAAACAACCAAATAAATAAATCGGTCAAGCAGTTATCCCATAGATGAAATCTAACTTCACTTTTTCAAATTCAAACTTCAACCAGAGAGAAAGAAAAAGAAAAGAAAGATGAAAAAGTGGGGAAGATTTTATACTGTGGCCGTTTCTTCTGGTGACCCAGTTTCTACCAGATCAATAAGTGGGATAAAAAAAATTACTCTGTGAGAGAGAGAGAGAGAGAGAGAGAGAGAGAGAGAGAGAGAGAGAGAGAGAGAGAGAGAGAGAGAGAGAGAGAGAGAGAGAGAGAGAGAGAGAGAGAGAGAGAGAGAGAGAGAGAGAGAGAGAGAGAGGAGAGAGAGAGAGAGAGAGAGAGAGAGAGAGAGAGAGAGAGAGAGAGAGAGAGAGAGAGAGAGAGAGAGAGAGAGAGAGAGAGAGAGAGAGAGAGAGAGAGAGAGAGAGAGAGAGAGACAGAGAGAGAGAGAGAGAGAGAGAGAGAGAGAGGAGAGAGAATAAGAGGGGAGAGAGACAGAGAGAGAGAGAGAGAGAGAGAGAGAGGGGAGGAGAGAGAGAGAGAGAGAGAGAGAGAGAGAGAGAGAGACAGGGAGGGAGAGAGATAGAGAGAGAGACAGAGAGAGAGAGGGGGAGCCAGAGAGAGAGAGAGAGAGAGAGAGAGAGAGGGGAGAGAAAAAGATGAGAAAGAGTCAGAGAGGAGAAAGAGTCAGAGACAGGGAGAGAGACAGATAAGACAGAAACAGAGAGAGACGTGTACAGTGAAACACCGAGAAGAAAACAGAGAGAGAGAGAGAGGGGTGAAATTAAATAAGGGGTACAGAAACAGAGAAAGAAGAGAGAGACAAGTAGGACACAGAGAGGGAGGGAAGAGGGGGAATGGGAGGAACAGGGGTGAGAGAGAGAGACAGACAGAGAGACAGAGACAGAAAGAGGGGAGACAGAGAGAGAGAGAGAGAGTCATAGAGAAAAGAGAGAGGTTTAGATAGAAAAAAGAGATTAAGATCAGATGATGAGAGACAAGAGTGAGACTGATACTGAGTGATAGAGACACAGATAGGCAGACAGAGAGACAGACAGACATAAATGAATCAATGTAGAGATGCCCTCAAAAGAAAACAAAGAGAAGCCATGAAAAGTAATGAAACTTAGAAAGACGACATTGATTGAAAAACTAGGTGAATGAGAAGGAACATTCACCTACTTATTTTTGTTGCTATTTTCACTACCGCTAGTCTCCCCTCCCTCCCCTCCTATTTTTACCCAATTTTTTAAACAAATCTATTTCCAGCAAAATGAAATGACGTCCCCTCCTATTTTCACTACCGCTAGTCTCCCCTCCCTCCCCTCCTATTTTTACCCAATTTTTTAAACAAATCTATTTCCAGCAAAATGAAATGAGAAAAAAAGAAACATAAGCCAGTCTGATCATGAAGATTTTATCAGATGTGGGGCATTTTCAAAATGCCTGCAAAGAGTAAGAAGAACATGAAAGGTATTGATTTTAATGGGAAAACAAGCAAACAAACAAAAAACTGTCTTTCTTTCCTGCTCTCAAACCGGGTAACATGTTTTTTTAACTAAAATTTTATTATTAAATTTATTGTGCAATTTGCTTTAGTTTAGTTGTGTCCAAAATCAAACAAACAGTTTTCATATTTTTAGAAAACCTCATTTGGTCTGATTTCCTGATTTTGTTTCCCTTACAAACGCAGTGAATCAATTGGAGATGTTATTGTTGTTGGCTGACCCTGGCTAAAACTAAAGACTCCAGGGATCATCCCAACAGTGGAAGCCCTTGAATAGTACCGTACAAGTGCATGAGCTACGGATGAGAACATTACGTGTGTGGCCGTTTTTGATTACCCCGCCAATTGGAGGATTAATTTCATTACTCAACTGAATCAGTTTTCATTATCCATTGTAACTTAACCCTTTCACTGCCAAAGTCGCATTTTAGCACCACTAAAAGGCATCAAATTGGGGTCTATTATCCAAAGTCACTATTGTCTTAGTTTTCGGAAGTAAGGATAGAACTTGTTTTATATATGTCACAGAAGAATCCCCAATACTGCAGATGGATTTTGTTCTCTACCCAGGTAAATTTAATGGACATTTTTTGGCTGAAATATGGCTCCAGAAAATAATTATGAGTACACAGCCCCCCACCCCACCTACCTCTCCTTTCTAATGTATGATCCAAACTGCTTTGTTTGCATGCAGCTCACTGGTGTCCCAATGCCCAGGACCAAGGACGTGGTTCTATTACGGTAAAACTGAAAATGTCCTATTGTTCCCCCTGTCCTGACAGCAGGGCTCCCAGGGACCCCTATTTGGGGGTCTATGAAGTACTAAAATTCTAAAGGACCCTCTAAAACAATGTGCAGGGGGTCCCAGGGATGCACTAGAAAAATTCTTTTTAGCATTCGCAATGCCACTGGGACCCTCTATCCGGCCTCTAGGACCCTCTATGCTGTAAGTGAAGGAGTCCCTGGGACCCCTTGTTTTACAGGACGCTTGGGAGCCCTGTGACAGTGTCAGGACAACTGTCCTATTGAAATGTAACAATGGCAGACTTTGTCCTAGGATTAATTTCTGCAAGAACCAGGTCATCTTGTCTTATTGATTTTCTTCTTTCAGGACAGTTTGTCCTATCACTTTTCTATCCTCAGTGCATCACTATATCATGTCTACCCTAACTGGCTAACCCCTAACTATACATAATTCAAGGTCACTTCGAAAGTTCCTGTTTAATAAGTTCCTGGTGCATTTGTATGATAGTGTTCAAGTGCTTCGGCTGTTGGGATGATCCCTGAAGTCTTTAAGCCAGGGCACAACAAACAAAAAACAAAAAAATGAATCATTTATTTCAGTGGTGTGTGTGTGTGTTCCTGGCTGACTATCTCGGTATCCGACAATCTATGTTACCATCATAGCGTTTGAACAGAGGGACATAAGACCCTCAAATTTTGCATGAGGATAGGTAGGCCAAGATTGAAAATGAAGGTCGTCGTTCAAAGGTCAAAGCCACTGGAGCTGAAAATGCTGCTGTGCGGCTGGTTGATCAAGCAATCTCAATATCTAGTTGAAATTCTAAATGTTTACATGATGTCTAACCATACTAAGCTTGTGATGGAAGTGTCTAAACATAAGCTCAGATAAACAGTAAAAAAAATATAAAAAATTAAAAATAGACCGTGGTTCAAAACAAAACATTTTATAATGAGCAGAAACATAAACTCATCAATATCATTATGTCTGTACTCTTTTAGAATTTGTTCCCTGAAGGGATAAAGATGAATATATGTGAGAACAATTCTATGGAAATCTAAAAAAAAAAAAAAAAAAAAAAAAGTCTTAACAATTCTCATATCTAACATAACAATAACATTGACTTTTCTTTCTGTTCTCAACCTTCAATAGGCTTTGTTTGAGGGAACAAAGGTGCAGGGGGGTGAGAGGGGATAACTCCCATAAGAGAAGAAGGGGACAGGGGGATGTGAGTAAATATATTAATCAACATCAAAGCAAGCACACACAAGCACACCGACACCCACCTACACATGCAGCAGCGTGCTCCCACGCGCGTACACACACTGTAAACAAGCATACACACACACACGCACGCACACACTGTAAACAGACACACACAGTAACACACACACACACACACACATTGTACACACACACACATTTTTATGCACACACACACACACACATTTTTTATGGATGGCTTGTAAAAAAAAAGCATGTTTTTGCTTATACAATGTTCCCATCTGGAAATAAAATTTTGACTTGACTTGACTTGACACAAATGTACACACACACACATTTTTATGCACACACACACATGTAGTGATGCACACACGCATACACACACATAAATGTACACACACACACATAAATGTACACACACACACACACACACACACACACACACACACACACACACACACACACATACACAGAGCAGAGTGAAATGCACACCCACACACATTGAAAGAGAGAGAAGGTGAGTAAAAGAGATTTTATAAGTTTATTGGTTATTTTCATAACATATTCTTGACAAAAACAGAGAAAGAACACAAACTTGTGAGGAAAAAAACCCACCAAACAAAACACAGATCCACCACACACGCACAACAATTTACAGTCAGACAGACTCAAAACTGCACAGGAAAGCACGTTTCAGCAACATTCCACCCCCATCCCCTCCAACACATCTGTGCACCCCTCACCTCGTCCACCAAACTCATCATCATACAAAATGTGCACAAAGAACAGCAAAACAATGTACTGTATTTTACGGACTGTAAATGTAAAATAAGGCAATACTTTTTTCCTAGCCTTATATGTGACTGATAATATAGTAAATAACAAAATCCGACTTGTGTATAACATTTAGAGAGTGCGCCTTATATATATAATCAGGTGCGCCTTGTACTTTGTAGTCCGTAAAATATGGTACTTTGGTAGTGCTCAGTATCCAAAGTTAAAATGTTCCCACAAATACTATACAAATGTTTATTATAATGTATATATACTGATCATGCTTGTTCAATGTATTATTGAATATAATTATGTTGCTCTTTGATAGTTGATATGCTTTTAACTATGTGGCCCGGATACGGTTTTATACTAACTTACTAAGATTTTAACAGTTTTAAACATACACAATAAATATATACTATTTTAACCGACCTAAAGCCCCCACCCTCCCCCTTTTATGTAATCTCTCTTATAAAATCTTTAAAAAAAATTATCGCCAGTCCCCAGATACACGAAAGCGTGGTAGGGACTATAAACTCCCAGAAGAAAAAGAATCCCACAAATTGTGTGGTGGGAAATAAGCTGTGTGTACTGTAAAAAGCGAAGGTAAATTTATAGTAGAAAGAGCAGAAGCAAACCTTTTTTACAAGCATAAATTAAATATTGATCATCTTCCTCTCAGGAAAAAAAATGGTGAAGGGCAAGGAGGGAGCCGTACAGCCCCCACAGAACACTAGGGCTAACGTTACGTAGCGTGAGCGCAAATCGGCAAAAACGGTACTAAGAAACACCTCTTTCGCAGACGTTTGCCAAAAACGTTTTGTGGCTACTCCCAAAGTATCTCGTGGCGAACTATCACATGACTTGCATGGGGTGAATACATTTCTTGTTGATTGGTCCATTAAAGTTTGGTTAAAATAATTTTAAAAAATTGACCAATCAGACAAGAGCTTGTAATATTCTTCCGCAAACGTTTTCGAAAGTGTTTCTTAGGCCCCGTTTGGCGTAAGCGTTACTCGCGCGGCGACTGTTATCTAAAGAAACTCACCCAGGTAGTGGTACTCACCCTGTCCCCTTTGAAGATGGTCCAGTCGTCGTGGGCGATGGGCTCCAGCAGCAGATGTCTGTGCCGCTTGTTGGGCGCGTTGGCCGCTTTCGCAGCGTCTGTCCAGGGTCGGTTCTCGTCGTAGTACCAGTCCTTCTTGCGGATCTCGCGCCACCCCTGGAGGGGCTTGTACACCGTGACCCCCGTGGCTTTCGCCATCTCCCGCTGGACGTACTTCTTGAAGTAGTTGAGGGTGATGGCGGTCAGACGCATTTTGGTGGTGTTGGTGCTGATCTGTGGTTGTTGTGTTTTGTTTTTTAAAGTTGCCTGAAAGTGAAAGCATGCAAAATTGAAATAAGATAATTTTGTCTGCTTTTATAATAGCTAGATTTCTTTCTCTCTCTCTCTGTGAGTCTCTCTCTCTCTTTCTCTCTACTACTACTTCCACAACAGTGGAACCTCCCTTATAAGAGTTAGACTTCCCATTATTACAAAAAAAACAAACCCTACCATATAAGACCTACTTTTCTGAGTCATTGCCCTTCTTCGCAAGTATTAAAAATTACCTCCCTTATAGGCCTCTGCAACTAGGGTTATTAACGCCCTTGACAGTGAGAGTGATGCTTTTGCTGGTCAGTACTGACAAGGGCATTCACTCTTGCGAAAGGCAGCCATTTAGTGGCATCAAATAGGGTTATTGGCGTGAGTTATCCCCCTGTTTGGTCAGTACTGAACCATCTTCCCCCACCCACCAAGGGCATTCACTCATGCAAAAGGTGCTCATTGCAGACCCCTCCCTTACTTATTACCTCATTTGGGATGATTTTTAGTAGTAGGCCTAGTAGCCGCCTAGTACTAGTAGTAGTAGTAGTAGTAGTAGTAGTAGTAGAGGGACTGGCTTCTGCCTAAGCCTCGCGGCTTATAAAACGTCCCATCCAGAATTGTTTTCTTTAATTAGAAAAAAATGCGACTTTGCGAAAATGTTCAGACAACTGATCGCTTCTCAACCTTTTTTTTTTTTTTTCTTTGTTTTCTTTAATTAGGTTGCAGTTGCATTTGCATGCGAAAAACAATCAAAACTATGATTGCAATTTCAATCATTTTGAAGGTCTATAAGGGAGGTTCACACTGTACTACTAGGCTACTGCTGAACCAGTACTACTACTCTGTCTGGTGGGTCTGTATCATCAACAAAATACACAGCAAAAGGGAGATAAACGCGAAATTTGTAAGTCCTTGGACTTCAAGGACCTTTATTATTTTTCAAGTGTATTTCCTCTGTTCTTGTCTTTTGCTTTTGTAAAATGGATTTGTTCATAAGCTTCCACTTACCTACAAAGGAAACTGATAAGATAAGTAAAATAAATCAACGAGCTTACACACAAGACAACTCGGTTGATACTGTCTGCAGAAGACAGAGAGTTCGCACTTGGCAGTCGCTCACATGGATGTCAGCAGCAGGCTAAAGTTTTAATGTTCAGCCTGAATGAGAATCTAACTGAACTGCGATTTTGCTGTTCGGGAAAACATTGCATTCATAGGCCTACCTTGTGACTGTGTGTGTGTGTTTATTGTGTTTTTCGTGCGTATGTGCGTCCTGCTGTGCGTTGCGCGTTTGCTTTTGTAAAATGGATTTGTTCATAAGCTTCCACGCACGTACCTACAAAGTGTGTGTGATAAGATGGGTAAAATAAATCAGTGTGAGCGTACACACAAGTCAACTGTGGTGTGTGTGGGGGGGGGGGGGGGTCGAGAGTGTCGGTGTGTGGCAGTCGCTCACATGGATGTGCGTGTGCGTGGCTAAAGTGCGCGCGCGTGCGCGTGTGTGTGTGTGCCCGAATGAGAATCGAACTAAACTGCGATTTTGCTGTTCGGGAATGTTATTATTATTATTATTATTATTATTATTATTGTTTCGTTAGTATAATCTATAAGGTGGGCTGGATTTGTACGTGATCAAAACAGGGCCAAGCTCGAAGAAAGTGAGATTATCGTCCAATTGATCGCAGATCCTGTGTGGATGTTGTGCCGAAGACGCACACGTGTCCCGTTGGTGATGATGGAGGTGTGGACTGTGTGAAATTGTCTTTCAGTGCGCAGCGTGTGTCTGTGTGTGTGTGTGTGTGTGTGTGTGGTGTGTGGGTGCGTGTGGGGGGGTGTGCGGTGTGTGTGTGTGTGTGCGTGTGTGTGTGTGTGTGTGTGCGCGCGCGTGCGTGTGTGTGTGTGCGCGCTATGGGCTCATTCGAGGTAAATCGCCATATAAATGTAATGTAATGTTATTATTATTATTATTATTATTATTATTATTGTTTCGTTAGTATAATCTATAAGGTGGGCTGGATTTGTACTTGATCAAAACAGGGCCAAGCTCGAAGAAAGTGAGTTTATCGTCCAATTGATCGCAGATCCTTATGGACGTTCTTCTTGAAGACTGGACAGTCTTCCCGTTGGATGATGATGGAGGCCGTGGAAATGTGAAATTGTAGCTCGTGACGTGGCAGACGTCGTCGTTGATGACTCCTGGAACACGTTGCGCACCCTGGAATCGCGGATAACGCTGTTGGTTGCGGGAACATCTCGGACGGGATCCAAGTCTTGGAACTTGTGCGTGATGCTGGTGTTAGCATCGTCAAGGTTACGTGCGTAGATGCGAGCATCTGATGAGGCGATAGGAGACTTTGGCATTGCGAGACTGCCTAAAGGTATCTCTGGCTGCTCCTGTAGGTTCGCTATTATTGGTCGTTGCCGTTGGCGTTGGCGTCGAGGTGCTGTTGTAGTAGATGGTCTTCCTCCTCCTAAGGCCGTCTTCAGGACCACCGGGCGACCTGCTCCGTACCGGGCAGTCGATGTCGTCGCGGGCGGGCCGGTAGACACGCAGCCAAGTCGAGCCGTCTCTGCAGGTGGATGTGATCTTCCCAGTAGACAAGCGGGTAGCAGCCCCAAAACTCCCACTCGTACGTCCACTGGGCATCAGCGTTACTGCAGAGATGGTCCAAGTTGCTGCCCGTCGATCCTTCCAGTCCGCAAGTCTTTCAACTCCCATGGTGAGGGAGGAGATCCAGCGTCGCCCTTCCCACTGGCTGCCACCCAGCGAGACGTCAATGCAAATTGCCACCTTTGCATCGGTGTCATCACGTGGCGAGAGAGAGACCCTCTCACCACGGACCCCCGGTTGGGAATGGGGCCAAGCTGAAGAAGGTGAGATTTTCGTCCAATTGATCGTAGATCCTTATGGACGTTCTGCTTGAAGACTGGATAGTCTTCCCGTTGAAATGATGATGATGATGATGGAGGCCGTGGAAAGCTGAAATTGTAGTTCGTGACGTGGCATACGTCGTCTTTTGATGACTCGAACACGTTGCGCATCCTGGAATCGCGGATAACGCTGTTGGTTGCGGGAACATCTCGGACGGGATCCGAGTCTTGGAACTTGTGATGCTGATGTTAACATCGTTGAATTTTTTCGTGCGTAGATGCGAGCATCTGATGAAACTTGTCGCTGCCGTTGGCGTTGGCGTCAAGGTGCTCTTGTAGTAGATGGTCTTCCTCCTCCTAAGGCCGTCTTCAGGACCACCGGGCGACCTGCTCCATACCGGGGAGTCGATGTCGTTGCGGGCGGGTTGGTAGACACGCAGCTAAGTCGAGCCGTCTCTGCAGGCAGATGTGATCCTCCCAGTAGACAAGTGGTAGTAGCCCAAACTCCCACTCGTACGTCCACTGGGCATCGGCGTAACTGCAGAGATGGTCCAAGTTGCTGCCCGTCGATCCATCCAGTCCGCAAGTCGTTCAACTCCCATGGTGAGGGAGGAGATCCAGCGTCGCCCTTCCCACTGGCTGCCACCCAGCAAGACTTCAATGCAACTGCCACCATTGCATCGGTGTCATCGCGTGGCGAGAGAGAGACCCTCTCACCACGGACCCCCGGTTGGGAATGGGCCAAGCTAGAAAGGGTGAGATTATCGTCCAATTGATCGCAGATCCTTATGGACGTTCTTCTTGAAGACTGCAAGCTTTCGACGACCGTTTGTTTATAGTCTCCAAGTCCCAGCAAGGGGCGTCACTCTCTTTTGTTTGACGTCACATTAATCTAGCAGACGAATCACGTCACATCTACCTGCTTTTAAAATTGAATAAACAAAACCTAAACAACTTGAACCGAATGAAACAATAGAACACATTTTAAACAATAATAAGTCTAACAAGCAACTAGTGTTGTGGTAGAATCGTTCATAGGAAAGCTTGTAACCTAAACTCAAGAAAATCATCCAATGAAGGTAAGCAGTTAAGTTCTTTCAACAATCAAATGAATTATTCATTTGTAGCCAATGTACTCAGTGGAATCCCTCAGGGTAGCATACTTGGACCCATTCTCTTTACTATTTTTTATTAATGATCTTCCTGAGTGTGTAGAATCTCCATGTAAAATATTTGCTGATGATACAAAAATGTTTAACAAATCATGTAACTGTCAATTACTTCAGCAAGATTTGAACAAACTACAGGACTGGACTACTAAATGGAATTTATATTTTAATACAGATAAATGCAAGGTTATGCATGCTGGTAGGAAAAATCCAAACAAAGATTATACTATGACTAAGAACGATGGTCCCGTTTCATTAATAACATGTGAGAAGGAGAAGGATTTGGGAGTTATATTTGATAAAGATTTATCTTTTGATGCATGTATTCAAAGCTGCGTAAATAAAGCGAATAAAATGATAGGGTTAATTAAAAGAACATTTATTAATATTGATTATGACATATTTACCAAACTATATAAAGCACTAGTAAGGTCACATTTAGAGTATGGCAACAATATATGGTATCCTAAATATAAATATCAATCAGTAGCTATTGAAAAAGTTCAACGAAGGGCTTCAAAGCTTGTTAAAAAATGCAGAAATATGACTTATGAAAACAGACTTCTTTATCTTAATCTCTATTCCCTTAAAGGTAGAAGAGTCAGGGGAGACCTGATTCAAGCATATAAAATATTTAATGGTCATGTTGATTTGTCATGGGATGATTTCTTTAAATCTGTACAATATGATATAACAAGGAATTCATATGGTAATTTAAGGTTTTCATTAAGTGATATAACACTAACATTAAAAAATATTGTTTTACTAACAGAATTGCTAACCTATGGAATGATTTACCAGTGGACCTAAAATGTGCACCCAATACTAATACATTCAAAAATCGTCTAGATAATCATCCAAAATTTATAAATATATTTAGAAGCATTGATTAAAATTGTATGATAGGAAAATTCAACCGATTACACCTTGATCAAAGATACAAAATAAAAATTGATGATTCGATGGGACTGCCAAAAAGCTTGACGGCTTATTTAGTCCCTACCCCTACTACTACTACTACTACTACTACTAATTATGTTTTGAATGCCGATTACACATAGTCTTTAAGGTAGGCAGGTGTTTTGATGGTGCGCCCACATCGCGTGCGTCCTGGGTCTGCGTGTTGTGGTGGTGGTTGTCCAGCAGCGTGGTCCAGTCCTGGATCATCTTCTTGAAAGCGGCCATCAGTCTGCACCCTGGGTGGTTCAGGTCTAGTAGGAGTCCCATTTCTGCTCCTTCCATTTGTTTTTGTCCCTTCTCCGTCTGTTGAAGATTCTGCTCCTGGGTTTGGCTGATTGCGTGGCCTGTTGAATCTCTGCCTGGGTTGTTCCTTGTCCAGTGAGGCACCATTTGTTTCGCTTTTTGCTGTTGATGATGCTCCTGATGGAACTGCAGACTGGTAGGAGTTTCTGTTGGTGGGGTAGAAGATCATAGTTTCTCTGGGTGGTTGAGACATTGGCTTGCTCTCGCTTGTTTCTCTGATGTCCCGCGATTTCTTCTGAATCTACGCCCATCTTCGGTGCGTATGTTGTACGACCGTATCTCAACCTGTCTCTCAACTCGGGCTTTTACCCATCTTTTGGAACCAGGAGGTCGGATCCGAACCATTTGTCCAGGCTTCAAGTCCGTCAGTTCCATAGTTCCACGGTTATAGTATCTCGCCTGTTTCTCCTTTCTGGCATGTAGTCCATGGGAGGCTTCCTTGACTGAGGGTTTCAGCATGGACGTGTTTGTAGGCAGCTGTGTTCTGGTCCTTCTTGAGAACTGTCTCTGTGCTGGTGAACTGTCCAGTAGTTCAGATGGAGTGTTTCGTAGCTCCAAAATTGTCAGGTATGCGTCTTCTCCACTGTGGTGGCATATCTTAATCAATTTTTTTATTATTTTGACAGCGCTTTCTGCTTTCCCATTTGACTGGGGTAATAAGGCGAGCTTGTCACATGTTCAAATCCATAGACTTGAGCAAAGTTTTTGAACTCCTTTGAGTTGAAAGGAGGTCCATTGTCTGTCATCAGTCTTTCCGGTATTCCATGCCTCGCAAAGTGGGCTTTCATTTTGTTGACAACTTTCCCGCTGTCTTTTGTGGAGAGTTTATCAACTTCAAAGAAATCAGAGTAGTAGTCCACCACTACTAAGTAACTCTTCTTGTTGAACTCAAACAGATCTGCTGCTAGATATTGCCATGGCAGGTCAGGAATGGCACTGCTGATCAACGGTTCCTTTTGGTGGCTCCTGCTGAACTCTTGACATGTGTGGCAGTCTTTCACAAAGTGTTCAATGTCCATGTTCATCTTTGGCCAATAGGCCACTTCTCTTCCTCTTCTGATACATCCTTGAATGCCGGCGTGACTTTTGTGCATCTTCTGCAAGAAAGGACTTCACATTTGTTTTGGCACGACTACCCTGCTCGCCTTGAAAATCACTCCATTTTGAACTGACAGTTCATCTCGAAAAGGAAAGTACACTTGTATGTTTTCGTGGAGTGATTTTTTCTCTTCTGGCCATCCCTCCAAGATGATTCTCATCAACTGGCTCATGTCTTCATCCTGCTTTGTTGCCTTTTTCAGTTCCTCCATGGTTGTCTCACACACAGAGAGCTCCTGCGTGATGTCCATGTCTTCCAGTTCTGTGCAGAAAATCAGTTCTTTGTGGCTCATTTGTTTTTCTGGCTTCCCACTCACAGTTCTGCTCAGTGTGTCTGCCAAATACATCTCAGTCCCTTTCTTGTAGACCACTTCATAGTCATATTTCTGGGTATGAAGCAGCATCCTTTGGATTCTCTTTGGGGCTGACAGCAAGCTCGTCTTGTGGATCACTTCCAATGGCTTGTGGTCTGACTCTACTGTGATTTTGTGCCCAAACACATATCTTTCAAATCTGTCAAGACCAAAGACTATTGCCAACATTTCTTTTTGGATTTGGGCATAGTTCTTTTCTGTTTCTGTCAAGGCTCGAGATGCGTACTGTATTGGTTGTCCATCCTGTAGAAGGCATACTCCAAGACCATAGCTTGATGCATCACACTGCAGTGTGATTTCGGTCTTCTCTGCAGGATCAAAGTAGCGCAGAACAGGAGGATTTGACAGCGTGCTTTTGACTTTTTCCAGTGACTTTCCATGCACATCAGGATCCCATCTGAAGTGAACATCTTTTCTCAACAGTTCTCTCATTGGGGCTGCTTCTTCTGAAAGGTGGGGAGCAAACCTTTGAAGGTAACCCACAACTCCCAGCAATCTCTGGACATCTTGCTTTGATTCCGGGGTTGGTAGCTGTTGAACTGCTGCAATTTTCTTTGGGTCTGGTTTGAGGCCATCTCTTGACAGAATGTGTCCAAGGTAGGTGATCTCTTTTTGCTTCAGTTCCACTTTCTCTCTGTTCAGCTTTAATCCTCTTTCACGGCATCTTTGTAGCAGCATTTTCACACGTTCATCATGATTCTTCGCTCCTTCTTCATCCGAATCACCTTCCCCCCAGAGAATGATATCGTCATGCACTGCCACCACGCCTGGTAGGTCAGCCAGTTCCTGATCAATCCTTCTCTGGAATTCTTCTGGTGCTACCGATATTCCGAACGGCATTTTGTTCCACTTGTATTTTCCAGATGGGGTTTCGAACGTTGTGAAGTAACTGCTTTTTTCATCAAGTTCCACATGCCAAAATCCATTCTTCAAATCAAAGTGTGAAAAGTATTTTGCTTTCTTTAGCTTCGGTAAAACATCATCCAGTGTTGGAGTTGGATATTCATTCCTTTTGAGTGCCTTGTTCAAAAGTTTTGGGTCAATGCAAAGTCTGATTTTTCCGTTGGGTTTTATTGCCACCACCAGACTACTAATCCAGTCTGTTGGTGTTTCCACTCGACTGACAACTTTCAACTCCTCCAGTCTTTTCAGTTCATCTTCCACTTTCTTTTTTTTTTTACCGTGAGTGGCCATTTTCTGCAGGGTATTTTGACTGGAACTGATCTTTGTCAGTCTGAAGGCGCAGTTTCCCCTCAAATTGTCCAACTTCTCCGTCAAAGACATCTTTGAACTGGTCCAAAACGTTGGCAGCCTCCTTTCTTTTGGTCACCACAGCAATGTTTTCAGTGTTGACTGTGATCAAATTCATGCTTTGTACCACTTTTAATCCCAAGATCCGAGTACAGTTTTCATCTGTGATGACAAATCTCACTTTGTAGGTGTTTCCATTTCCTTTCACCTGGAGGTTTCATCTCGGACTTGTTGAACATGACTAACTTGCTTTTAGTCTTTTTCAGCTTCTTCAGGTTTGTGTCTCCAGACACCTCTCTGTAGATCTTCTTCGACATGACATTGGTTGATGCCCCAGTGTCCTCACTTGGTTTCCGTTGATGTGCAGTCTTGCTTTGACTTTCTTCTCAAATGTCCTGTGTTGCACTGCATTGATTCCATCATCAGAGTCACTCTCATCTTCTGTTTCAGACAGTCTTTGAATATTTCTTTCTCCTGTCTTTCTTTTCGGTGCTTTCCAGACAGTGGAAAAATGATTTTTTCTTCCACAGTTCAAACAGGTTTTCCCCAAAGCAGGACATTCTTCTTTTCCTTGTTTGTGCTGTTTTCCACAGTATATGCATCTTTCAGCGGATATTCTTTCTTTTTGCTACCTTGTCCATTCTTTCTGGAATGCATAGCGTTGACATCTTCATTTTCAGTCCTGTCTTCTCCACTCTTCATGACCATGCTGTGCTGCTGGCTCATTTCGTGTGCTTTGCATATGTCTAAGCACTTGTTCAATGTCAGTCCTCTTTCCTCTAACAGTTTCAGTCTGAGGTTTTTATTTTTCACTCCAAGAACAATCTGGTCGCGTAGCAATCTTTCTTCTAGCTTTCTATCGCCAAAATTGCAAGACTTCATCAGCTTTCTCAACTCACAGACAAACTGCTCTATGGGCTCACCTGCTGCCTGGTGTCTTTTGTGAAACATGTAGGCTTCATACGTCTCATTTGTTTCTCAGACACAGAATTCTTCAAACTTCTGCAGTATTTTGTCCAAATCGTTCTTTTCTTCTTTACTCTCGAACGGCAATCCTTCTAAAATGTCAAGTCCTTCAGAGCCAACACATGACACGAACGTTGCAGTTCTGAACTCTTCAAGAGTCTCAGACTCTTGATCCTCCTGTTTCAAGTCAGTCACAATCTCGTAACTGTTCCACAGTCTTTTGAATCGCTTCCAACTGCTCTGAAGATTATCGTTGACCTCCAATTTCGGTAATAACGGGATATTCCGTCTTCTTTGTTGTCTTTGATTCCCTCTTCCTTCTGCTGCTTCGTCGTGATCAGCCATTGTCAAAATTGTGATTGTCACTTTGTCTCACTGCCTTCTGATTCTTCGTTCTTTTCTTTATCCTTCCTTTGCTTTCTGGTTTGACTTAAATCGTCGTACTAGATCCCACTTATTGTCACCATGTTTCCTTAGTATAATCTATAAGGTGGGCTGGATTTGTACTTGATCAAAACAGGGCCAAGCTTTCGACGACCGTTCGTTTATAGTCTCCAAGTCCCAGCAAGGGGCGTCACTCCATTTTGTTTGACGTCACATTAATCTAGCAGACGAATCACGTCACAATTATTATTTATTATTATTATTATTATTATTTATGCATGTGATGCATTAAGATGTGTAGAAACTTTTTATGAAATTTCTTAATATTTTCCCCTTGGGGTTTCCTAGTTATGACGTCATCAATTCTATTCTACACAACGATTTTACAGACCCTAATGAATCACATGCAACAAAGCATTCATGTAATAATCGAAAGTGATAATATTCTGTCCCCCCAAAAATCACATTATAATTATGGAACTTGCAGGTCTAAAGCTAGAATTAATGATGTCGTAAGTGGAAAACCGATGGGGGAAATTCTAATTTTTACACAAATATTCTACAGATCTAAATGCATTAAATGCAGCAAAAAATGAACTGTAGTGATTAAAACATATCAGATTTTTCAAAATATATTTTTCTTCTCATACTTTTATGCTGCATAACTCAGAACTCAGAAACTCCAAGGGGACTTTTCACACAGAGATTCCAGTGCAAAATCAGTCCATTGCCCTCTCTTGCCCTCTGCTCGCCTATCTCTGATGAACTTGATGGATGGGGTGCTAGCTGTTTGCTTGATCATGCGTTATTTCGTCAAAAGGTCTTACATAAAGGAGACTCATTCAGTCATCAACTTTTTCATTTATTTGCTCGTTCGTTCTTTTGTACATTCCTTCATTTTTTCTTTCCTTCCGATTTGTTCATTTACTGCACCACAGAAGATTCTCTGGTCAAGTCAATGTCTTTGGTTTCAGCACTTGTTATCTCTTCGAACATGTAGGCCCTAACTGACCACCCCCCCCCCCCCTCTCTCTCTCTCTCTCTCTCTCTCTCTCTCTCTCTCTCTCTCTCTCTCTCTCTCTCTCTCTCTCTCTCTCTCTCTCTCTCTCTCTCTCATATTCCCATCTTATCTCTTTTTTCTTCTTCTTTAAAGTGGTACTATTCTGAAAACATGTCGTTGTCTCAGAATTGTTCCCCTTTTTCGTACTCAATTTAAGCCATAAATGTTCTTGCTTGATGTTTGGCATGAATGTGTGAGTGAGAGGGCACGGTGCAAAGAAGCTATTGTAGCTTATCCTTTTTACCCTCAATAAAACATTCATAGTACTATTTCAATAAAACATTCGTATTTCGCATTTCGTATTTCTCTCTCTGTGCAGTGTGCCGCTCCTGTGAGAAGACTAATAATAAATAAGGTGACAGTGCATGGGAAAAACCAGACATAATGGAATATTGGCTTACATTGAAATTTCATTTTTACGTGGTGGAGCAAAGATAGCTTGTTAATACACAAAACACCAAACTGAGTTACCTTGTCTAGTTTTTATTTCATAATTATTTGAAATTTGGCATTGGAAATAGATCATTTGCAGAAACTGGGCATAGAAGATACAATTTTGCCTCTTTGTTTCTATTGACTTGATTTAGAAAACGATCAAATAAACAAAGAAATCATTCAAAATTGTCTTTCATGTTGTGGATACTGGTAGAATACATACAAATAGACATAAATATGACCTAATTAAAAAAAATGATATTTTAGGGGTTGTTGACTATTTTTGGCTTTTGCTCAAAACATTCTGAGCGACTTATGTAGGTTTTCTCCATGCACCGTCACCTTGTTTAAAATGCGCTCCTGTATGAGTCCTGACCATCTGTCACGTGACCACAAGTGATTGTACACGCGTGTCTCAGGTATGCTATAGAGAATGGGCATTGTTCCATCACACATTAGCATGAGAAGGTTCAACGCAGGGCAACAAAATTGGTTAAGGGATGTAAAAGTAAAAGCATGACCTATGAAAATAGACTTTTGTATTTAAATTTATACTCACTTAAAGGAAGAAGGGTAAGGGGAGACCTTATTGAAGCACATAAGATATTCAATGGCCTTGTTGATCTATCTTGGAATAACATATTTAAATCACCTCAATGCAGTACAACAAGAAATTCATACGGTAAAGTTTTTATTAAGCAATGTAATTTACTAACACAGTTGCTAATTGTTGGAATGATTTAACTTTTGATTTAAAATGTGCACCTAATGTTAATATATTCAAAAATCGTCTTGATAATTCTCCAAAATTAGTAAATGTATTTAGAAGCATTGATTATTAATTTTTATATTATAGGAAAATTCAACCGTAAAACCTTGACCGCTAAAAAAAAAAAAAAAAAAAAAAAAATATCAAATTGGAAATCGATGGGACTGCTAAAAAGCTTAACGGCTTGATTAGTCCCTATTCTTCTACTACTACTACTACTACTACTACTACTACTACTACTACTACTACTACTACTACTACTACTACTACTACTACTATTATAATGTACAAAAAAGGGCTAAGTGTTGATTTTGTCCACTAACATACCCCGTCTTAAAGGGGCACCCTGACGGATGAGTTTTTGTAAGAAACACGTCGAGATCACCAGGAAAACACCCTTTACAGATATTTCAACACTCAGTTTGCTCTGGTTTCCAAGATATCAAACAGTCAAATCGGCGATTTTTCCTTGGCGGAGGTGCTGGAAGTCAAATTCTTTCACCCAAAGAGAGGGCGTTTGCCGTCTCTTTTCTAATGGCCGCTAAATCGTTTGCACGAAATTTTCGCAATACAAGCCTTTTTTTTTAAATTTAAATTTATACAGTTTATCTAAAGGAGTTTCGCTGACAACAAAGGAAATAGCTCCTTTTTTTTTTTTTTACTGCACTACAACAAAAAAAAAACCGCTTCAACCACAATGAGTGACCTCCACCCACCCCATCCAAAATGGCTACTCTCTCTCCGGCATCTCCGCCAAGAAGGAATCGAAATTAATTTCTAGGAAACCAGAGCAAAGTGAGTGTTCTGATCCTTGAAAAGGCTGTCTTTCTGGTGATCTCGACGTGCTTCTTGCAAAAAACTCATCCGTCAAGGTGCACCTTTAAACTTTAGTATCAGTTAATTAAATCACCAATCTTGGACGTGAACTAAATAAAACATGAACTGCACGGATGAAGCCACTTAACATTTAAAAGCGCCCCCCCCCCCCCCCCCCCCCCCCTGGGGATACCGGGGGTCTTTTGGATAAATAGTCCCCCCCTTCTGGAAGTTCTGTGTTAAGCTTGTAACTTCCTCTAATCTATCATTCTCTTTGACTCTGCCTTTTTCCTTTGCTTACTGTCATCTACTATCTTTCTGTCTTACCGGTCCATTCTCCTGCCTTTTTCCTTTGCTTAATATCATCTATTGTCTTTCTGTCTTACCGATCCATTCTCCTGCCTTTTTCCTTTGCTTACTATCATCTACTGTCTTTCTGTCTTACCGGTCCATTCTCCTGCCTTTTTCCTTTGCTTACTATCATCTATTGTCTTTCTGTCTTACCGGTCCATTTCTCCTGCCTTTTTCCTTTGCTTACTATCATCTATTGTCTTTCTGTCTTACCCGTCCATTCTCCTGCCTTTTTCCTTTGCTTACTATCATCTACTGTCTTTCTGTCTTAGTGGTCCATTCTCCTGCCTTTTTCCTTTGCTTACTATCATCTACTGTCTTTCTGTCTTACCGGTCCATTCTCCTGCCTTTTTCCTTTGCTTACTATCATCTACTGTCTTTCTGTCTTAGTGGTCCATTCTCCTGCCTTTTTCCTTTGCTTACTATCATCTACTGTCTTTCTGTCTTACCGGTCCATTCTCCTGCCTTTTTCCTTTGCTTACTGTCATCTATTGTATTTCTGTCTTACCGGTCCATTCTCCTGCCTTTTTCCTTTGCTTACTGTCATCTATTGTATTTCTGTCTTACCGGGTCCGGTCCATTCTCCTGCCTTTTTCCTTTGCTTACTATCATCTACTGTCTTTCTGTCTTACCGGTCCATTCTCCTGCCTTTTTCCTTTGCTTACTGTCATCTATTGTATTTCTGTCTTACCGGTCCATTCTCCTGCCTTTTTCCTTTGCTTACTATCATCTATTGTCTTTCTGTCTTACTGGTCCATTCTCCTGCCTTTTTTTCAATAAACATTTTCAAAAAGATTTCCTCAAGTCGGACTTGCTTGGCCTAAATATTTCTTAGTTAGGTGCATAACGGCAGCATGGCGCATCTGCGCTGATATGTCTGAGCCACCGAAGAAGAAGAGGAAGAAGACATTCAACAACTATTTCCACTATCATTCTAACACTGACGCTGTTGAATAAAATATCGTTCTTCTCTCTCTCTCTCTCTCTCTGTCTCTCTGTCTCTCTGTCTCTCTCTCTCTCTCTCTCTCTCTCTCTCTCTCTCTCTCTCTCTCTCTCTCAGTGTCTATTTACGTTAGTGCTTCAGATAAGTTTCCCAAAGCAGCCGTAGTTTAGTTTAGCTGCTTTTCCCCAATAAATCACCTGTAACCGTTGATCTATTAGCATTTGACGGGGAAGTTGGAACTGTATAGTGAGTACAAACTATACGTACGTGTCAGTGTGAATGCAAACGATAGTGCGTGCGTGCGTTTGGAATTTTGATTGATTGATGCGCGCGCGCGCGCGCGCGCGCGCGCGCGCGCGCGCGCGCGCGCGCGTGTGTGTGTGTGTGTGTGTGTGTGTGAAAGTCTAAGTAAAGTCAAGATTTTATTTAAAGATTGATATTGAATAAGCAAAAATGCATGCTTTATTTTCATCAAGCCGTGTGTGTGTGTGTGTGTGTGTGTGTGTGTGTGTGTGCGTGTGCGTGCGTGCGTGTGCGTGCGTGCGTGCGGTGTGTGTGTGTGTGTGTGTGTGCGCGCGCGAGAGCATGAATGCATGAATGAATGGATGGATGGATGGATGGATGGATATAGGCCTGTGAATGCATAGCATAAATGAGAACGTGTGTACACGAGTGCTTGTGCATGCATGCACATGTGTATGTGTGCATGTTTTTGAGAATAATGTGAGTGAATGTACCATGTGTGCATATTATGCGTGCATAAGTTATACAGTATTAGATTGTCAGCGTCTGTCTATCTGTGACTGTCTGTCTCTCCCTCTCTCCCTCTCTGCATAAAACCTAGTCTATGTCATGTGTGTGTGTGCCGTGTGTGTGTGTGTGTGCGTGTGCGTGCGTGTGCGTGCGTGCGTGCGTGCGTGTGTGTGTGTGTGTGTGTGTGTGTGTGTGTGTGTGTGTGTGTGTGTGTGTGTGTGTGTGTGTGTGTGAGTAGGGTGTTCCTTCTGCCCGTGTACGCTGTCATGTGTTTTTAGTTAAGCATGAATTCAATAATGGGATGATCAATAATATTCGAACCATTAACAACAACAGCACCTATAAAAGAATGATCAGAACTAGCAGCATCTTGATCAGCAGTAGCAGCAGCAGCAAAGGAAGCAAAACAATCATCAAGATTCAGTTACATGCAGTACAGTAGTACTTTGTTCGGAAAATGGCAGACCGTTTGCAAGGTGATTTGAGCAATTTCATTGTTTGTGAGATAAGAAGATAACCTCCTTGGCTTTGCGGCATCTTCATCAGGACTCACTATCATATTAGCATCATCATCTATCATCACACAAAAAGAGAGAAAAAGAAGAAGAAAATGAAAGGAAAGAAAAGGAACGATTAAAACAAACAAGCAAAAACGATAAAGTAAATGAAAAAAAGAGACATGGAAAAACTGAGATAAAGAAGAAGACAGAAGAAGGGAAAAAACAGAAGAAAGAAGAAAAAGATTAAGGAAAACAAAACAAAAGGAAGAAAAGATGGAAATGAAAGCAAAGAAAGAAATAAGAAGAAGGGAGAGGGAGAGCGAAGGAAAAGGAAAAGGAACAAAAACGGACAAAAAATTCAAGGTTCCAGAGCGGCAACGGCAACGGAGGACGAGAGCAACAACAACGGCTTGAGAGTGTGAGAGTGAGAGTGCGAGAGAGAATACGAATGCGAATGCGAATACAGCAAAACTCGGTTATAAGAAAATCGAAGGGAGATACATTTTTCTTTTCTTATATCCGAGTTTTCTTAAACAGCACACAGCTAAACGAAGAGGGTTCCACCCCCACTGCCCTCTCCCCTTCCTCAACGTTGAAATCTGTATTCCCTGAAAATGTACAAACCTACTTCTGGTGTAACATCTAGTTATTTAGTTTTTATATCATTTTCATTTTTTAGTTGTAATGTAATGTCAGCTTCTGCTACATGTGTCCACTTTAGCACGAGATTTGTTCTCTTCACCCAACGATCTAACCCCCTTTTTTTTTTTCCCCATTCCCCCCATCCCCATCCAACTGACCCTTGTTTCCAACTTCTGCCATTTATGATTGCGTACTCACAGTCCCCAACTTTCTCATCTCAAAACATTTTTTTTTCTTTTTTCCTTTCCCCCCTGGTTTGTGTTCACAAATGCAAGCCTGGCTCTTTCGTTTCAACTTGGTTGTATCATTTACGCATTGAACTGTAGAGGGGAAGTATTGGTTTTTTGTTTGTGGCTCAAGCCACAAACCTATAACTCACTTTTCTGGTCGGTCGGTCGGTCTGTCTGTCGGTCCAAAATTGTCGCACATTTTGACAAAATGTCGCACTTCAAATCGAGGCTACACTTCAAAATTTAATTGAGGCCGCTCTTTAAAATGATGTATTTTAAAAGCGTACAAAATAATAAACATACGTAATACAGACACTACAACAGACACGACGAGTATGCGGTGCTTCTTTTGATGAGTATAAGTAGGATACATAGTTTTAAATGTTTTCCAAAAAGATATAAAAAAGTTACGAAATGGTGCAGAGATAACATTCTGGTTTACAGATTAAAATTATTGAAAAGCCAGGGGAGGTAACTCATGATTGGAGTGGTAAAAATAGACCGCGTGCCACAAACTATGGCGATTTCGCGTTTGTTTATCTCGGTTTTTTGCTCCTTTTGATGGCTGCTTTTTGCTCCTTTTGTTATTTGCTATTTGCTGTTTTCTTATTTGTCTATGTAATAAAGGCGCATTCGAAGTCAAATTATTTCACCCAAAGAGAAGGCGTGTGCCGTCTCTTTTCTAATGGCCGCCTGCGTTTAGACCAAATCGTTTGCACAACATTTTTGTTTTTCTCACAACAAAAGCTCCATTTTTATTTTTACTGAACTACAAAAAAAAGAAAAACGCTTCAACCGCAATGAGCTTCAACCACAAGCTCAATTGAGTTTCAACCCCCAACTTCAAATTGAGGCTGCTCTTTAAATGAGTTTCGGTTTGAAATTTGGGTGCATTTGTATGGGAGTGAAACATGGTCAAAACAAGATTTCTTACCAGCTACAAGATGGAAAACACGTAAAACACGTGATCTGGGGGAAGACATGTCTTCCTGCCCCCCAAAAATTCAGAGCAAGCCAGCAAGCCAGCAAGCCAAAGAGAGAGAGAGAGAGAGAGAGAGAGAGAGAAGAGAGAGAGAGAGAGAGAGAGAGAGAGAGTTAATTTAAAACTTCCAAGCTTGTATTATAGGGACATAGTTGCATTGTTTTCAGATTGCTTTATTAGCCCTCTACTTCATTCCAGAATTTTGAGGTTTTGTGATTTTTGTACCTTCTTTGCTGTTGTTTTGCCCTCACAATATCACGAGAACCACTGCAGAAAATCTCTTTAAATGTTGTAGGTAGTATATCAGTGGAAGCTGCCCCCCACCCCCTTCCCGAGTGGAGACATGCTCCCCCTAAAAAATAATGAGAGAGAGAGAGGGGGGGGGAGGGAGGAGGGAGAGAGAGAGAGAGAGAGAGGGGAGAGAGAGGAGATGAGAGAGAGAGAGAGAGAGAGAGGAGAGGGAGGGGAGAGAGAGAGAGAGAGAGAGGAGAGAGAGAGAGAGAGGAGAGGAGTCAAAGTCAAAAATGGTTTAATTTTGTTAGGCCACTGGCCCATAACAATAACAATACAAGCATAAACTTTAAGTAACATCTCGTGCATTCCGCCTTTCACTCAAACATTGACGTCTAACTGTTAAAGCTTTGTGTATAAACGATGCTACTTTAGAGATTAGTTGAGAATTTTCGGAAGATAAGATTAGAGTTAACTTGAATAAAGATGGACAATTATAATATTTCTTTGGTATCCCCAATTCCATTCTAAGCTCTTTATATTTAGGACAAACAAAAAGAAAATGTACTTCGTTTTCTACTACATTTACACAAAATTTATCACCTTCATTGGATTTATATTGCAAAAAAGTGTTTTTTAATGGGTGACATTACCAATTCGAAACTTAGCAAAACACCTTCGCCAAGTTATGTTCTTGATGTCGTTCAAATAGCTTTTACAAGATATTGAATTACAAAATGTTGAATATATTTCAAAGAAGTCGTGATTTTCTAAAGCAGAATGCCAATCTTGACTGAAGGAATCAATAAGTCTCTGTTTAAACACAGAAATAAACAATTTTATATTTCCCACTCTCTGCGCTTCCCAAACAAACCCAAAACCATATCTGTATAGAACATTGCGTACACGACATGCCCATGTAACATAATATTGCCTCTGTAAACTAAGTAACATGTTATAACTTTTCTTTGGGTATCTGTCCTCATCCATGTTCACTATTCTTAACCAGAATTTCACACATTTTCTATAGGTATTAACAAAGAGAGGGTATATTCCTGTTTCACTATAAATCAATTGCCTTGGTGCTTTTGGGCTCACACCCATGAATCGTTTTAAAGCTGATAAATGAATACGTTCTATGTGATGTTGGTCAGAACATAAACCCCATACTTCCTATCCATATGTTAAAATCGGCTGAATTTGACAATCAAAAATTTTGAAAAATAGTTGTGGGGAAAGCTCTCCTATAGACCACATCAATCTAATAATTACGGAAACGCCCTTTCTTGCCCTATCTGCCAAATATTTTAGAGTGTAAGAAAACGAGAGCTTTGTAGATAGATAGATTCCGAGGTATTTGTAAATATTAACTATTAGTAGTTCTTGTCCACCAAGCGTCCATCTTTTAGATGAAGACAGATACCCACCATTTCTGAAAACAACAACATTTGATTTATCTAAATTCACAACTAAATCAAGTCGCTTTGCAGTATTGAATAATATGTTTAACTGATTCTGAAGACCCACAATAATATCTGAGAACAAAGCGACATCATCGGCAAAGAGGATGATGAACAATTCAATAAGTTCTGGAGATAGCTGTATGCCATGCTTGCCATTACTAAGAACATCTTTTGTTAATTCATTAATGAAGAGTGAGAATAGAACAGGAGAGCAAACTTCACCCTGCTTCAAACCACGAGGACACAAAAAGGCTTCAGTTAAGTCACCGTTTGCGCGCACTTGTGCTTTCACGACATTATACATGCTTTGTAAAGCTAAAAAGATCTTTCCATTTAAACCATTTGCAAACAGTATTTTCCATAACTTATCCCCACTAACAAAATCGAAAGCCTTTCGAAAGTCAATGCAAGCTACATATAGCTTTCTATGTCTCAGCAGTTGCTTTTGAATAATAGAATAAAGAGTAAATATGTGGTCAAATGTACTATGTTTTTCTCTAAGCCCTGCCTGCTCTTCCCCAATTATGCCACCTAAGAGAGAGAGAGAGAGAGCCGAGAGAGAGAGAGAGAGAGAGAGAGAGTTGATGAAAATAAATATAAACAAGTGCAACGCCGAGCGGCTGCAAAGTCCCCTCGCAGCATCGCCGAGCTACTCCGAAATTGGAATGTGTCGGCTGTACACACAGCGGGGAGACCATTGAGAACTGAAAACAGGACGCACGCACGGCCGGATGGACGGCCGGAAAGAAAGAAGTGGGACATATCGGGCCTGGGATCATTTAGTTTCCACCTATGCACTATCGTGAAACCCACTCACCTCCTCCCCTAATGCATCTCCTTCTCCCATCCAGCCAGTCACTGAGGCAAGCAAGACTCGGCGATGCCAGCAAGCTAGCACACCCACGCAGGAACTCAGTAGTCAAGTGTGAGCCACAGTGCTACAGCCAACTGTTTGCTACCCCCCCCTCTCTCTCTCTATCCCTCTCACCCACCTCTCTCTCTCTTCTCTCTGTCTCTGTCTCTTTCCCTCACCGCTCTCTTTCTCTCTCTTTCTCTTTCTCTCTCTCTGGGTGTTTCCAGCCGTGTTGGTGGAGTCTAGGCTTACGGGTTCACTTGTAATATTTACATCAAATGATCAGTCAACAGATAGTTTCAAACCATGAAGTTTCCAACAATGCTTTGTGAAATTTTCAAATAAAAAAAAAGAACAAAAAAAAGAACGAGCGCAGAGAAAAACTTCATGACAACTGTGTTATAGACCATTCATTAAGAAATGTTGTGGAAAAAAAACTGCATTGAAATACATGCAAAACTTCGCGAGATATTAGCGATTATGTGTTTTGGGGGGTTGAAACCCCGTAACTGGCGCGACCTTGACCTTAATGTAAAACTAAATACATCAGTGGATAGCTTGCATCTTGGCAAACTAGTATACCCAATTTGATGATGATAGACTGAATAGTTTTTTTTGAGAAAAACGGACGAATAGCCGGATGGAGGCACGCCGGACGGACGCCGTACGGACCAGACAAAAACAATAGTTCCCGAACCTTCGGCTCGGGGACTAAAAATTCGCCGGCACCACGCTCGCAAGTAGAGTGGTAGGTTCTTCAGTTAAGAAAACAACAAGAACAAAAACTTCTTTGCGGAAGTAAGAACTTGAATCTGCACGTGACAGTTGCATGTGATCGCGCGCGTGACGTTGTAGACACGCGTCCTCACAAATGACAGTATGTGCAGAAGTGAAGTGGGAAAAGGCAGAGTGGGACAGAAAGAACATTTCGCATGGCATTGGATGGGAAGATTACGTGGATGGCTGCTTTTAAAGGTGGACCCTGACGGATGAGCTTTTTGCAAGAAACACGTCGAGATCACCAGAAAGACAACCTTTAATTTTAAGGATCGGAACCCTCACTTTGCTCTGGTTTCCTAGAAAATTAAACCATGAAAAACGGCGATTCCTCCTTGGCGGAGATGCCGGAGAGAGTAGACAATTTGGATGGGGTGGGTGGAGGCCAATCATTGTGGTTGAAGCGTTTCCTTTTTTGTAGTGCAGTAACACAAAAAAGGAGCTATTTCCTTTGTTGTGAGCTAAACTCCTTTTGATAAACTGTATAAAATTTTAAAAAAACTAAAATAAAAAGGCTTGTATTGCGAAAATTTCGTGCAAACGATTTGGCGGCCATTAGAAAAAGAGACGGCACACGCCTTCTCTTTGGGTGAAAGAACACGGACTTCCAGCTCTCCGCCAAGGAGGAATCGCCGATTTGACGGTTTTGATTTATAAGAAATCAGAGCAAAGTGAGTGTTGCAATTTCTGTAAAGGGTGTTTTCCTAGTGATCTCGACGTGTTTCTTGCCAAAAGTCATCCATCAGGGTGCCCCTTTAAAGGGCTCCGCCACATGGGCGGCCATACTCCGACTTCAGGGGGACTTCGCTCCATTCATGGAGCCACCCACACATTCACTCCACCCATGGAGGAACAACAGCCAACAATTCTTTACAGCGTGTAGGGAGAACTGCCACTGGTAAAGACAGCTTCCAATGGGCACAGCCGCATCATTTTAATATTGGCCATGGGTCAATTTCACTTGCATCACATGTACAGACACAGTGAATAGCCAAGGACCCTTGACCACTGCCATTTGTAATCTATGAAAGTTACATGCGTAATGGAGATACCAAAGAAAACTTAATTCTTTAATTAAATGCACTTGCTTGCACACTATCATGGTGATGTCATGTTCTTCATCATTGTGTGACGTCATTGACAATATGATGTAAGGGCCTGTGACCAACAGTCATGGGTTCTTGAGTTGTCTCCTTCACTTGCTAGTAACTTCATTCTGGTGAGACAGATGCTTACTGCTGATTGTGCACTTCTTAGTTATTGTACAATTTGCAAATGTTTTGAAGTTTTCAATCCTGGAAAACGTAGCTTCCAAAAAAGTCACCCTCTAATTCATTTTTTCCCCAGTCCTGAATGCGCAAAGCATGCCGTTTTTGAAGAAAATGACTGTCGATAATTCATATACATAACAGTTATGTCATTGAGAGAAAGAAATGAGAAGAGTGACACTTCTTTGAGTACAGTAGAAAAGATGATGCGTAAACATCTTCTATTGAGAAAGCTTGGGTACCCAATTTCCTAAGTGATAAATATTAGAAACGATCTAATTATTGTCTGACAGAAATGCTTTGAAAGTTTTAGCCAAAATGGACCCAAATAAACGCATTAATTTCCGCGACGTCATCAGAAAGAACCAGACTTGGCAGAGTTCAGTTCCTGCATCATTTTAAAATAAAAGCGCCATTGAGATGTAAAGTGGTCTTGTTGTGACAAACCAGTTGTGCTGCAGTCAACATTCCATGTTTGCTACTAATGCTAGTGACAGGTTTTTTTTGGCAGCAATAGCCCCTCCTCTGCCCCTTCAATTCATTTAAGACGGTTTCACGTTTGGGTTAGGAAAACGGTTTGGGATAGGCTTAGGGATAGGTTGTAGAGTCAGCTTAGTCATCAAACTTTATTATTTTGTGTATTTGATTACTAAACTGACCCTAAACCTATCCCTAACCCAACCCCTATTTCAAACTCAAATCCACACAAATATCCCAAACCTATTCGTAACCCTAATTGAAACCATCTATGAATGGAAGGGGCAGATGAGGGAGCTATTCTTAAAATTTGCCGTTTTTGCCTTTCTTTAATAACCACAGGGTCTGTCATCATTGATACTATCCAAAGACAACACTTACAGCAACCCATTGTGCTCAAGTGGTTTTGACGCAGTTACCATATCAGTCTGACAGCGACGCCCAACCATTGATACAAGCAAGAATCTACTTTTGCATGAAAACGTTAAGGTCGCTGTGACCTTCCAAGAGGAGCAAGGTAATCAATGTTTGGAACACTTATTTTGCAGACTGTCAACGCCATTCATGCCATAAGAAGCACTGCTGAGATGTTGTATTGACTTTAATCATCTCACCGTCAAACTGAAACAAAAGAAAATGCAAAACCCATTCAAGTCTAACTTAACTTACATTTGTGTGTGATTTTTTGTTTTTGTTGTTGTTTTCGGGGTGTGTTTTTGGCTGTCCCATCTTCTGGGCCATACAGTGGCGTTGCTCCCACGCCGCTCTTTCCGAATCCCAATTCGCAGCTACACCTCGGCTTGTTCAAGTCGCAGAATCCGAGGCCAGCAGTCCAAGGGGAGCGAATCTATGTTAGGCCATCAGGAGGCAACCAACCGAGGAGACACTGCACTTCTGCTGAGTCACTTCAGTGGAGTTCAGTGGAGCCTGTTCAGGGGACACCACCTACTAAGCCCCCTACTGACGACAATATTATCTTAGTCGCAGAGCCAGCGCTGAGTGAGGTCTTCCTCCGAGGGCGCCACTATGACCCGTCCACCGATCGCTCACCAGAACACAACTGATCCCTCATGACTGTGACCCGAAACCGCACAAATGCATCATAAACTGGATTTGGAAAATTGAAACTGAGGTCACCATGAGAGCAGGGAATGCAAAGCCACAGAATTTGAGACATGTTTTAATTTTATGATTGATGGAAAATGCGGACCCGATGATAACGATAATGGATGAATCCTATGGAGTTCCGTCTCGGTCTGAGGATACATGACCCAGCTGTACTTTATGCTTCATTTCATAATGATACCCCGGCGTGAACCTGTCCCGAGAAATACAGACACCTGCAGTGTTTGGTCATGAAATTAGAACAACATTCTCAAAATAGCATCCGTTAAGAGGATGAAGCTCGACTGTGTGGTTTCAATCCTTCCATTGAGCCCATAGCCACTCACTCAAGGTAGGAGTCGGTCCAGGACCCAAAAAAACATCGCCTCTGATGAGAATCGAACCCAATACTTCCCAGCCATTAGTCCGCGACGCTAACCACTACACCATGCCAGCTGGTGTGTGTGTTATTTGTTGAAAGAACCAAATAAATTTAAAAAAAATGTAATAACTTGTTTTGTTTGTTTTCTCCCATAAGAAACAAAACAATATTCCTTGAATAAGCACAACACAAAGAAATGGTGTATCATCTCTTCACTTTCAGTACACACAATTACAAAATGTCTTTGTCTTCAACAAAAAACTCAATTGTCGCAAAAATAATGTTCTTAGCTCAGTCTCATTCACACACGATCGTTCCACATGTGTCATACACAAATAAAAAGACTTAAAAACAACAAACCTTTACCAATGCTAATTGGCCACACAAATCAACAATACACTCTTCTAATTAAAGTGAACATATTAAATTCACCTTGATGGCGACTTTTTCTTGGATTTGGAGATGAATGGCATTGCGTGGTTTGAGAACTTTCATTGACTGTGGAAAATGGAGGTTCCAGTGAAAACGTTCGGTCAACGTAGTAGCCTCTAACAAAATTAAAGACATTAACTTATTTACAAATTTGTACACAAAAATGAAATATTTAAGACATTAAATATAATCGTTAGTGACAGATTATACTCATTACAAAAAACATGTCTTGAAAAGCTCGCAAAACAAAAACAGCTTTGGAACTTAGATTAACGTAATTTAGCAATGTACGAAAATAAAAGAGTGAAATTGGCCTGGGATATTTCAAAACGAAAGAAATAAAGAAAAATCAATAACGATACCAATCCCGTATTCAAACGACGGCCCTCACACGCACTCCTGCAATCCGTCCGTTATTATAATATTACATTATACAAAAACCAATGTTTAAAAACCAACACATTACTGCTCCACTAGATCGGGATGCCTTCCCTTGTTGTCCTGGTTACCCATCAAACTGCTAGATCCCACCCTCGGCGTCCATGTACTATACCAAAAATCCCCATCTTCACAACATCCATTGCTGTCCCTGATGGCTTTTACACAGACTTCATGTAGCATCACATGACTCATTTATTTCCTTATCAGTTTAGAGTGTTTGGCTGGGCGAACTTTTCTGGCCCCTGGGCCCTCACAAAAAGCACAAGATCACAGTTCCGACCCTTACCTGAACGAAGCTACCAAAACGACCTTGAAACATGGCGTGGAAGGCTGGAATTCCTTTGTTCCTGTTTTATGGACCCAAGGACAAACTTTAATGAACAACCCATGTAGTCAGGCTGCCAGTCTTCCACACTCTGGCTAGGATTGTCTGCCTGCCTGCCTGTCTGTTACTCTAGCTATGAATTAATACATTATTGGCCGCATATCCACTGAAAGGAAGCATCCTTTTGTTACCACATACCAATGTTTCCACACACCATTGTTGTATGCTAGTCTGTCGTTTCCGACAATGACTGCCAGATAACAGAGGGGGGGGGGGGGGGGGGGGCATATACTATTCTGGCAGGCTGGGCAATAATTTGTTTATAGTGGAGATACCTTGCCCATGTTACATCCCCACTCTCAGCCAAAGGGATTTGAGGACACAGCTGGCATTGAGGAAGGTCCCCAAAGGCCAGCCCATCCCTTTGGCTGCAGCACCAGAGCCGTTGCAAGGGCCCCCTTGTTCGAGATTCAGTCTTCCACAAGAGACTAAACTGTACTGTGATTTTCCATTACTGTAGAAAATCATCTATTGTTATCACATACCATTAGACCCACATACCGCTATTATAGGTATGTGGGAACAAAGGTATGTGATACCAATCAATATGGTATGTGGTAGTTATTGCATTTTTTCATTAATATTTATATCATAATTGCGGGAATAACAGTATGTGGGACTAGTCGCACCACAATTGTGGGACCTGCGGTATGTGGATCCACTGATATGTGGTACTAAATGTGTGCCTGACACGTCAATTATTCCCAGATACTTTTGTTTTCACATAGTACTTGTAAGCATACATACCATTGAACCCACAACATTCTTGTGATAATATCTATGTGGGACAAAAGCTTTGCATTCTCATTGGTTCCTGAACACAAACGGCAAGCCATACGTACGTACTTCCAATGCATTGCATCTAAATACCAAATGGTATCGAATGGTGCCGAATAGTGCTGAATTGTACCAAATAAAACCAGACGGTTACAATGAGCACTGAATGTGTCTTTTAAATTAAAACGCTATGCGGCAGTCGGTTGTGCAACGGGCACACCAATATTACAACAATCCTTTATCCAGGATCATTTTATTGTCTGTTATCGACTTACTTGTGACTAAACTAGGCCTATTCTTAGAATCAACTCCCAATTATAGACAATTTTGGCCACTGTGGTCGTTTGAGGTTCAACTTTAATTTGTCATTCCAATTGTTCAATGATACATTATTAGGATTATCGCCAACACTATCATTCCAGTCACACAAATATGACACCAAACATGCCTTGTTAAACTCAAATCATTTCAGGACTTCAGGATTCTGGCTTGGAGCTAGTCATGACGTCACAGTGCTCTGGCTACATCATCATGGGAAACAGGAGTGGACATTTCGAAGAAGACATACGTATACCTGCATCACCTGGGTTTCTTGTGACCAGTTTTAAACCACTGGTAAGGGAGAGCCAGCATTATGTATCTTTAAGGAGTCATGGGATTTCTCGTAGACACATGTGGAGTAACAAGCGTCTTTACTCATCTGCGGCTCGTATATACGATGCTCCAAACAAGACATATTATTTATATGCAATCAGTAGCCATAACGAAAGAAGCACATGGTCAGGTGTTCACCAGCATTTCCAGTTCTTCTTTTCTTTCTTTAGCGAAGCAAACAAACCTCAAAGGCTGACCAGGCTGTTCTCTTCATTCAAACCTGATTCCATGGACCAGCCCCTTCGCCTGTGGAACTGCTCCGTGGAGAACTACCCCAGCTTCCAGCTTCACCTGGACTGTAACTTGCTGACAGAGTGCGAGGACGGACGGGATGAAACCGGACGCTGTCCCTTCAGCAGTGAGGACTGCCAGGGACTGGTGGCCATGTGTGGTCGATGCTACAAATTCATTGTACATATCGACGTATTCACGTCTCGTGAAACCAGCGATGAGACGAGCTTTAATAATACAGGGAATGAGCAGTGTGAATCACACGGTGGGGTAGTTGGTTTCCCTTCATGCGTGTATGACTTGTACAATAATCTGGCAAAAAGATCTGGGAGATTTTTTAACTTTGAAATAGTGTCAGCTGGTTTACAAATAGCAAAGCCATCAATGCCTGTTCTTTATGAATACTCGGTGCAAACGGCTGACAAAACAGTCCTATTCCATCATTTCCGTAATGATCGCCTCTTTTTTTTATATAGGAAATCCATTGTTGCACTGGATTTGGAGAAAATAAATATTATTCAAGTATCCTCAATTCGTCCTTGTTTCCCAGGTATGGAATGTGATAAGGTTGGGGTAATTTGTGAAATCAGGACTGACATGACTACAGAAAGTCGTCCACATGGAATCTCCCCAGTCAGTGTTCAGAAATACATGAAAGAGAACTTGTATCATTTTACACAGTGTCAGGGTGGGGATGGAATATACCGACATGTTTCCTGTGGATCTAACAGACACAAAGAGTGTCACCAACACTCTGCCATGAACGGTCATTTGTTTGAGCACAGATCAAACTTTCATGTTTCAAATTCTGTAGAACACAGTGCCTCTGTGCTCCCTGCATTTACCTGCAGTAACAATGCTTTCGTCATTCTGTCTTATTCTTTGGTGTGTGACTTCATAGCTGACTGTCCAGACTCCAGTGATGAATCGTTTTGCCACCATCCTGTGTGTGGCAAGTCTTCTTTCAAATGTTCCAATGGTCAGTGTGTCTCCTACAGCAAGGTGTGTGATGGCGTTACGCAATGCAAAGACAAATCAGGCAAAGAGATGCTAGCGAATAAATGGTTTTCTCAAGTGCGCATCCCACCCCCAGTGTTGATAAACTTTGATGGGGGTTTGTTTTTCAAAGTGACACCGATGACAGTAAATGACTCATGTCCTGACAGTCACTACCGCTGTCCTGGTGAGATGAACGACTGTCTGCCCATCTACACACGGTGCAATGGGATGTATGACTGCACAGGGCATGAAGACGAACAGTGGTGTGAAGAGATCGCATGTCCAGGACTTCTTCAGTGCAGGTATTCTTCTGTGTGTGTTCACAGTGACCACGTCTGTGATGGCTACCCTCATTGTCCACATAATGATGATGAACTGTGGTGTGAAATTCACTGTCCTGACACCTGCCTTTGTCAGGCCAACTCTTTTCTCTGCCCCAAGCCATTCAATGCAGCTCTCTTCTCTAGCCTCCGCTCCTTGGATGCCTCTGGTTCAGGGATGACACTGTCTGATGTCAGTGATAATATTTATCTTCTTCATCTGATTCTTGCAAACTGCTCCCTGGCAAGCCTGCCTAAAATCACATTATTACATTTGAGATTCCTTGACTTAAGTTTCAACAGACTGAATCATTTTAACATCAGTTCTATTATAGGATCCCCAAATTTACAAGTTCTGTCCATATCTCATAATCCTGTTACACTGCTTTGTGCCAACCATTCCTATGATGTTCAAAGCACAATGCTGGTGTCCATAGACTTGTCATACACAACTCTTGAACTGTTTGATTCTGAAGTTTGGACAATGTTTGCTTGGTTACAGAAGCTCAACTTAACGTTTACTAGCATTCACACTATCAGCCCTAAAGGTTTTCAGTACATTCCTCGTCTGACAGAACTGTACCTAGATGGCAGTCCCGTGGAAACGTTTTCTGCTGATGCTTTCAAAAATCAAAAATTACATCTACGTCTCATATCAACAAATAATTATAAACTGTGCTGTGAACAGATTCTCCCCTTTAATTTTGATGGATCATGTGTTGCCCCTGGAGATGAAATATCGTCATGTGAAGATCTCCTGCAGTCATGGACGTACCGTGGGTTTCTGTGGCTGATGGCCTGTCTGACCATATCAGGCAACATCTTCTGCTTCTGTGCACGTGTGTTGGTTAACAAGACGACTTCATCCAGTGGTTACACTGTCTTTGTCACCCACCTGACCATGTCTGACTTTCTGATGGGAGCCTATGTTACTGTTATAGGAGTGGCCGATGAACACTATCGTGAGATATATTTGTTTCAGGATCACTCATGGAAGGGGAGTGTGACCTGTAAGATTGCTGGCTTTCTCTCTCTATTGTCCAGTGAAACTTCAGCTTTGTTGATCTGTCTGATAACGTTGGATCGCTTCATTGTCCTCTGCTTTCCGTTCAGCTCCTGGAGATTCGGAAAAACATCAGCAGCATTAGTTTGTGTTTTGACCTGGCTGGTTGGCTGGTTTCTGGCCTTGTTGCCATTACTTCCAGCCACATCACATTGGAAGTTCTATGGCCAGACAGGGATATGTATTCCACTGCCTATCTCTGTGGAATTCTGGCATTGTCTGGCATCCCCATCTCTGCAGATGTGAACGTGGCCTTGGCTATCTTTATTCTACCTTTAAACTCTGCCATTAATCCTTTCATGTACACGTTGAATGTCTGGGCAGAGAAGCAAAGGCAATTGAAAGAGGCTCTGCTTCTGAAATGGATGGAGTCTCAGGCTGACGTGATTTATACACATTGATCTCCTTCCTGCCTGGCTTGTTCTGACGTTGATCCAGCACACAACAAAAACATCTAGATTACATAATATTGGCTGCAATAGATAGGCCCTATGATAAGCACACTGTGAAAGAAAAGAATAACAAAAATTGTTTATCACCTTTTTTTCTGTTTTCTTTTCTTTTCTTTTCCAGTGTGCTTATACCTGTTATAGCAAATACTAAGTAATCTAGATGTTTCGAGCACCTACCCAGATAGCACACTGCTTGTGGGCCAACGTTGGGCCGACGTCGGCCTGTCGGGAAACGTTCGGCCGTGGTTGGCAATTTGGTGGCTAATGGTCGGATTGCCAATCGTCGGATATACCACCAAATGCCGACGACGGTCGGCAATCCGACCATTAATCGACGTTGAAAAATAAAACCGGCGACAGTAAGCAAATGGGTGGCAAGCTGGATTCAAGGGACATCCGTGTCGACACGACCAGCAGCCGCCGCCTTAAACCACCCCATCGGATTATTGGTGGCAAACGCTTCAGGCTTCAGGGTGAATGAATGTCGGCATGCCACCTGAAATATCCCATGGTTGGTCATGTATACGTCTGGCCCGACAATGGGCCGAAGCGTCGGCTCGACGTCGACAGGATGGGCAGAACGACAGTTAGCCGACATCTGCAACCGATGATTTTAAGGGGGGGGGCGTCGTCATTTGAGCGTGTGCTATCTGGGTAGTATTCCTATATATATTTTTCGAAATCGTATGTTCTTGTCTGTCTGTCTGTTGGTCCCTTATGCACGGCCACAGTTCTCACCGATCGACAAACCAATTTGGCATCAGCATACCTTGGCCACCCTCCTAAGGTCATGCCGTCCTTACTTTTGGAGACCTCCGCCAAGGGGTCGTGGATGGGGGGGGGACCACACGCAGCTCAGATTACAGCCACAGTTTCTCACCGATTGACACCAAATTTGGCTCAAGCATCCTTGGCACCCTCCGAAGGTCTGCCATCCTTACTTTTCTAAAACCTCCGCCGAAGGGTCGTGAGGAGGGGGGGCACAACGCATCTCGGATTTACTTAACGGCAAGTGCGTGTCGCTGTGAGCGGGGTGTGGGGGGGGGGGGATGGGGAGGGGGAGGGGGTTTGAGGGGAGGAGGGAGGCGAGGAGGGAGGGAGTATGGAGGGAGGCGTGGGTCTGGGGGGAGCGGGGTCTGGGGGGGGGGGGGGGGATGGTCGGGTGTGTGTGTGGGGGGGTGTTCAGGGGGGTGGGCTGGAGGGAGCCACAGTTCTCAACCGATCGACACCAAATTTGGCATCAAGCATCTTTGGCACCCTCAGAAGGTCTTGCCGTTACTTTTTGGAAACCTCCTCCAAGGGGTCGTGGGGAGGGGGGGGGGACCACACGCAGCTCCACACGCACTGCGGTTAGTAAATCCGAGCTGTTCGGGTTTGTTTCCTTTTTTTGTTTGTTGATTTGTTCTTTTCTGTCTGTATCCCAAGGATCTCCCGAACCGCTTGACCGAATCGCTTCAACTTTTGTGTGGTGGTGTGTCCCCCCCATGAGAGGAAGGCATCTGTGCAAAACGTTTTGCCGTCCTGACCTTGACGTTGGTGTATGACCTTAAAAAACGAAAATCGTTAAGGGGCCAATTATAACTTCCACACCGCAGCGTCCTAGAGTCTTGAAACTTGGCATGGATGTACTTTGGCTTATGGCCGTTCTGATGATGGCGTACCGCCAATGAAGGTCAAGGTCAAGGTCAGGGAGATCGGTAGCCCTTGCCTTGAAAGTGGTAGGGGGTCTAATGTTTGGGTTTTACTGTCCCACGCATATCTCCCGAACTGCTTTACCGAATCGTTTCCAGTTTTGTGTGGTGGCGTGTCACCATGAGAGGAAGGCATCCGCGCATAAATTATCGCCGTCATGACCTTCACCTTGGCGTATGACCTTGAAAACCGAAAATCTTTAAGGGGCCATAACTTCCACACCGTTGGTCTTAGAGACTTCAAACTTGGCATGTACGGTACTTTGGCTTATGGTTGTTCTGATGCTTGCATACCAGATCAAGGTCAAGGTCAAGGTCATGGAGATCGGTAGGCCTTGAAAAGTGGGTAGGGGTAAAGGGGGTCAATACGTAGCATTTTACACAGCCACAAAAGTAAAAAATATATTTTTGCGGACCTGGAAGAAACCGGTACTCAGCGGGGGTGGGCGGGTACCGGTACTTGGCGTTACCGGTTCTTGGCGTTACCGGTACTAGGCGTTATCGGTACGGGGCGTTGCGCTAGTAAGCTATAAGTTTGTTGTGCTGCATGAAACTGTGTTATTGCTGCTATGCTATACCTTTGTTTATGAATACATTTTGTTTAAACCAGACAACAAAAAGCCAATGAAAGAAATGTGACCTCCTTCCATGTAACGTTATATGTACGCCATCAGCGGTCGTTTTCAAAAACCCTCAACCACCCTTCCTTTCTAACCCATTATATGCAACGGGGGGGGGGGGGGGGGTAAGTCGGTGTCGTTAATGTATGTAGATCACCGAACGTTTGGTGTCATAGTCATGGAATGCTAGGTTTTGTTTTAGACAAGATAATAATTATACTTCTAGACCATGCATGGTCTTAGATTGAGTCTAATAGGTCTCTCTTCGATTTCACAATCAAATAATAGAGTTAAAAGGCAAATTCTCAATATTTTCCCTCTGGAAGAGGTTAAGACAAATTTATTTTGATTAAAAACAACAACCAGTAAGGAGAAAAAATTTATATTTGGTTCTTGAAACTGAACACTATAATGTACTGTCGAGCAGACAAACAAATAGTCGGTCAGCTTCGTTTGGCCGTACTAATGCACATAACAATCAGCAAAAAACAACTGCTGTGAGACTACTACTACTACTACTACTACTACTACTACTACTACTACTACTACTACTACTACTTTACTTATAATAGGCCTAAGTGCACGTATGCCATTTGTCAAACATCACATATTCACACAATTTACACACAAAAACAACACACACACAACCGCATATGCCACTTACAACGCACACACACACAACACACACACCAAGGCATACATACACTCATATAGGGCCTACTAAGCGCATCACACGCACATACACAACACAAACATACGCCCACTACACATACCCACAACATACGTTGCGTGCATGCACGCACACACAAAACCAACGCACGCACCCACACCGCACACGCACTCACGCACGCGCGCATACCACTTTCCCACAACAACACTACACGTGCACACTGAACAAATCTGAGTTTGCACACACACGAGCCATCACATGCACACGGAAACGAAGGCGCTGGCCAAGAAGCCTCTCCCTCTTCCCTTTTCCTCGACCACACGTCTGAAAGATGTCAGTTGTACAATTCAAAGTAGCAAGTAAATCGATCAATCACGTAGTTAAGACTGCCTCCTGTTTTTTATGTCTTCGTTATACTGACGTCACGTACAACACATGATCTTCTACAACTCAGGTTGTTTGATTATATACATTTCTGATCTTTACAAACGACGATGCTTGTGATTAGTAGTACCTTCTTCACCACACGGTCTTTGTAGTATAGGCCTACTATCGGTTCTTTGCTCGGCCCGCCTTTGTTGTGTGGAAGGTCCTGACGTCAGGTCCAAGATGGAGGCTGGCTAATTTTTGTCTGTGAAGTTTCGGCTTGATTTTCTGCTGACTAAAGAAGTCAGTTCCGGGGTTTCCAAAAAATTCTAGGTGGCTGATTATTGGCCCCAGTATCCAAAGGATCCATATCCTTTGGAATTGTAAAGAATTATTTCCAAGCGAAGTTTGAAGATTATCCTGGTTTGAACTCAGACCACTGAGTAACCTCATTTCACATTTCAGTGTTTTTATTTTCTTTCGCTGTTTCGGTCTACGGCATCTTTAATTGCACCTTAAACTGATATCCATTGCACTTCGTGCTCACAGTGGTGAACCCAATGGTATTTATTTACCAGTCGCGAAGCGAGACCTGTATTGTTTTTCACTTGCCGTTCCGTCCGTGTCACGGAAATTCTTTCATGTAAACTAGTTGTGGGTTTTTCAGACCCACTTGTGACGCGCACATCTGGGGTTTGTTTTTTTTTTAAAAGCGCTTTTAACTTTTCGTTGACACTTGTCACTGTCAGTTGTTCGTTCTTTGAAGCAGGCAGTTCACGGATTTGTAGGCAGTTTTCTTTTCTTTTAAGAATAAAAAAATGCAACCTTTTTCAATTGGTGCAATTCGTGCGATGCTGTGGTGTGCACGGTTTTCTGTCTTTCTTCCCACTCATACTCAGAGGCGAGTCGAGACTGGTGATTTCGGCGTTGCTTAAATTTTCTTCCGTGTGTGTAGTCGGGCCATTCCCGCTGTAGTCAGACGGGGAGTGGACACCTCTAGTCGGTTCGAACCCGAGAGCCCTTCGACCCGGCTTCAGGGCTGGAAAACTCTCACTGTCCTATCCTGGGCAGGGACTCACATTCTGTTTGTTGGGTGTGGCTGTATGGTTTGCTGGTCTGGCGGAGAGACAGTTTGTCTTTGGTCTTCTTTTTCACAGGGGTGTTGGTATGTATTTAATTTGAGCAGTTTGTTGTAGTACATTTGTTGCTCGTTTCCATATTCTGTATCCTTATTAATTCTGCTAGCTGAGTTTTCATTTTGCTAGTTCGTCCGCATTTTTTGTTCAAAGTAAACGATTCTAGTTTTTTTGCTTAAGGTTTGGTCAAATTTAATTCGTAGTACCTTTTTGTCATTATTCGTATTTTCGTTCCAGGGTTAGTTCCCTTTTTGTCGTCTACCGTGTTCAGGCCTCTTCGTATGTTTCCGTTGTTATGGGCTCAACTTTTTTAGTTTTTATCCTTAGTTGACTCGCTATTGCAGTTGCTGACTCAAGGCAGAGTTATTTCCTTCGCTTTCCTTCAAGGTGGCTACCCAGAGGCGCACTGAGGTGGGGGCCGGGTTTTTTGTCTTGTTGCGTGTTGTCATTTTGTCTATTATTTTATCATTTATTATTAATGTTTATTCACTCATTTGTATTTGTACTTAATTATATTATAATTCGTTGTTAGTATATTAGTTCTATTTTTTCACTGTAATAATTTGTTTCTATTCAATGCGTTTTGCTCCACTATTGAGCAGAGCCGTGGGTTAGCGTCTAACGCAACGATAATTCACACGATAACGTCACCAACCTTTCTAGCGCATTTAAAAAGGACAAAGCAACTTCATCACGAACCGTAAGGCCCCCAACCCCAGATCCTTTTTCGACTGATGAGGGACATATGACCTAACGTAGAAAAACCGAAAGCACCATACACGCCGTGAGACGGATGATTTCTCCAGCAACTAAGGGGGTTTCCAGACCCGTCCGTTTCTCATGGTTCAGTTGCAGTCCTGGAATTAACTCCACCTTACCGCCACCGGGAATCCAACGGATGATCTGATGCAGGTCTGCCTCGTCATCCGATGGTGCACTGCAGTACTGTGGGGTACAGGTAGGTCCGGAAAACAGTCAACGCCAGAACCCTGAGGAAGAAAGAGAAGCTAGGAGTCGTCAACAATCTTACTTCCCGAAACCTCTCACATTCATGTAGTGTGCTTTGGTAGAACAGGGACCGCCACATGACATTGGACACAGGCACGTGACAGTGTAAAAGGAGAGGGAACGGGTGGGGCCATCAGTCTTGCCAGGAGGACATCGCCGAGGAACAGTGCGGACATTGCTCGTAAAGACTGGGGAATGTGGGGAATGGGACATTAATGTTGTGTGCGTGTGTGATTATAATTAGCCCCCCTTGAGTCAGGGGAAAGTATTACTATTGTGTCATAGTGGGCATTACTAGTTAGCACCTGGCGCTAACACCCCACCTGAGAACAGTTGCAAACTGGTGGGATTCGAACAAAATACCTTCGACTTAGGCCTATTAGTAGTGATGAATGATTTGTCTATGCTTATTTAGTAGCATATTGACTTTACAATACATGGTAAATCTGTTCTTTCATAATAAATGCTATGGTCATTTTGCTTTTTCTGAAACAAGTATTTCATTGATGCAAGGCCACACTGAGATCAAAACCCAAGGTAAAAAGTAGTGAGAAAGGTGGGAAACTTGCAAATTAAATGCGAGACCAATCAAATAAAGAATATGTAAAATTGTTATTTTTCTAGCAGCACAAAGGGTAAGGTCTAAGTATGTACATCACCTGAACTTCTTTGTATACACTAGGATAATCCAGAAGCCAAGCCGGAAGATAGAGGTGAGTTCATAGGATGATTTGTAACACTTAGGGATTAAAGAACCCGCTTAACTAATAATAACCGATCTTCATGTGCCACAAACGTGAGAAACTACCTAAATGTTTCGATCGAAGCCTTTGGATCGAGCAATGTTTCGACTTTATGTATACACCAAAAGCTCTACGTTACATGATAACTTCTCTCGCAGTAATCTAAAACGAACGTGACCATCACCTTTGATAAAAAAGTGATACTTCCTAATCTTACATACGGATGCTGCTGACAAATGTGTCGAAGGAGCAAAACAGCACCGACCTCGGAATTCTTAGGGTTTGAACAACATGAATGGATATATTCTAACAGGACTGCAGCTAACATTTTATAAGTAGGTTTTGAAAGTGCGACAATCCGAATCCTTCTTTTCGTGATATTTGGACGAAACAGGAAAATAATCCCGTATCAAAGTCGACGTGTTTATAAATCCAGAATTTTCAATCAAATCAATCAATCAAATGAATCAAATTCGCTTTATTATCTCCCAAAATAAGGAAATGGAAAATTTGTCTAAAAGAGCGAACGTGACGTATACAGAGAGAGAATAACAAAGACAATCGACAGATTCTAGAAGGCAACAATAGACTAGAAGAGCAAACTGGTTACAAAATAATAAACCCACTAAAAAGTAATACACATCTATAATATCGGTCGCGATACATAAACGTATAAAGGATAAGCAATTCAATTTAAAGTGTTCTTTTAAACACGCACTGAACACACATTATAAAACAAACTATTAACAGGGTCATAGAGGGTTAAGTTTTACTAGGCAAAGGTGGATGGATCTGGGGCTGATATGTAAGAATCTTTTGTAGTTTCCGCTGGAGTTGACTATTAAAAGTTTCTATAGCGACGCCAGAAGAAAGGTAATTAGTTCTTATTGTTTGTTCAAAAACAGTGGGATCATAAGGCGACGGAGGTGTCTTTTACAAACTTCCTGGCTTTATGCTTGGCTCGTGTTTTTTACATTTCATTCAAACCCATCTCTCTGTTTCCTACAACTTTACTACACACATTCACCACATCATCCAAACACTCGTTTGTTTTTCAAAAACACAGACTTCCAAACCGAAACGTAAAAGGACAAAACCAGTTGCAGGCCAAAGCACAGTCTATCCAATGCAGGCCTACTATTATAGATACTATATAGGACGTATGTATTAGAAGTTCAACACAAAATGTTTCTAAATATGAATGTGCAAAAATAACAATCTTGATTTGAACATTTCTTATGTATGTTCTGTGTGTTCTTGTCCAAACGTCACACTGTCGTCCACGTTCATCACTCACCATTTGTAACCGGATACTCTTTCCATTGTCTCACCATCAAGTACTAACACTGGAACAGGGGGTAGATCTTTCCTAAAGTCTACTAACATTTCTTTTCTTATGAGCACATTGAAAGAGCATCCACAGATAGTTTTCTTCACACAATAAACAAACAATCAGAACATGACTCAAGTAGTCGGAATCAGAATTTGAAAGGTCTTGTATTGCCGAATCGTCTGAATATTTTATGATAGGAACATTCACTCAGTACCTCTACAGTTGTTGGTATACAAGGTAAAAAAAAAGAACAGGAGAGAGAACAGTACCCTGAGGCGCACCTGTTGAAGTAGAGAGTGGAGAGGAGAGCACTGAACTGATAGCGGACTGACTGGCTTCTATTGAGAAGAAACAAAAGTTAACGAGCCAGATGGGTCAGTTTAGGATCCAATTCTAACAAGGTCTAAGCGCCACAATAACCCGAAATAGAGGTCGTGTCCCCCCCTAGAACCACAGTGGTGAAAGGCAGAGGAAAAAGTCGATAAAAAGACACGAACGAAAGACTATTGGGAATCATTTAAAAGAGAGTAAATGACAATACTAAAAGCGACAGCGTTGTTGAAAGCCAGCAGGTACGTTTAGGATTGCATCATCAATGCTCCTGTGTGATTTATAAGCAAACTGCCAGAAGGGACGAGAAAAATGGAGTCCCTGCAATGCCTGGTCAACAGCTGGTACAAAGGGTCCCTCAAAAGATGAGTGACTAGAAACTACAAAATTCTACTCTCAAAAGCAGTCTTTCAAATTAACTATAGAGGTTAGGGCCACAGGGCGATAGTCATTCAGAGCAAAAATGGGGTTCTTGTTTCGTGGGCAACAGGACAAATGGTAGTTTGTGTTCACCAGAAGTGTTGGGACGACAGTGCAAGGTTTCTGATCAGAGGACCAGTTTAAAAATGTAGAACTAAAAAAACATCCACAACCAAAGTTCAGAAGCACAACGTCTATTTCAAACCAGTTAAACACATGAACCAAGACATCTGCGAAAACTGACCGCCTTCCATGACATTGTCAATTTATGAAAAACAAGGATTATAACATCCGCCCATGAATAAAAAACTGTCTAATCCTCATCACTACATATAACTTTAATTTAAATACCCAAGTTTATCCATGCATGTGGTTACTTAACTCTACAGTCTATAAACACCAATCACAGTGCAACCAGTGAAAAGCTATCATTTATTGTGTATAAAACCCTTTTGAGAATGAATGAATTAAATGTACACGAAAATAAAAATATCAAATGCATTCATACGTTATTAAATGACATTGGTTATAAGTAGTTTTTGGTTGAATCAAAATTTGCTTGATGTACATCCTTTACGGTTTTTCCAAATATGGTTCAAAGAGAAAGTGAAGAGATGTCTTAAAGATAGCTTCTTACAAACCTGGTACATGCATGTTGATAATGATGAATTATATATGAACTATAGAATGTTTAAACCATCATTTGGTGTTGATCCCTACAACTTAGTACTTCCTCAGAATTATGTGATTACCATTCTAAAATTTAGAACAACCAATACGAATAACTGAACTTACCAGTAAATAAACTGCGCTACGATAATAAACCCAGAAGTGAAAGAAATTGCGAAAACGAAAAGTGTGTAGCCGTACATGAATGTGGCCTGTGCAGATGAGTAAGAATGTTCCATTATTTGTTTGTCTTGTCCCTTCTTTAATACTGAGAAGAAATAGCATATCTCCGACCTCCCACGGTTACTTTGTGCGTTGTGCGACCAAATGCTCATGCCTGGTTTATTAATATAAAATTTAATGTGCTTTTGTTTTCCTCAAAAAAATAAGAAAACATAAGAAGGACTTTTTCTGACTTTTACGCCTTTTAAGCACGTGTTACAGTTTTAATAAACAGTTATTTTCGAATGCTCCTTGTAAATGGAGATTGGGTGACAAAATCCTTTGAAAATGTTTGAATTTTTTTTCGTTTTTGTACATAAAATGAATGAATTTTAATATCATGGGGTATATTGTGTCCTAGTTATTTCCTTGTCAATCGTTTCATAATATAGACATCACTCTGTTTTGATTTTCGATTGTTTAACTATGTGTGTACTATGGTTTATAGTTTATGTGCCCCAAGATCCAACGTGGGTACAATAGTGGGGTAGAAATTTCATGAAAGTAATAAAACATTTCTGCCTCTTTTTGCCTTGCAGTTGTAGAGCTGTCAGAAGCAAGGGCCTCTTAATTTTAGCGCGAGAGGAGGGAGAGAGAGCAAAAGAGCAGAGGATTAAAGATTAAGAAAATTAAAGAATTATATAATTGTGCTGATTTACTTTTTCTGCAAAGGGAAAAGGCAGAGAGTCTTCTGCATAGAGTGCTGTGGAGATCTTGACGCAGATCCCAGCAGTTCGCACGTACGTGATATCCAGAGAGTGACTGTCCAGATGATGAGTGAGTGAGAAGAAACCAGATGGGAGAAGAGAGAGGTATCCGTCTAGTGCATCTATGAGGAGGTGACAGAGACAACAGGCAGGCGGGACAGAGGTTGATACCAGGCCGAGATGCAATCTGGAGAGAAAGGAAAGATCAAGAGAGGAAGAGAGAAAAGAGGGGAAGACAACAGGAGAGCAAGAGAGGAGAAAGGCATCACTCGAGAGAGCTGACAGAGAGAGCAATGCAGCGACTAAAAAAGATGTGATAGTTGCGATAGCGTTGAACCAATGTAGAACAATACAAAGAGTAAGGCCACAGTGCGTTCATGACAGAGCAAGCAGAGAGAACAAAAAATATGAAACAAAGACAGACAGAACAACAAACATACAGAGAGAGACACAGAGAGAGAGATATATAAGCTATCCACAAAATGTTAAGTATCACTTGCAAACTAATTCTTAACTTTCCAAATAAAAAAGCCAATGAGTTGAATTTTGGCCACCATTTAATTCAAAGCTTTAGTGATAACAATACACAATTGACTTCAATTCCGAGCAATCGTTTTGTCTGTACATTTGATCAAAGTGGGTAAGTATCAACATTTGATTTCCCAAAGTCATTGAAATCACAAGACAGGGCATTCTGATGCTCCCAAAAGTTCAGTAATGCTTGTATCCAACATGGCTGTTCTGGCACTTGACGCAGCGAGTCCTCATGGAGTTGATCAGGGTGGTGAAGATCCTCTGTGGAAGCGCCTGCCACTCAGCCTGCAGCATCTGTTAGAGGAGCTGGGCATCCCTGGGAGGGGGGTGGTTGTTCCTCACTTTGCGATCCAGCTCATCCTAGAGGTTCTCAATCGGGTTGAGATCGGGTCTTCATGCTGGCCACTCCATTCTGTTTACACCAGACTGCTGCAGGAAGTCGTTGACAACCCTTGCCCTGTGGGGGCGAGCGTTATCATCCTGGTAGACAGCAGGCGGTCCCATCTGCTGCAGTGTAGGCACAGCCAGTGGTCGAAGGATCTCATTCCGGTATCGGAGGCCAGTCAGGTTACTCTGTACATGATACAAGGGTGTTCTGTGGTGAAGGCTGAAGGCCCCCCAGACCATTACAGAACCTCCACCAAAGGCCACCTTTTCTTGGACAGTGGCGTCAATAAAGCGTTCCCCTGGGCGCCTCCAGACCCTCAGTCGGCCGTCGTTGTGGTTCAGGGTGAAGCGTGATTCATCACTGAACAGGACCTGGGACCATTGCTGACGTGTCCACCTCACGTGACGTCTGCAGAAGGCGCGGCGTGCTGCCCTATGGGCTGGAGTTAAGCGTGGCCGTACAGCTGGGCGACGAGAACGGAGGTTAAACCCATGAAGGCGGTTCCGTATGGTCTGCTGACTGATGTTGATGTTAGTAGCCACCCTCAACTGCCTTCGAATGATGCTGGAAGAGGCTGTTCTTGTCTGCAGGGCTTGTCGTTTAATGAGACGATCTTCACGTGGAGTTGTCTTCTTCGGTCGAACAGATCTGCGTCTTTCATGGACCCTCACAGTGGCTGTGAAGCGTTGAATCAGTCTGACAATGACCGAGATGGACACCTGAAGTCGCCTGGCCACTTCTCGCTTGGGAACACCATCTTGGAACCATGCAACAGCTCGTCCCCTATCCAACTCGCTCAATTTTCGTCGTGGAGGCATTGTCAAATCAGGCCTAATACTGGTGGTATGTCTTCTTATAAAGCCAAGCAAGAGACAGCATCTCACACATAAACAGCAGTGCTTGCACGTGCATAATGGTTTTTCCATCTGGCTTGTGCAATGTGTTCATGCAGAACGATCCAAAACAAGGTCCTTTTTCGCAAGTTTCCGCTTTTTCTTTTGCTGCCAAGCTCAGTAAAAGAGAATCACGTGCAATGTTTACACTCACACAACATCGCCCACTTACAGCTGAAAAAGAATTCATAACAATTTGGCTTGACTGAGAAAAAAATAACAGGAGCGAACGGAGATTATTGCGCACCTGTTTTCTCATAGTGATCCTTAACTTTTGGTGAGTAGTGTATATAAGAGGGCAAAGTTTAATGGGACGTGATAGGTTGTTTTTATCTCTGTATTATCAAATGCTTGTAAGTTAAGTATATTATACCTTGGAAGAAGAAGGAAAGCGCATCAGTCTACATGATCCAGGCACACCTCTCTACATTACTCATCACCGGGAGTATGTTGGTGTTTACAACGATTTCAATGACCTCCCCTATTGAATCCTTCACTAGATCCACCAACATGGCATCCCATCTCATCTACTATCTTCGAGGGATTGTAATTTTAGAACATTACTATTTTTGTTACTTTACACAAGATTGTTACCATTTCTTTTGAATTAAGTGCGGGTTTGCTTTTAGTTGTGGACTTTCAATCTGGTGCAAAGAGGACAACCTTTCTCTTGGACGAAAGTCTTCTAGCTCAGTTTTGATGTTTCACTGTGGACATTCTTTGCAGCCGATATGCGACTGAGAGTCTTTCTCTCAAGACGAAACCGCTGTCTTTGCACAGGCATTGTCTATCTCCCCCATTGGGAGAAAAAGTAAATCAGCACATTATTTTTCTTTTATTCTTTTCAGAACACAGAACAAATTCGTAAAGTTAAAATTAAATTTATTGAGTTTCTTCGTAGGTTCCCTGAACTTATATATATTGGACACAACAAAGTTTTAAATCCAACGTCACTGGAACATACAGCAAACAAACACTACTACGACAAAGTGCAAAGTGACGTTATTTTATTCACAAGAGACAAACAAAACGACTGGATATTTCGGCGAATGCGTTGGACTTGTTTTAATTGCTTGTCTTGTTGATAAAGGCGCATTCGCCGAAATATCCAGTATTTTGTTTTGTCCTCTTGTGAATAAAATAACGGTCACTTTGCACTTGTCGTGTAGTTGTTTGTTTGTTGTATGAATCCATTGAGTTATTTTTAATTTAGTCTAGTTAGTTACTTTCGATTTGATGTGATTCACGATGTCAAGTACCAGGAGAGGCAAACAGGAATTCCGCCAAAAACGAGTCCCCAAAACCTACAAGGCTAATGGCAAAAAACGGAAAACTGGTCAGGGGCAGCATGATTTTGGTAACTTGTGATAATGCTTTTGCACTGAGAACTGCCAAGGAATTGCCCATGTTACATGTGTAAACAGTGTGTCACCATGGCTGCTGTGATCTCACAGATTATTCGTTTACATGTCTGGGCAAGGGGCAAATCCATGGTGTGGCTGTGTTTTACAGTGCAGAAGGAGTCTGGTAGGTCGGAGGTTTTCCACACGCAATGGAAAGCAAGCTGGATAGTGTGCTGAGAGAGATCAAGGGTTTAAGAGAAGGTTGATTCTTTTGAAGAGAACATTCAGCATGCATGTTGAAACAACAATTGAGAAAAAGGTCAAATTGAAGGACAGTTGGTAAAATCAAAGGAA
>CM065685.1:61766721-61783720 GCA_017654935.2 Phymorhynchus buccinoides
GACTGGGTATGACAGCAGGGTGAGACTGTTATTGTCACTGTTACTACTGGACTGGGTATGACAGCAGTGTGAGACTGTTAATGTCACTGTTACTAATGGACTGGGTATGACAGCAGGGTGATACTGTTATTGTCACTGTTACTACTGGACTGGGTATGACAGCAGGGTGAGACTGTTATTGTCACTGTTACTACTGGACTGGGTATGACAGCAGGGTGAGACTATTAATGTCACTGTTACTACTGGACTGGGTATGACAGCAGGGTGAGACTGTTGATTGTCACTGTTTACTACTGGACTGGGTATGACAGCAGGGTGTGAGTCACTGTTACTACTGGACTTATGACAGCAGGGTGAGACTCACTGTTACTACTGGACTGGGTATGACAGCAGGGTGAGACTGTTAATGTCACTGTTACTACTGGACTGGGTATGACAGCAGGGTGAGACTGTTATTGTCACTGTTACTACTGGACTGGGTATGACAGCAGGGTGAGACTGTTAATTGTCACTGTTACTACTGGACTGGGTATGACAGCAGGGTGAGACTGTTATTGTCACTGTTACTACTGGACTGGGTATGACAGCAGGGTGAGACTGTTAATGTCACTGTTACTACTGGACTGGGTATGACAGCAGGGTGAGACTGTTATTGTCACTGTTACTACTGGACTGGGTATGACAGCAGGGTGAGACTGTTAATGTCACTGTTACTACTGGACTGGGTATGACAGCAGGGTGAGACTGTTAATTGTCACTGTTACTACTGGACTGGGTATGACAGCAGGGTGAGACTGTTAATGTCACTGTTACTACTGGACTGGGTATGACAGCAGGGTGAGACTGTTAATGTCACTGTTACTACTGGACTGGGTATGACAGCAGGGTGAGACTGTTAATGTCACTGTTACTACTGGACTGGGTATGACAGCAGGGTGAGACTGTTAATGTCACTGTTACTACTGGACTGGGTATGACAGCAGGGTGAGTCACTGTTACTAATGGACTGGGTATGTCACTGAGACTTTATTGTCACTGTTACTACTGGACTGGGTATGACAGCAGGGTGAGACTGTTAATGTCACTGTTACTACTGGACTGGGTATGACAGCAGGGTGAGACTGTTAATGTCACTGTTACTACTGGACTGGGTATGACAGCAGGGTGAGACTGTTATTGTCACTGTTACTACTGGACTGGGTATGACAGCAGGGTGAGACTGTTAATGATGTCACTGTTACTACTGGACTGGGTATGACAGCAGGGTGATACTGTTATTGTCACTGTTACTACTGGACTGGGTATGACAGCAGGGTGAGACTGTTAATGTCACTGTTACTACTGGACTGGGTATGACAGCAGGGTGAGACTGTTAATGTCACTGTTACTACTGGACTGGGTATGACAGCAGGGTGAGACTGTTAATGTCACTGTTACTACTGGACTGGGTATGACAGCAGGGTGAGACTTTACACTGTTACTACTGGACTGGGTATGACAGCAGGGTGAGACTGTTACTACTGTCACTGTTACTACTGGACTGGGTATGACAGCAGGGTGAGACTGTTATTGTCACTGTTACTACTGGACTGGGTATGACAGCAGGGTGAGACTGTTAATAACTGTCACTGTTACTACTGGACTGGGTATGACAGCAGGGTGAGACTGTTATTGTCACTGTTACTACTGGACTGGGTATGACAGCAGGGTGAGACTGTTAATGTTTGCTACTGGACTGGGTATGACAGCAGGGTGGACTGGGTTACTACTGGACTGGGTATGACAGCAGGGTGAGACTGTTAATTAATGTCACTGTTACTACTGGACTGGGTATGACAGCAGGGTGATACTGTTATTGTCACTGTTACTACTGGACTGGGTATGACAGCAGGGTGAGACTGTTAATGTCACTGTTACTACTGGACTGGGTATGTATGACAGCAGTCACTGTGAGGACTGTTAGGGTGAGACTGTTAATGTCACTGTTACTACTGGACTGGGTATGACAGCAGGGTGAGACTGTTATTGTCACTGTTACTACTGGACTGGGTATGACAGCAGGGTGAGACTGTTATTGTCACTGTCACTGTTACTACTGGACTGTTAATGTATGACAGCAGGGTGAGACTGATACTAATGTCACTGTTACTACTGGACTGGGTATGACAGCAGGGTGACAGCAGGGTGGGTATGACAGACTGTTATTGTCACTGTTACTACTGGACTGGGTATGACAGCAGGGTGAGACTGTTAATTGTCACTGTTACTACTGGACTGGGTATGACAGCAGGGTGAGACTGTTAATGTCACTGTTACTACTGGACTGGGTATGACAGCAGGGTGAGACTATTAATGTCACTGTTACTACTGGACTGGGTATGACAGCAGGGTGAGACTGTTAATGTCACTGTTACTACTGGACTGGGTATGACAGCAGGGTGAGACTATTTAATGTCACTGTTACTACTGGACTGGGTATGACAGCAGGGTGAGACTGTTAATGTCACTGTTACTACTGGACTGGGTATGACAGCAGGGTGAGACTGTTAATGTCACTGTTACTACTGGACTGGGTATGACAGCAGGGTGAGACTGTTAAATGTCACTGTTACTACTGGACTGGGTATGACAGCAGGGTGAGACTGTTATTGTCACTGTTACTACTGGACTGGGTATGACAGCAGGGTGAGACTGTTAATTGTCACTGTTACTACTGGACTGGGTATGACAGCAGGGTGATACTGTTATTGTCACTGTTACTACTGGACTGGGTATGACAGCAGGGTGAGACTGTTATTGTCACTGTTACTACTGGACTGGGTATGACAGCAGGGTGAGACTATTAATGTCACTGTTACTACTGGACTGGGTATGACAGCAGGGTGAGACTGTTACACTGTTACTACTGGACTGGGTATGACAGCAGGGTGAGACTGTTAATGTCACTGTTACTACTGGACTGGGTATGACAGCAGGGTGAGACTGTTAATGTCACTGTTACTACTGGACTGGGTATGACAGCAGGGTGAGACTGTTAATGTCACTGTTACTACTGGACTGGGTATGACAGCAGGGTGAGACTGTTAATGTCACTGTTACTACTGGACTGGGTATGACAGCAGGGTGAGACTATTAATGTCACTGTTACTACTGTCACTGTTACTACTGGGACTGGGTATGACAGCAGGGTGAGACTGTTAATGTCACTGTTACTACTGGACTGGGTATGACAGCAGGGTGAGACTGTTATTGTCACTGTTACTACTGGACTGGGTATGACAGCAGGGTGAGACTGTTAATGTCACTGTTACTACTGGACTGGGTATGACAGCAGGGTGAGACTGTTAATGTCACTGTTACTACTGGACTGGGTATGACAGCAGGGTGAGACTGTTAATGTCACTGTTACTACTGGACTGGGTATGACAGCAGGGTGAGACTGTTAATGTCACTGTTACTACTGGACTGGGTATGACAGCAGGGTGAGACTGTTAATGTCACTGTTACTACTGGACTGGGTATGACAGCAGGGTGAGACTGTTAATGTCACTGTTACTACTGGACTGGGTATGACAGCAGGGTGAGACTGTTAATGTCACTGTTACTACTGGACTGGATGACAGCAGGGTGAGACTGTTAATGTCACTGTTACTACTGACTGGGTATGACAGCAGGTGAGACTGTTATTGTCACTGTTACTACTGGACTGGGTATGACAGCAGGGTGAGACTGTTAATGTCACTGTTACTACTGGACTGGGTATGACAGCAGGGTGAGACTGTTAATGTTACTGGACTGGGTATGACAGCAGGGTGAGACTATTAACACTGTTACTGGGTATGACAGCAGGGTGAGACTGTTATTGTCACTGTTACTACTGGACTGGGTATGACAGCAGGGTGAGACTGTTATTGTCACTGTTACTACTGGACTTGGTATGACAGCAGGGTGAGACTTAATGTCACTGTTACTACTGGACTGGTATGACAGCAGGGTGAGACTATTAATGTCACTGTTACTACTGGACTGGGTATGACAGCAGGGTGAGACTGTTATTGTCACTGTTACTACTGGACTGGGTATGACAGCAGGGTGAGACTGTTATTACTGTTACTACTGGACTGGGTATGACAGCAGGGTCACTGTTACTACTGGACTGGGTATGACAGCAGGGTGAGACTGTTAATGTCACTGTTACTACTGGACTGGGTATGACAGCAGGGTGAGACTGTTAATGTCACTGTTACTACTGGACTGGGTATGACAGCAGGGTGAGACTGTTAATGTCACTGTTACTACTGGACTGGGTATGACAGCAGGGTGAGACTGTTAATGTCACTGTTACTACTGGACTGGGTATGACAGCAGGGTGAGACTGTTAATGTCACTGTCACTACTGGACTGGGTATGACAGCAGGGTGAGTTATTGTCACTGTTAATGTGGTTATGACAGCAGGGTGAGACTACTAATGTCACTGTTACTACTGGACTGGGTATGACAGCAGGGTGAGACTGTTAATTAATTAATGTGTTATTGTCACTGTTACTACTGGACTGGGTGAGACTATGACAGCAGGGTGAGACTGTTAATTAATTAATGTCACTGTTACTACTGGACTGGGTATGACAGCAGGGTGAGACTGTTAATGTCACTGTTACTACTGGACTGGGTATGACAGCAGGGTGAGACTGTTTCATGGACTGGGTATGTCACTGTTACTACTGGACTGGGTATGACAGCAGGGTGAGACTGTTAATTGTCACTGTACTTTTTCCCTGATTGAGACCCATGTGCCATATGATATGATTGATAAGAAAACGTAATAAAATTTGACTTTTGTGTAAAATTTGGGGGGATTTGTCTTATAATAAATAAGGTGTGCCTTATTGTCTGAAACATGTGTTAATCAGGGCTTCTGAAAACATACAGATTATGCATACTTACGCACTAGAGCTCTCAAATCACCCCCTACAATCTGAAACTGTGTGAGATTTAACCTTTAAAATCTCATTTAGGTGATGAGATGTTGCATTAAAATGATGACGCGTGTGTGAACACAACCGTTCCATATCAGTAAGTTAATGACGTTCTTCGTATTTAAATTGTCTGCTAGGCCTTTCTGCCACAGGCTATCTAGGCTAGATGTAAAATTCTACTGGATCGCGCAAAAAGCCCAAATCGTTGAACGCTCATTGGGGTGGGGTTGGGAAGGGAAGCAGGGTATCTCCCATGTTTTCTCCTTTACCCCATAAAATTTGCAACTGGGGCTGAAAATACACTTTAACATTCTAAACAGGGGGTGAGCGTACCCTTTAAGAGGGGAAAAGATCAGAAGCCTTGATAATGCTATAAAATCCAGAAATATTCATGGTGTGTGTGTTTTCACAGACAGTTTCATAGGACTGGTAGTGCATGCTGGGAGCTATGCGGGGACTGAACGAGGCACAGGAAGGGAAGGAGATAGAATGCTGTAAGACAGTCAGAAATGTTGATGGTGTGTTGTAGTGCATGCTGGGAGCTATGCGGGGACTGAACGAGGCACAGGAAGGGAAGGAGATAGAATGCTGTAAGACAGTCAGAAATGTTGATGGTGTGTGTTTTCACAGACTGCTGGTAGGACTGGTAGTGCTGGGAGCGATGCGGGGACTGAATGAGACGCAGGAGCAACGACATTACTGGCAGATACACAGAGAGCTGGAAAGAGAGAGAGGTAAGGGGGGTGGGGGGGGGGGGGGGGGGGGGGTGGTCAGATACAGGAACAACGACATTACTGGCAGATACACAGAGAGCTGGAAAGAGAGAGGTAAGGGTGGGGGTGGGGGGGGGGGGGGGGGGTAGATACAGGAACCAACATTACTGGCAGATACAGAGAGAGCTGGAAAAAGAGAGAGGTAAGGGGGGGGGGGGGGGGGGTAGATACAGGAACAACGACATTACTGGGCAGATACACAGAGAGCTGGAAAGAGGAGAGCTGTAGGGGGGGGGGGGGGGGGGGGGGGGGGGGTGTAGATACAGGAACAACAACATTACGTGGCAGATACACAGAGAGAGCTGGAAAGAGTGGGGGGGGGGTGGGGGGGGGGGGGGTGTAGATACAGGAGGTGGAACGACATTCACTGGCAGATACACCGAGAGCTGGAAAGAGAGGGGGGGGGGGGTAGATACAGGAACAACAACATACTGGCAGAGCCACACAGAGAGCTGGAAAGCAGAGGGTGTGGGGGGGGGGGGGGGGGGGGGGGGGGGGGGGGGGGGGGGCAGTAGATACAGGAAACAACGACATTACTGGCAGAGATACACAGAGAGCTGGAAAGAGAGAGGTGCGAGGGGGGGGAGGGTGTAGATACAGGAACAACAACATTACTGGCAGATACACAGAGAGCTGGAAAGAGAGAGGTGGCGGGGGGGGGGGGGGCAGTAGATACAGGAACAACGACATTACTGGCAGATACACAGAGAGCTGGAAAGAGAGAGGTGCGGGGGGGGGGGGGGGGGGGAGCAGTAGATACAGGAACAACGACATTACTGGCAGATACACAGAGAGCTGGAAATAGGGGGGGAGGGGGGTGAAGGGGAGGGGCAGTAGATACAGGAACAACGGACATTACTGGCATATACACAGAGAGCTGGAAAGAGAGAGGTGTAGTGAGGGGGGGGAGGGTGTAGATACAGGAACAACAACAATTACTGGCAGATACACAGAGAGCTGGAAAGAGAGAGGTGCGGGGGGGGGGGGGCAGTAGATACAGGAACAACGACATTACTGGCAGATACACAGAGAGCTGGAAAGAGAGAGGTGCGGGGGGGGGGGGGGGGGGGGGGGGGGGGGAGCAGTAGCAGTCTAGATACAGGAACAACGACATTACTGGCAGATACAGAGAGCTGTAAATAGGGGGGGAGGGGGGTGAAGGGGTGGAGGGGGTAATTGGGGTTTTAAAAAACTTTTTATTCTCTTCTTTTTGTTTTTATTTTTAGGTTTTAAAGTAATTGAAGATAAAGTGGTTATAAAACTAATTATCATCAGTATTTTTTATTCCTTTGGTGAGCGCAAGACGTTAGATCTCATCGTTATTATCCTTCACACCTTCTGGACATTATTGTCACAAGACGTTAGATCTCATCGTTATTATCCTTCACACCTTCTGGACAATATTATCACAAGACGTTAGATCTCATCATTATTATCCTTCACACCTTCTGGACATTATTGTCACAAGATGTTAGATCTCATCGTTATTATCCTTCACACCTTCTGGACAATATTGTCACAAGATGTTAGATCTCATCATTATTATTATTCACACCTTCTGGACATTATTGTCACAAGATGTTAGATCTCATCGTTATTATCCTTCACACCTTCTGGACATTATTGTCACAAGACGTTAGATCTCATCGTTATTATCCTTCACACCTTCTGGACAATATTGTCACAAGATGTTAGATCTCATTGTTATGATCCTTCACACCTTCTGGACAATATTGTCACAAGACGTTAGATCTCATCGTTATTATCCTTCACACCTTCTGGACATTATTGTCACAAGATGTTAGATCTCATCGTTATTATCCTTCACACCTTCTGGACAATATTGTCACAAGATGTTAGATCTCATCATTATTATTATTCACACCTTCTGGACATTATTGTCACAAGATGTTAGATCTCATCATTATTATCCTTCACACCTTCTGGACATTATTGTCACAAGACGTTAGATCTCATCATTATTATCCTTCACACCTTCTGGACAATATTGTCACAAGACGTTAGATCTCATCATTATTATCCTTCACACCTTCTGGACAATATTGTCACAAGACGTTAGATCTCATCATTATTATCCTTCACACCTTCTGGACAATATTGTCACAAGACGTTAGATCTCATCATTATTATCCTTCACACCTTCTGGACAATATTATCACAAGACGTTAGATCTCATCATTATTATCCTTCACACCTTCTGGACATTATTGTCACAAGATGTTAGATCTCATCATTATTATCCTTCACACCTGGACATTATTGTCACAAGACGTTAGATCTCATCATTATTATCCTTCACACCTTCTGGACAATATTATCACAAGACGTTAGATCTCATCATTATTATCCTTCACACCTTCTGGACAATATTGTCACAAGACGTTAGATCTTATTATTATCCTTCACACCTGGACATTATTGTCACAAGACGTTAGATCTTCATCATTATTATCCTTCACACCTGGACATTATTGTCACAAGACGTTAGATCTCATCATTATTATCCTTCACACCTTCTGGACATTATTGTCACAAGACGTTAGATTTCATCATTATTATCCTTCACACCTGGACATTATTGTCACAAGACGTTAGATCTCATCGTTATTATCCTTCACACCTTCTGGACAATATTATCACAAGACGTTAGATCTCATCATTATTATCCTTCACACCTTCTGGACATTATTATCACAAGACGTTAGATCTCATCATTATTATCCTTCACACCTTCTGGACAATATTGTCACAAGACGTTAGATCTCATCGTTATTATCCTTCACACCTTCTGGACAATATTGTCACAAGACGTTAGATCTCATCATTATTATCCTTCACACCTTCTGGACATTATTGTCACAAGACGTTAGATCTCATCATTATTATCCTTCACACCTTCTGGACAATATTGTCACAAGACGTTAGATCTCATCATTATTATCCTTCACACCTTCTGGACAATATTATCACAAGACGTTAGATCTCATCATTATTATCCTTCACACCTTCTGGACATTATTGTCACAAGATGTTAGATCTCATCGTTATTATCCTTCACACCTTCTGGACAATATTGTCACAAGATGTTAGATCTCATCGTTATTATCCTTCACACCTTCTGGACAATATTGTCACAAGACGTTAGATCTCATCATTATTATTCTTCATGCTGTCAGAGCTGCCAACCGTTATGTTTGGGCCGTATTTTGCTACGGCGAACTCAATGAAATACGGAAATACTGTCCGGTACAAATTAATACGGCAACAGACACGCCGAAATGTACGGCGGTGCGATGGAGTTGCACATGTTTTATGTTTTATTTCTGCTGAAGCCGAGTAACTCGCTCTTCGCACATGTTGATGCAGATGCACTAAGCTATTTTTAGCAACAACCCAGCGAAAACTGCCAAACCCAATCATCGTTGGCAACTCATGAGCGCTTGTGATTTCATCCAATAGACAAAAGCCATTTAGTGCCGTAGCCTAACCCTAACCCTAACCCTGTCATTTCATCCAATAGATTCGGTGCCGTAGATGTATCATTATCTTAACCTTTGTGATTTCATTCAATAGACGAAAGCCGTTCAGTGCCGTAGCCTAACCCTTACCCTGTGATTTCATCCAATAGTCGAAGGCCGTTCTGTGCCGTAGATGTATGATTATAGCCGATAGTTCGGATGGTATCGCCATCGGCGTGCAGTGTGATTTCATCCAATAGACGAAGGCCGTTCAGTGCCGTAGATGTATCATTATCGCCAATAGTTCGGATGGTATCGCCATCAGCGTGCAGTGAGATTTCATCCAATAAACGAAGGCCGTTCAGTGCCGTAGATGTATCATTATCGCCGATAGTTCGGATGGTATCGCCATCGGCATGCAGTGTGATTTAATCCAATAGATGAAGGTCGTTCAGTGCTGTAGATGTATTATTATAGCCGATAGTTCGGATGGTATCGCCATCGTTGTGCAGTGAGATTTCATCCAATAGACGAAGGCCGTTCAGTGCCGTAGATGTATCATTATCCTAACCCTAACCTTTACCCTGTGATTTCATCCAATAAATGAAGGCTGTTCAGTGCCGTAGATGTACCATTATCGCCGATATTTCGGATGGTATCGCCATCGGCGTGCAGTGTGATTTCATCCAATAAACGAAGGCCGTTCAGTGCCGTAGATGTATCATTATCGCCGATATTTCGGATGGTATCGCCATCAGCGTGCAGTGTGATTTAATCCAATAGACGAAGGCCGTTCAGTGCCGTAGATGTATCATTATCGCCGATAGTTCGGATGGTATCGCCATCGGCATGCAGTGTGATTTAATCCAATAGATGAAGGTCGTTCAGTGCTGTAGATGTATTATTATAGCCGATAGTTTGGATGGTATCGCCATTGTTGTGCAGTGAGATTTCATCCAATAGACGAAGGCCGTTCAGTGCCGTAGATGTATCATTATCCTAACCCTAACCTTAACCCTGTGATTTCATCCAATAAACGAAGGCCGTTCTGTGCCGTAGATGTATCATTATCGCCGATATTTCGGATGGTATCGCCATCGGCGTGCAGTGTGATTTCATCCAATAGACGAAGGCCGTTCAGTGCCGTAGATGTATCATTATCGCCGATATTTCGGATGGTATCGCCATCGGCGTGCAGTGTGATTTCATCCAATAGACGAAGGCCGTTCAGTGCCGTAGATATATCATTATCGCTGATAGTTCGGATAGTATCGCCATCAGCGTGCAGTGTGATTTAATCCAATAGACGAAGGCCGTTCAGTGCCCTAGATGCATCATTATCGCCATCGGCGTGCAGTGTGATTTAATCCAATAGACGAAGGCCATTCAGTGCGGTAGATGTATCATTATCGCCGATAGTTCGGATAGTATCGCCATCGGCATGCAGTGTGATTTCATCCAAGATTCAGCTAAGACGACCAACAGGCCGTTCAGAAAAATAAAGAATCCAGCGGTAGACGAAGGCCGTTCAGTGCCGTAGATGTATCATTATCGCCGATAGTTCGGATGGTATCGCCATCGGCGTGCAGTGTGATTTCATCCAATAGACGAAGGCTGTTCAGTGCCCTAGATGCATCATTATCGCCATCGGCATGCAGTATGATTTAATCCAATAGACGAAGGCCGTTCAGTGCCGTAGATGTATGATTATAGCCGATAGTTCGGATGGTATCGCCATCGGCGTGCAGTGTGATTTCATCCAATAGACGACCATCGGCATGCAGTGTGATTTCATCCAATAGACGAAGGCTGTTCAGTGCCATAGATGTATCATTATCGCCGATCAGTTCGGATAGTATCGCAATCGGCATATGCAGGTGATTTCATCCAATAGCGAAGGACTGTTCAGTGCCATAGAGGTATCATACGCACGGAGTGCAGTTTGATTTCATCCAATAGGATGATTACGTTCAGTGCGGTAGAGCTATCCATTATCCCGATAGTGGATAGTTATCGCCATCAGCGTTGCAGTGTGGAATTTCGACTTCCATCACTTCGTGATCAGTCAGTTAGGACCTAAAAGTGAATTGATTTTGGATGAAGTTGGCAGTTTGTGACCTAGTGCGGGCAGCTTGGAATTAGTTTACCTGCCAATCGGACAATAAAGAAACCATGGACTTATGACCTTTGGCCTTAGTGCTGTAGCCTTGGGACTTAGTGACCTTTGACCTTAGTGCTGCAGCCTGGGGAATTAGTTGACCTTTGGTGACCCTATCCAACCCTCTCCTAAGCTGGCTGTTCTAAAGTCCTCTTGGCCCAGAGGGTGGGGATGTCCCCTGGGCAATCTGTTACACCTGAAACAAAACATTTTAGCCCAGCTCTCTAGAGTGGGGATGTCCCCTGGGCAAGCTGTTACACCTCCAGAGTGGGGATTCCCTGGGCAAAGCTGTTACACCTTCCAGAGTGGGGATTCCCCTGGGCAAGCTTTGCACCTCCAGATGGGGATGTCCCAGGGGTGCAAGCTGTTACTCCTCAGAGTGGGGATGTCCCCTGGGCAAGTGTTACACTCAGAGTGGGGAGTCCCCCTGGGCCAAGCTTGTTACTCCTCCAGGAGTGGATGTCCCCTGGGCAAGCTGCTACACCTCCAGGAGTGGGGATGTCCCTTTGGGCAAAAACAGCTGTTACCCTCCAGAGTGGGATGTCCCTGGGCTAAGCTTGTTCTCCTCAGAGTGGGGATGTCCCCTGGGCAAGCTGTTGCACCTCCAGTCCAGAGTGGGATGTCCCCAGGGCAAGCTGTTTCTCCTCCATAGTGGGATGTCCCCTGGGCCGCTGTTTACACCTCCTAGAGTGGGGATGTCCCCAGGGCAAGCTGGTCTCCTCCAAGTGGGATGTCCCCCTGGGCAAGCTGTTGCACCTCCAGTCAGAGTGGGGATGTCCCCTGTGGCAAGCTGTTACCCTCCAGATGGGGATGTTCCTGGGCAGCTGTACACCTCATCCAGAGTGGGGTGTCACCTGGGGCAAGCTTTACACCTACAAAGTGGGGATGTCCCCTGGGCGAAAGCTGTTGCAACACATTTTGTTTCCTAAGAATGTTGATTATGTTGATTCATGAAATGACTATAGTTATTTTTGATTTGGAGACTATGAAATTGTTAGAGGAACAAAGGAACTGTTTTTGTGTGTGTGTTGTGCAGTTTTTTTGAGCAGCAGGGTTCTGGCGAAGTTACGCATACAGTCCAAAGAAGGAAGCTATGTGACGTGTGACGCCACACCTGTAATTGCTGAAGCTGCATTAGTACCTAGTGTTAACCATGAAAAACTGTGACGTGTGACACCACACCTGTAATTGCTGAAGCTGCATTAGTACATGGTATTAACCATGAAAAACTGTGACGTGTGACGCCACACCTGTAATTGCTGAAGCTGCATTAGTACATAGTGTTAACCATGAAAAAACTGTGACGTGTGACACCACACCTGTAATTGCTGAAGCTGCATTAGTACATGGTATTAACCATGAAAAACTGTGACGTGTGACGCCACACCTGTAATTGCTGAAGCTGCATTAGTACATAGTGTTAACCATGAAAGACTGTGACGTGTGACGCCACACCTGTAATTGCTGAAGCTGCATTAGTACCTAGTGTTAACCATGAAAAACTGTGACGTGTGACGCACCACACCTGTAATTGCTGAAGCTGCATTAGTACATAGTGTTAACAATGAAAAACTGTGACGTGTGACGCCACACCTATAATTGCTGAAGCTGCATTAGTACAGTCGACCCCCTCTTTTAAGACCTTCAAAAAATCGCGAAAAATCGGTCGTAAAAGAGGGGGATCTTAAATCAGGGGTGACCAAAACAATGCACTCAGTGACTCACTACACCGTATATGACGCACAGCACATGCATACACTAAAACTAAAACATGCTTTCTCCGTCATTCTTGAATGAAACATCCGCGGTTTAGCTAATATACGAAAACGAGCGAAAACGGGCTAAAACAGAAAGTGTGCTCGCGGTCCGTGTTGCACTCACACACAAACTACACATAACAACAGTACAGACCTAATTTTCGCCATTTTACGCTCTGGCAGTTCATTTTCAGTCACAGTTTGCACACACGGAACTTTTACAGCGCATACAACTCGGCTGACAAAATGGCGCATACCGCAAATACGAAATCACGGCAAACGCTAATGCGCCAGCTGCTTTCATTTATCGGATTTTGTGTGTTGTTTGCATTCAGTGAGTGTTTCAGTGCACGCACTAACGCTGATTTATCAGTTTGATAACGGAAAGGAGCTGCTTTTCAACTTATTTTTGGTAAAGTGAGACCATTCACTGAGTTCCAACTTATGGAGTGTGACCGATCACCTAGTTTCAACTTGGGGAGTTGACTTCGCATTTAGGCCTACGTGTGCACAGAGTTCGTAAAGATCGACACGATCGCGACCGTTTCAGTTCAAACTTTATCATAAACTGCTCAGTGATGACACATGTGCATAAAAGTGGTGACATTTAGTGGTCAGATCGTGATATCGCTGATTAAATTATTCAACTTTCGGCTTGAGAACTGTTCGTTTTTACCGAGATTAACCTAACAACAGTAGTACCCCAGCTGTGCATCGGCTCGAACTGAGGCCGAAAAGGATAGATATGATCGTTTTTGCGACTGATAATTGTCAGAAGGTGTTGCCCATCGGTCGTAAAACGCGTTAAGATTTACGAGTTGTAAAACAATGAGGAGGCGAGTTTTGAAGAAAAACGATCAGTCGTTCATATTTCAGTCGTAAAAGAAGGGATGTCGTAAATCAGAGGGCCGTTCGTGAGAGGGTCGACTGTACATAGTGTTAACCATGAAAAACTGTCACAAGAGGGGAAAGAGTACGTGGTATTAATCATGTGGGATGAGAGAAAGATGTGGTACCATGTGTGTGTGCATTGTGTGTGGGATGAGAGATGTGGTACCATGTGTGTGGGATGAGAGATGTGGCACCATGTGTGTGTGTTATTGTGTGTGAGATAACTCAATAAGCTCTGCTTGTTGTTGCTTCAGTTATGTCGTTGTTGTTATTCATGTTTGTTTTGAAAATAAAAAATTTAACCCAGATGAGAGATGTGGCACCATGTGTGTGTAGGATGAGATGTGGCCACCCATGCGTGTGTGCATCTTTGGTTATTGTGTGGGATGAGATGTAGGCACCATGTGTGTGTGTGCGATTGTGTGTGATGAGATGTGGCACACAGTGTGTGTGCATGAGTGTGTGGGATGAGGATTTTTGTTGGCCACCCCCCATTTGGGGTGTGTAGGGATGAGATGTTTCATCCATGTGTGTGTGGCACATTGGGTGTGTGGATGAGATGTAGTGCCATGTGTGTGTGGGATGAGATGTAGAGACCACATGTGTGTGGATTGTGTGGGATGAGAATGTTAGTGCACCATGTGTGGTTATGTTTATTGTGGGAATTCGTGTGAGATGAGATGTGGCACCATGCGTGTGTTGCATTGTCGGTGGGCTGAGATGTTGGGCACCATGGGTGTGTGCACTTGTGTGTGATGAGAGGGATAAGATGTAGTTACCAATCCTAGCTTCATTATGACAGCACAGTGTATGCAAGATTGATCGTGTGAGGTGTACGTACATGCATGTGTGTGTGTGTGTGTATGCACGCACGCATGTGTGTGTGTTTCCCACTTTGTGTGTGTCTGTGTACTGTATGCACACGTCACATATAAATTACCAATGGGAAATAAAAGTGTTGATGTGTTCTACTTTGCTCTGGAAGTGTTATGTAATCAATTGTACTATATTTTTTGCTATGTTTTGAGGGTTTTTTAGACTTAGTATTGGACGACTTCTTCCCGCCTTTGGACGCAGCAGCGGCGCTGGCGAATTTCTTGGGATGTGTGTTTTGTTATGCGTGGTTGAACTTTACGCGGTGACAGCCCTGAGATGACCACAGCTGTTGTCCGGGCACTATAATAGGACTGACTAACTAACTATCTTATGCTGAAGACAGGTTTCCAACTACATGTAGGCTACCTGGCTATGACAAGTGAAACACCGGACGTCTTGTGAGAACAAGAAGGTCCTAAACTAACTCATATAATTTGTGATCATCAATGGATGTCTCTTAGTTTTAAATTTTGTATGCATGCCCTTTGTAGTATTGCACAGCCATTTCTTGATCTGTCACACGAAAGCCATAGGATTTAGAAAACGCACATTTATTCGTATGCCTTCCTATCTAACACAATAAAAAGATATTACCACACTTCTGACTAGGGTAACTACAGAAAAAAATAATAATACAGTAAAACCCGGTTCTAATAAAATCGAAGGGAGATAATTATTTGTTTTCTTCTATCCGGGTTTTCTTCTATCCGATACTCAGGGTTAGGGGTTAGGGTTAGGGTTAGGGTTTTAGGGTTAGGGTTAGCACTTTATGGTTAGGGTTAGGGTTAGTCTTTTAGGGTTAGGGGGGGGGGGTTAGGGGTTAGGGTTAGGGTTAGGGTTAGGGTTAGGGGGGGGGGGGTGGAGGTTAGGGGTTAGGGTTAGGGTTAGGGTTAGGGGTTGGGTGTTAGATTGTGTCTGTATGCATGGCGTGCATGTGTGTGTCACTGTGTGTAGGTGGGGTGTCTGTGTGTGCTGCATGTGCTGTGTTGTTGCTGGCTTTGCCATTCCTTACATACTATTTGGGTTGGGGTCCTGCTTATTGTTGACACTTTGGTTGACAAGCGCTTGGGCTCATTTGAGGTAAAAGCGCTATCTAAATGTAATATAGTATTATTATTGTTACTTCTGTAATGGAAGTGTCGCCACCACAGAAGAAGAAAAAAAGCACTAAATACTTTTATGAAACTCGACTTTTCACACCAAAGTCCTGCACTGCAAAAGTGTAGTCTTACAACGGTGTTGATGAATTAGGATGGGGGGAGTTTTCTGGTGATAGTTTTTACCCTGTCTTATACTTTTTTAAAAAGGGAGTGCTTACTGTGTCCCAGTGTACCTACTTTGGGCCACTCATCCCGTTTCCGTCTTTTTCTTTTTTTATTCATTCAAGTCCGTTCCTGCCATATATGTGCGGAATTAAATAGAAAGCTGTCAATTTGATGCATTTGCTTCAAGGGAAGCAATCTGTTTGCACACCATACCTTGGTCACTTTCTAAATTCGTTCACTCTCGACTACAATTTGCCTCTTACTTTGCTTTTGTAGTGGTTTGTTGTGGGTAACCATGGTGTGGGTTTGCTGATATATAAAAAGTCTGATCTACCATCTTCCCTATGGTCTAACCTGAAGTAAAAACCTTACCGTCTTTCATTTCTCCCTGTTTTGGGGGGGGGGTTTTATGTATGTTTTGTTTTGCGTGTATGGCTGGAGTGATTTGTGACGGTTTTTTTATAATTTCAAATCGTTGCGATGCGAATGAGTTAAACAAACAAAAAGTACCCATCCAAGCAGTAACTGTTACACTTGAAGGACAAATTTGTACTTCACTCACTATGCAGGAGGTTTAAACCACTGGATGCTCGCATGCTCATTGTCATGACATGGGTGGGGTCCCTCCTCACCAAGAAACTTCACTGCACTGCAAATATTCTGGAGGAAAGAAGCAACACGTTGACTGTGTCAGATTGTGTCAGGGTTATTATGAACACAATACATATGTCTGCATGGGGTGGCAACTCCTCAAATGACACAAAAATGAAAGCAGGGTCCAGGTACCATGGCCCCAGCAGGGTAGCAGGGGCAAGCCACGTCG
>CM065685.1:61784220-61804220 GCA_017654935.2 Phymorhynchus buccinoides
AACATCGGCTAATTTACAACATCGATGAAATAAAGGTGGAACAAGACTTTTATTATCGCTTTTCATTATTTGTGATGTTGAAAACTTTGTAGGGTGTAGGTGGAGGTGCTGTTTACTTTACAATGTCCCCAAAATAGTATCAACAGCAGAACTTACTCGCTACTGAGTGTTACCACAGAATTACAGTTTGGGTTGCTACCTGGATTACACCTGGATTGCACCTTGAGATTTCGACAACTGAACGCTCATTATGGGCATCCCGAGTACGTGTTCCTGGATGTCAGTTTAACACAAAAAGACATTCCGTCAAGATTTTATTGACATCAGCACAGACACTAAACCATAACACTACTGATTTATATTCACATGATAGACCTGTATAGCAGGTGGGAGGGTTCGTATTACACCTGGAATGCACCAGCACACAGGTTCACGTGGTTATTGTTATTCTTTCAAACTTTCATCTAACAAGGTATGTTTCAAGTGTCAACACCGACTTCAATAAACTGGAAAGGGGCATAATCCAACCGCTATTTATGTTGTATACCTCTCTGGTTAATTCACCAGCCTACACTATATTGCCATGTGGCAGAATGCACAGAGTAAGTAGTAAACTGCTACCACATGGGAGGTATCCTATACTAAAACGTAAGAGTCCTAAACTACTGTGGAATGATAAAAGTTAAAATATTAATTTCAAATTATGTACATATGATAATATAACACCCGAGACAGCCTATGTACAGCCATTTATTCCGGTAAAAATATGTACATTGTTTTCACAAGAAAACGAGAGAAAAGCATAAATAATAGGCGACGAACGGCAAGTCTATACTAGTGTGATGCGAGGTGGTGAGTTGTGTAAAAGTGGGTTAAAATGGCGGCTGGGGATTCTTCCGGCCTATGTTGCGTTTCATGTTTCTGTTATTTCTGTGTTGGCTATCTAGTAAAATTGATGTGAGTGGAAAGGGTTGGTATGGGGTTTGCTTTTATTCTGGGTTTTTAGTAGAAAAAAGTATTTAATTAAAAATTTGAGTAAGATTTATAAAAATGTTTGAAGTGAGTTGTTTTTAATTTATAGTTAATAAAATAGTTTACACTAAAATCTATTTAAAAAGGTCGGCTGCCAGTCCGCGCGGATAGGAAGGATTATATTAGGTTCCAAGGCGAGATCCTTCCGCGGGAGGCATATTGGGTTGTAAGTATGTTGATGTAAATAGTGTGTAGAACATGGCAGAGAAGTGTTTTTTAGCCCGTAGAGAGGGGGGGGGGGGGGGGACTTGGACTGGCCCCCATTGAGGGGACGATAGGAGGAAAGTGTGGGGGTGGGGATCCCCTGCGATGTGACAGACCCTCTCCTCCAGGGCCCTCGGGGGGAGGGGGGGGAGACGGACTATGGCTGGCTAAGCCCTGGGGACCGGTCCAGGGAGATGCCACACGAACCGGGGAGGGGGGGGGGTGCCGCCGGGGGGTGTCAGCCGGGGCCGCACGCCCCTGGTAGAGGCGATTGGGCGTACAGTCCCGGACGGCAACCCCCGGCGACTCACTTGCCCCCGAAGACAAGGACCAGCTGGAAAGTTTGGGGTGAGAGGGGCTAGGGTGACGCCCCCCGCCGGGCGGGCCGCCAGCCAGGAGACGCGGCGCCACTCAACGGAGCCAATAGGGTTCCGAGTACGCCTGCGCTCCCGCCGAGCCCCCGGCCGATGGGGGGGAGCCACCCGAGTCACTAGGAAGTGGGAGTGGGGCCCTTTGGAGAGGCAGCATACACCAGACCAGGGGTCACGGGGGAGGGCTTTATTTTGGGTTGTTGTGCAGAAAGATATTGATGAGTTAGAATAGGTAGCCAAAAGAAGCCTGGCCGAGGGCCTCCGCCAGCCAGATTATTGGTTGCCAGCCGTGAGTTTGGCTGTGAATTATTGTTTGTTTTGTGAAGGGGATCTTGTTTGTTTTAAGTTTTATTACTAATTTATCTAATTCAGGGGTTATAGTATTACATTGTGTAAATAGGTGTTCTACTGTTAGGAAGTCTCCACATTCACACTCTAGTTCTTTGAATTTACAGTATGTGGCCTCGGTTCTGAGTCTGTAAATCAAGGATAGAACAGACCGAGGAACGGGGGGGAAGAGTCCCCCCATTACAATTTGGTGATCCCAGGAGTGGGCCTTGCACTGGGTTTCAAGTTCCCGAGCCCACCCCTGGAAAGAGGTTTTCATAAGTATTGATTTGATTTCTGGTATTGAAAATTTTATATTTATTTTGGTACCGGACCGACCAAGAGCTGCCTGTTTGGCGGCCCAGTCGGCCTGGTCATTGCCGTGTAGGTCACAGTGGGAGGGGATCCAACCAAGTGATATGTCAGTTCCCTTGATTGTAATCTGATGTATGAGAAAGTTGATTTCTTGCACGACAGAGCGTCTATTTTTAGAATTGCCCACTAGAGCTTGAATAGATGAAAGTGAGTCTGATAGTATGACTGCGCTCCGTGGGGGATTTGGGAAGTTATTGATGTAGGAGCATGCTTCTAGTATGGCCCAGAGTTCGGCGCTGAATATTGAAATATTATTATTTAGTTGAAATGATTTTGTTACTTTCAGATCTGGGATTGTAAATGCGCAGCCTGTTTGTTGATTAATTTTAGAGCCGTCTGTGTATATGAGAAGGTGGTGATGGAGACTGTGTATTTTTTCTAATGCTGCAACTTTTAGTCTGTTTGGATCTTCTTGTTTGGAGTATTGTTCATGTAGGGAGGTGTCTGTTGTTATGGGGGTCACCTCCCACTGTGGATAGTCATATGTGGGGTGAGTGGAGACTTCCGCTAAGTTAACTCCTGCTTCGTGGAACAGATCTTCCGTGTATTTAGTTATAGGTATGGTTTTGTGATACAGGGAGGGTTGTTTAGTTTTATGGTCAGGGTGGGAGTGGTAGTATGAGTCTGAAAAGTTGTCATAAAATTCAAAGTCTGTGTAAGTTTGGGTAGTATATATACGGGGAAGAAGAATGGAGCACTTAAGCTTTAGTAATTTACGCAAGGGGAGCCAGCCCACATCTCGGTAAATGAGATCAGTCACCGCGAAACGGGGGAGCCCCAGAGCTATTTTTAGGCCACAGATTTCTATTCTTTGTAGTTTTAGTAAATCATATGTTGTTAGGGAATGCATTGCTTCTAGTCCATATACTAATTGGCTGCGGACAAGTGATCTTACAAGATTTGTTAGTATTTTGGGGTCTTGTGCCCATTTTTCCTGAGAAATAATTTTAATAAAATTTAATGTTTTATAGGCTTTTCTAGTTATATAGTTAATATGTTCGGTCCAGGAGAGATTATAATTTATAATAACTCCTAGAAATTTGGCATGGTTGGATGCCAATACTGCTTGTCCGTTAATAGTTATTGACAACTTGTAATTTACTGAAGTTTTTTTTATATTAGTTAGTATTACAAAAATACATTTGTTTGAGGCCAGTGAAAAGCCGTTATCTTGCAGATAATGGGCTATTAGATCAGTTTGTTTTTTATGTTATTTTAGGGCTTCTTTAAGCTTTTTTTGGTTGAGTTTTTTCTTTGTTAAGGTCCAGGTTGCTATGTCATCTGCATACATACTAAGTTTATTGTTCTTAATATTTGTTTTAGTTATATCTGATAGCATAATATTAAAAAGTAAGGGGGCAACTGTGCTACCCTGGTGCACCCCCATATCCAGCGAGTGACTGTCAGAGAGGGACTGGCCCACTCTTACTCTCATTGATCGGTTTTCTAGAAAAGATTTAATAAAGTTAAAAAGGTTTCCTTCAACGCCGAGCCTGCTAATTTTTTGGAGCAGTCTCCCATGCCAGACAGTGTCATAAGCACCCTTTATGTCAAAAAAGGTGACTAGTACACTCCTTTGATGGGCGAAGGCTTTCCTGGCATGGGAGGTGAGCTTGACAATTTGCTCGGTGCAACTTCTGTGCTTTCTAAAACCAGCTTGTATTTGAGGGAGTATATTATTCCTTTGTAAATGGTATTCTAATCGTGATCGCACGATTCTTTCATACACTTTACCCAGGTGAGGGGTGAGGGAGATGGGGCGGTAGCTTTTGGGATCCTGTTTTGGTTTCCCATTTTTCAGGATCCCGACTACCTGTGCACATTTCCATGCCTGGGGCACTTCCCCATTCTCCCAACACCTAGAGTAAAAGCGATTAAGAATGGACAGAAATGATGGGGGTAGTTGTTTAAGTAGTCTATAGGAGATAGGATCCTCGCCTGTTGCTTTGTTAACTTTTTTAATGTTTCGAAGTGCCGTAGCAAGCTCGCTGAGTTTGAGAGGGGCATTGATGCAGTCGGTGTTTTCTGTAGATTATTTTTTTTTGGGGGGGGGATTGTGTTTCTTTTTTGTTGTTCCGCGGGGGAGAGGTGTTTTATTTGGCTGGCTTTGGCGAATGTCCCGGCCAGGACGTTGGCTGTTTCCTGAATAGTTTTGGTAATTTGGTTGGTAGTAGGACAGAGAATTCGTGGTGTTTTTGGTTTGCCTCCCGCTTTGATCCTGCGCAGTTGTTTCCAGGCGCTATTTAGGTCTCTGAAAGATAGGATTTTTTCGTTGGTGAAATATTCGAGTTTAGCCTTGGCGACCATCTTTTTGCTATGTTTTTCTGCTATGCGTTTACTTTGGTGATTGGGGTGAGAGGGTTGTTTGTTGAAGGTGTTACATGCAGAGTGTTTTTGTTGGACGGCCTCTGCACATTCATTGTTCCACCAGGGGTTATTTCTCATTTGGTAGTTAATATTAGGGGTTGATTTTGGGATGGTGGTGTCTGCTGCTGTAGTAATGGCTGTGTGATGTTCGCCAAAATTGGTGAACTCCCCGGGCTCACAACATACACACGCAAATCTGACTCCACCCAAAGATGTATACTCAACACAAGAAGTTAAGGTTCACCAATCAATCATTTAGTTTATTAAAGTCATGGTAATAAGTCAACCTCTCGGTTAGTGTTAATTACGTATTTATATCAAAAAGGATCATCAGAAATTCAGGCCAAATCCATTACGTCAATCCAATCGAGCAATCCATGTCAGGCATTACTCACCCAAAAATTCACCACAAAACGTAGCACATCACATCGTGGACAAAACCATCATCACCCCGAACCTCTATCTCCATATTCATAATACGACACCTCTCTCTCGGGTTACTACAATATAATTTTACCCGCGTCCACGAATCAAAATAGGACCAAAATGTCCGCAGAAGAAACAAAGAAAATGGAATACCAAACAATTAAAGATAAAACTATTCAGATAATGAAATCTGTTTAAAAACTGATCATTCTTCTTCTTCCTTTTCTTCCTCGTTTTCTTCTTCGTATTCTTCTTCCTCTTCTTCAAAACAAATTCCTTTCTAAAGACTAATCACTGGATTAACTGCACAAGACTAGCTCTGTTGAGAAAACAAAGGAGGACAAGCCTCTTACTAAAATTATATTCAATCCTACATTTCTATGAGCCATCTGCTTCTTTTAATACCACCTATAAATTATCTTTCCCTAACCTAATTCAAACCCATACAAACTCAAGGAACACAGAAGAAGAAGATGTGGTCTCGCAGCCAACCCAGGTGAAAAGTGAATCTCCTTGTCACAATCTGGTCCTAATTAATTCTGAATACAATTCACTTGTGGTAACGCTTTTTTGCATTGGCCCATTTATTTTCGTTCTGGCCAACCAGAACATTTGTCACAAAACAATATCCAAACTATCAAATACATGCTATCTTTAACTCTCCTTTCGTCCAATGTCTATTCCACCTCTATTTACAAAATCTGCCTCGCGCTCACACCTGACACCTCCCCCCCTGCGGAAATTTTTTTTACGCAGGAAACTTTTTTTCTAAAGATAATATGGAATTTACTAAAATAGGACAGGTGTGAGATGCGAGCGCCACAATGTGCAGAATATCAACAAGCATAATATCATCAGGCATTAATACATGGCCTGGCAAATGAAACAAAAGAATACACAATATACAATCCATGCTAACAAGTAGTATTCCAGCGACAAAGATCCAACGGCGGTGCGGCGATCCCCGACGTCTGAAGATCCAACGATGACTTTCTTCATTTGTAGAATTTGACATTTGTCTTTATCTTCTTAAGACAGTTCCAGTTTTCATTTTGTACTTAATTTCTTTTCACTCGACAAGCTGCAAGAGAATACGCATGCATACATCTATCACACACTCGTGATCACGTTAAAAACACATACAATTAAAACGTGTAAAATAGGCCCATAATAAAAATAATAAGCGCTTATTATGTAACAATTACCAAGTATTTATACATCATATTCACACAATCCACAAAATTTCACACAATGCATAAAACATCTTCAATCCATAAATATACATATACAAACCTAGTTTCACCTGTTTTCACATCTTTAAATAGGGATTGTAGGTGTCGACCTATCTAAACTGTTCATGGAAGCACCCATATACGGTTTTCACCTGTTTTTATTATTGACGGGACAAAAGGTCAGCGAACACATTGGCTGTTCCAGGTACAGGCTCAACACAAAACCTGTATTCCTGGAGACTCAAGGCTGGTGGGAACGACAGAATGTTCCCTTTTTCGAAATGTGTCAGGGATGAAATCATCAGGTATGATCTCAAAAACATATCCTGAGGGAGGTGTGTCCAGAGTGTTTTTCATGTTGTCAGAAGAGGACGTAACCCACTAATTTATTGCAACGTTCGTCCTCTCTGCGTACTCTTTTAACATCATTATGTGGAAGACCTTCTCAACCCCATTCCTTGCTATCTGGTAGTTTACAGGAGAAACCTTCTTTGTTACTACGTACGGCCCTTTCCACAACACTGTTTGCCGTGTTCGTCAGACAGCAAAACAAGAACTTTGCTACCTGGAGTTAATGATCTCTTTTTGGCCTTTCTATCTGCGTAGTGTTTGTACACTTCAGTGTTTTTAGCTGCTGATTTTTGCGCTAATTCGCACGTTTCGTTCACCCTGTTGTGTAAGTCGTACATGTTTTTGTCACTGTCTTTGTCTGAACGACCAACCCACTTCTCCGCCAAGAGATCCACAGGACCTCTGGGAGAATGACCATAGACGAGTTCGAATGGGGAGAAACCCAGCGTTTCGTTTGGCAGCTCTCTATATGCAAATAGTAGAGAGGTTATGTATCTGTCCCATTCTTTTGGTTGTGAGATGGAAACCTTTCTGAGCATTGTTTTTAGAGTGCCATTGAAACGCTCTACCATTCCATTTGACTGCGGATGATATGGTGTGGTTGTGACAGAAGTGATTGACAGTAATCTATAAACCTCTTTCATCACGTCTGAAACAAACTGCGAACCACAGTCTGAAAGGATTTCTTCTGGCAAACCTACTCGAGAGAAATAGGTTAACAATGCTTCTGCTACTGTTATAGTGTCAATGCGTTTCAACGGTATTGCCTCTGGAAACCTTGTAGCTGTGTCAACCATGGTGAGAACATACCGGTTTCCTGTGGACGATGGTTGAAACGGACCGACCAAATCAATAGCAACCTTGTGAAATGGTACTGTGATCACTGGCATTTTATGTAGTGGAGCACAAGGAACACTACTCTGTACTGTTTTCTGGCATATATCACAACTTCTACAATACAGTGCGACTGCCGATGCTACACCTGGCCAATGGAAGTTGGTGAGTACTCTTTTTAGTGTGCGTTTTATTCCACAATGTCCTGCAAAAATTGCGTCATGTGCTGTGTGTAATACCACTTCTCTTAAACTTTCTGGCACTACGATTTGTGTGTTTTGTGAACTTTCTGTACCTATTACGCGTAGGAGGACTCCTGAGTCATCCATTGCATAGTAGGGCTTGTCGAAAGTTTCCCTTTTTGTATCACTCTCACACTCTTGTCTGTCTCTCTCACGTTTTTGTGTCTCACTCACACCTGTGTGTTTGACTCTTTCACTGTTTGTAACCTTTGTGTACAGGTGGTCGAGTGTTTTGTCATCCTTTTGTAGTTTAGATAATTCTTTTGGTGTCAAGTCAAACAAAGTCAAGTCCGGGACTTTGAGTGGGTGAGGGGACTGTTTCTCTCGCTCACATTGGGCTCTTGTAAAAACTAAACATGGGACAAATGATCCGCCCTCTCCCCCATGAACGTTTGTAACCCCCGGCAAATTTCCCAAGATCAAGTCACACACCGGTTCTTCAATAACACATGCTGTTATTTCTCCTGAAAAATACGGTGTGACAATGTTTACCTTTGCCAGTGGAAATTCTTCTACCCTACCGCCAAAGGTACGACACTTTTGCGTTTCCCCGAGGAATTTGGAAGAGTGTACGAACTTCTTTTTAACACCTGCCGTCGTACACCCAGTGTCCCTCAAAACAGTCGCCTCCAAACCATCAATTGTTGCCGGCTCTAAGAGCAAACCGGGCACTGTCGAGTTAGGGTTTAATATACATGTCACCTCTACTTCGCTCGCTACATTGGCATGGTTTTTTGTTTGAAGGAAGGGACAATTTTGCTGCACATGAAATTTCCCATCGCAATGTGAGCAGTGCCTTTTATCACCTCGTGTAGGTCCCTGTACCCCTTGTGCATGTTGGTACCCTTGTGGAGGTTGGTTTGGTCCAAATGTCTGCCGTGGCGGGCCACGAAAATCCCGAGTAGTGAAACGATCGCGTTGACTAGAGTTCCGAAAACCGCCTCGGAACTGTCCGCGCTGTCGGAAACGGAAACCACCCCCTCCGGCAAACCGTCCAGTCGGTGGGTGATCCAAGTTCGTCTCCCTCGGTTGGTAGTAACTTCTGTTAAACGCCGGTCGTTGGAAATGAGAATTACCTCTGTAGGTGGGGAATGAAGCATGTCCAAACGCCACGTTACTATTGAAGATGTAACTTTCCTTTGGTTTTGTGTTTTTGTCCGGGTGTGCATGCCTGTATTGTTCTGCTGCATCACACATCTTATCTACGTCCTCAAATTGACGTTCCTTTAGAAATGTGGCCAGATCTTTGTCTACACTTTGTAGGATCTGTTCACGTAGCAGTAAATCCTTAAGGGAGTCATATTCGTTTTTGACCTTAGACAATTCAACCCATCTATCTAAGTAATGGGCGACCCTGATTAGGTAGGAGGGAAATGATTCACCTTTTTCTGGTCGGACATTTCTAAATTTTTCTCGGAATCCGTCCGCTGTACATTGAAACTTTTTAAGGAGTTCTTGTTTCAGTGTTTCCCAAGTCAAAGTTTGCTTCGCTGCTAACGTATGGTACAGCGCCAAAGCATCCCCCTTAAATAGAGAGGCAGCGTAAAGCGTCCATTTCCCCTCAGGCCAACCACAAGAAGCTGCATGAGATTCAAACCTGAAGAGAAATGAATCAATGTCGTCTTTTTGTTCATCAAAGGGGGGCAGTCTGGGAATGTAGGAGGCTTTAGCTTTCTCACCACCTGACACCGAATCACTCACTCCCTTTAATTTTGTTTTAGCATCTAACTTTCGCAATTCGGCTTCGGTGGTGAGTTCCAACTCTCTTAGTTTAAATGCTCTATCTTCTCTCTCTCTCTCAGCCTGTCTCTCGTCTCTCTCTCTCTCTCTTTCTGCTTTTTCTTTTTCAGCCTCTCTCTCCCTCTCTGCCTTTTCTTTTTCTGCCTCTCTTTCGGCTTCTTTTTCTTGTCTACTTTTCTCTGCCTTTTCTTTTTCTGCCTCTCTTTCGGCTTCTCTTTCTAGTCTTTCGGCTTCTTTGTCTTGTCTACCTTTCTCTGCCTTTTCTTTTTCTGCCTCTCTTTCGGCTTCTCTTTCTAGTCTTTCGGCTTCTTTGTCTTGTCTACCTTTCTCTGCTTTTGCTTTTTCTTTATCCACGGTGACCTGTCTTTCTTTTTCCATGGCTAATTTTAGTGCTTCTAATTCCTTCTGAGCTTCTCTCTCTTTTTGTCTTTCATTTCTATCTACACATTGTTTAACATATTCCGCCACGTCTTTACCTGTGTACCCTAGTCTTTCCGCTTGAGTGACATATATGTCAAACTGATCCATATTTATATACTATTTCTTTTTCGGGTACAAATTATAATATCAATAAACGAGTTAAAACCATGTACAATGTTCCACCAACTTATCTAATAAAAGAAAAGAAACAATCATGTCCGATCAACAAATCAATATCATGTTGATTGTGAGTCGTACTCACTCCAAGCCAAAGTACCCCAGTTATTTATACGGAAAATGTCAACACTTTATTGTTTTTGTGAGTTGTAAGTCGGGGTCACCACTGTGATGTTCGCCAAAATTGGTGAACTCCCCGGGCTCACAACATACACACGCAAATCTGACTCCACCCAAAGATGTATACTCAACACAAGAAGTTAAGGTTCACCAATCAATCATTTAGTTTATTAAAGTCATGGTAATAAGTCAACCTCTCGGTTAGTGTTAATTACGTATTTATATCAAAAAGGATCATCAGAAATTCAGGCCAAATCCATTACCATCAATCCAATCGAGCAATCCATGTCAGGCATTACTCACCCAAAAATTCACCACAAAACGTAGCACATCACATCGTGGACAAAACCATCATCACCCCGAACCTCTATCTCCATATTCATAATACGACACCTCTCTCTCGGGTTACTACAATATAATTTTACCCGCGTCCACGAATCAAAATAGGACCAAAATGTCCGCAGAAGAAACAAAGAAAATGGAATACCAAACAATTAAAGATAAAACTATTCAGATAATGAAATCTGTTTAAAAACTGATCATTCTTCTTCTTCCTTTTCTTCCTCGTTTTCTTCTTCGTATTCTTCTTCCTCTTCTTCAAAACAAATTCCTTTCTAAAGACTAATCACTGGATTAACTGCACAAGACTAGCTCTGTTGAGAAAACAAAGGAGGACAAGCCTCTTACTAAAATTATATTCAATCCTACATTTCTATGAGCCATCTGCTTCTTTTAATACCACTTATAAATTATCTTTCCCTAACCTAATTCAAACCCACACAAACTCAAGGAACACAGAAGAAGAAGATGTGGTCTCGCAGCCAACCCAGGTGAAAAGTGAATCTCCTTGTCACAATCTGGTCCTACTTAATTCTGAATACAATTCACTTGTGGTAACGCTTTTTTGCATTGGCCCATTTATTTTCGTTCTGGCCAACCAGAACATTTGTCACAAAACAATATCCAAACTATCAAATACATGCTATCTTTAACTCTCCTTTCGTCCAATGTCTATTCCACCTCTATTTACAAAATCTGCCTCGCGCTCACACCTGACAGGCTGTTTTAATATTGTCATAGTGAATTTCTAGATTGGTGTTTTGTAGGCCTTCGTGGGTATGTGAACTGAGCAGAGTTTTAAACTGTTGCCAATTGGCTTTGTCATAGTTGTATTGAGGGGGTGGCGGGGGGTCTTTGGAAATCTCAATGTCTGCTGTAAGGGATATGATAATGGGTTTGTGGTCGGATCCTAGGGGGTCTACTTGGGGGGTTCATGAAAATTCAGTTAGAAGTTGGGGGCTAGCTAGAGTTAGGTCGATGGCTGTGAGTCTATCTGTCGGTTTGTCGGGGTAACGAGTGGGGGAGCCATCATTTAAAAGGGTTAAGTTAGAATTTAGAATGTCGGTAAAGAGTTTCTGGCCCCCTTGTGAGTGGTGGGTCGCGTTCTTTTCCCAGGACGGGTGGTGAGCGTTAAAATCCCCGACCACCACCCATGATTCGGTGGGGGAGAGGGAAGCAATCCAGTCTTCGGTGGGCATTTGGTCGTACCCTCGGGGGAAGTATTAATAATTTTAGTAGGTTTGTTATTTAGTGTAATTTGAATAGTATTGGAATAGACTGTTGGGGGGAGGTTTTGTATAGGGGAGGGGATATACTGATATTGGATGTTTTGGTGGACATAAGTGGCTGTTTGTATGTTTCCTTGGAAGTTGCTGACCCCTGGTGGATGGCAGAAGCCGTCTATTTTTGGTAATTTGGAAATGGTACTTTAAGAGATTGTAGACAGATGATTTGAAACTGGGTGGTGTTTGTTGTTAGGAAGTTGAGAAGAAAAGGGAGATTAGGTGTTACGGCGCGACAGTTCCACTGGAGCAGGTTAAGGGACCCAAGCTCCGTAACATTGGGAACAGGTGGTTTGTCAATTTGTTTGTCAGCGCTGTCACGAGTTGTGTCAGATGGTCGTCTAGCTGTTTCATCATTATTTTGGTTTGTTTGGTTATTTGGTCTTCAACAATTTCTTGGATTTTTTTTCCGTTAGGCTTTTGGCTTGGGAATTCTTAAGGGCTTGGGCTCTGAGTTTATATTGGGTAGCTTGATAGGAGGGGATTCTTCGCCGAAAGCTTGTTGGCTTACCCTTGGAGAGGGCGTAACTTTTTTTGTGGGGCTGATGGGACTGGTGGAGTTTTTTGTAGGATGGTTGGTTTGGGTTGAGTTAGTTTACGGTGGGGGTTGGTTTTGTGGGAAAGCTGGGTCTGGCCGCGTCGGCGTAGCTGTTGGGCGCCGAACGCCAATGGGCGTTCCCAGTCCTCCAAGACGGATCTACAAGAGGGAGAGGGGGGGGGGAGGAGGGGGGTGCTGCTTTGTTTTTGTTTGTGTTTGTAGTTTTGATCGATGGCCGCCTTGGCTCTCCTAATTGCCTCTGCGTAGGGGAGGAATGTCTCGCCTCGGAATTTATTAGCTTGGAGCCGTAGTTTGTATTCTGGACACCCGGCATATGCCGCCGAGTGTTTTCCGGAGCAATTGACGCATTTGCGCTCGGTAGACTGACACTCGGCGGCCAGGTGTCCCGTTTGGGCACATCGGGCGCAGGTCTTGTTGACGGCACGGCAGTGTTGGGCTGTATGGCCAAGTCGGGCACAGTTTTGGCACTTACGCACAGGGGCGACATAAGTGTGCACCCTGTACTCAAAGGCGTTAATCTTAATGTAGTCAGGCAAATAGGTACAAGTGAAGGTGATCTTAATTGCTCTTGAATCAGAGCCGTCGCGATTTTTCAGTTTTATTGCACTTTTGGCTTCTGGTATATGGGGGAGCATGTGAAGTACGCTCTCAGAAAGGGGAATCCCCTTTATGACTCCTTCGGTCGTGGCGGATGGGATTGTGCATTTCATGTTTATGTTTGCGACTTCTGTCATGGCGGCTAGATTTTTCTGTTGTTTGGCCGACTGGCAGCCGATCAGCCAACTGTTGTTGGGTAATGCCCGTTGGCTTTGAATGGGTCCGATGGTGTTTTGCCACATTTTAAAGGATGTGGTGGGGCCGAGGTCTCGGAGAGTGAACTTTTACCGGAAATTTGAGAAATTCAGGGGGAAGTTGGTCATTGTTAGGGCGCCTTCTGCTTGGCGGGCGGTTTTGGCTTTTTGGTCTTGGACTAGTGGGCCGTTGGTCCACTGTTTGGGCTTGGGATGGAGATTTGTTGTTGGAGTTAGTGGGCTGAGGAGGGGTCGGATTGGGTCCCCAAATCCTCAGAATGTCATCATCTTGATTTGTTTCCATTTGATCAATGGCCTGGGATGTGACTTGTTCCTGATCAATCCCCTCAGGGGGATGGCCACCGGTGGGAGCCGGTGTGGAGGAGCCATGAGAGGATTGTATGGGTGAAATTGGTTTTGGGGTGTCTTTTTCATTTAAGTCTAGACGTAATCTAGCTTTGGAGTTCTCCCTTTGTGGCTTCGGTGCCTCAGTGGGGGTCTGATCGTGTTCGACTTCTGAACGGTTTGTCATGTTTTTAGGGGTTTTTTCGTCGCGGTGGGTCTCTTCGTCTGTTGAGTGAGAACCCTGTTGGGATCGTGACCTTTTTCGGATCGGAGTAGGTCTGTCTTCTTGGTTTCCTGCGGGGGAGTAGTACATGGTGGAATTTCCTTGTTCTTGCGGTCTGTTCTTTCTCGGGGTCTCGGAAAAGACAGGAGACTCGGGAGACTCGGCTGTCTCAGAGGACTCTAGGTCCAAACTTGGAGATGAATCAGTGATGGGATGATTCGGGTCATCCCTTTTCTCAGGACTCATGCGCGACATGTCGGGGTGTATAATGAAGCTAATTAATCAATAAATAAACTTAAACAAGATCTAACATGTAACGTCAAATGCAAGCCCGGAATCAAAAATGTTTGCTTTAAACAAAGCAGTTAATCAATCCTAATTTTACAGTAAAAAAAAGGAAGCATAAGTAAAACAAAAACTACATTTCTGATTAACTGGGCAGTGGAGAAATAAATTTCAAATTACTTTGGGGTATAAGGCAGTGTCCCCAGGCTGTCAGCAGTGACTCCTTGGTTTTCCTACAGTCTAGATAGGAGGAGGCTATAATGACTCACTCTGGTGTACCGCAGAGCAGACAGGAGGTCACCAAGACAGCTCAGGAAGAACAAAGCCCACCCAGGCAGGGTACCAGTTGGAAATGGTGGGTCCCCACCGCCACAGATGCTGTCCCTGCAGCTCAGGTGTAGTTGAAGGCGTAGTTGTGAGGGCGTTGAGTCCCTTGCGTCGATTTTGAGGCGTTGGTAGCGTGTGGAGGGCAGCTGCGCTTCTTTTCTTCTTTTTCTCTTCTTTATCTTTGTCCACCTCCTTCCCTATTTCTGAAAATCAGTTGATCCTTGATATAAAAAAAACCGCAGCAGGCAGGTAGGCCGGTTTTGACTTTCGCTTGCCCGTCGCAGCGTTGGGGAACGTGCAAAAACAGCGGAGCTCTTTTGTGGTACGTCTGTCAAGCTACTATCTGATGAAAACCTTACTAATACTACTAACCCATGAAAAGACTACTATTTTTTTCATCAGTTAGTAGTAATACGACTAACTGATCAAAAAAATAGTAGTCTTTTCATGGGTTAGTAGTAATACTAAGGTTTTCATCATATATAGTAGCTTGGCTTTACGACTATCTAGTGAAATGATTCCTGTGGGAAATTATGTCCCCTCTCTCTCTCTCTCTCTCTCTCTCTCTCTCTCTCTCTCTCTCTCTCTCTCTCTCTCTCTCTCTCTCTCTCTCCCCCTCTCTCTCTCTCTCTCTCCCCCCTCTCTCTCTCTCTCTCTCTCTCTCTCTCTCTCTCTCTGTCTAACCACTGACACTGGTCACGTTGGCCTAATTTTACCGTTTGAATGCTAATTAGTGTATTAGGAGGTCATATGAACAATTGTTGATGTGGTTGACCAGTGGTCAGTGTCACTGACCAGTGGTCAATTTTGGCCTATTTTCACTGTTTGACTGCAAATTAGTGTATTAGGAGTTCAAATGAATTTTTTTAAGGTGGTTGACCACTGGTCAGTGACACTGACCACTGGTCAACCACATCAGACCTTGTTCATTTGAACTCCTAATACACTAATTTGCAGTCAAACAGTGAAAATAGGCCAAAGTGACCACTGGTCAGTGACACTGACCACTGGTCAACCACATCAAAATATGTTCATTTGAACTCCTAATGCACTAATTTGCAGTCAAACAGTGAAAATAGGCCAAATTGACCACTGGTCAGTGACACTGACCACTGGTCAACCACATCAAAATTTGTTCATTTGAACTCCTAATGCACTAATTTGCAGTCAAACAGTGAAAATAGGCCAAATTGACCACTGGTCAGTGACACTGACCACTGGTCAACCACATCAAAAATTGTTCATTTGAACTCCTAATACACTAATTTGCAGTCAAACAGTGAAAATAGGCCAAAGTGACCACTGGTCAGTGACACTGACCACTGGTCAACCACATCAACAATTGTTCATATGAGCTCCTAATACACTAATTAGCATTCAAACGATGAAATTAGGCCAAAGTGACCAGTGTCAGTGGTTAGACAGGGAGAGCGAGAGAGAGAGAGAGAGAGAGAGAGAGAGAGAGAGAGAGAGAGAGAGAGAGGGAGGGAGAGAGGGAGAGAGAGAGAGAGAGGGGGGGGGACAGGGGGGGGGAGAGAGAGAGAAGTCTGAAGTCTGAAATGATTTAATTTGTTAGGCCACAGGCCCATACAAATGGAGTTCACGTTGACAAAATTATGACATACATGTAATAACAAGACATTACTGAAGTGCTTGCAGAGCATTTTGCCTGACTATATATGCCTTATACACATATTTACAAACTCTAAGAACTATATTTTCATTTTCATTCGACAATAATAATGTCATCTTGTTCAATGAAGGACATCGGAAGTATTTACGAGGTATCAACTGAGCACGCAAAGAATTGTATTTTGGACATACTAAAAGGAAATGAAGTTCTGTTTCATCACAATCAGAACAATCAGAACAAAATGGACAAAGAGTATTTACATTATTAGAAGCTGGGGAGAGAGAGAGAGAGAGAGAGAGAGAGAGAGAGAGAGAGAGAGAGAGAGAGAGAGGACATAATTTCCCACAGGAATCATTTCACTAGATAGTCGTAAAGCCAAGCTACTATATGATGAAAACCTTAGTATTACTACTAACCCATGAAAATACTACTATTTTTTTCATCAGTTAGTAGTAATACGACTAACTGCTGAAAAAAATAGTAGTCTTTTCATGGGTTAGTAGTATTAGTAAGATTTTCATCAGATAGTAGCTTGACATACGTCTTGTCTCATTGAAAATAGCTCAGTGAATGATAATGCTCCTTGAATCAGACGAATTTAGCTTTACGTCCTCCTGGCTGAAGCCATATGGGACATTACTTTTTACTTGTGTTTTTTAGGAAAAGGGGGGAAAGGGAAAGAAAAAATATAAAATTTCTATCAATTTTGGTTTTTATCTTTTAAATATGTTTTTCTCTTGAGTAAAGGTCAAGTTTATTTGTTTTTATTTTTAATTTAAATTTTTAGGAGCCATGGCTCGTACAGAACTACTCTTATTTAGTAAAAAATTTACTTTGTGTATAAAATATTTGATTAAAAAGACTTTTGGCTGTACCCCTCCCGGCGAGAGCAAATGATTAACAAAGACTTTTGGCTGTACCCCTCCTGGCGAGAGCAAATGATTAACAAAGACTTTTGGCTGTACCCCTCCTGGCGAGAGCAAATGATTAACAAAGACTTTTGGCTGTACCCTCCTGGCGAGAGCAAATGATTAACAAAGACTTTTGGCTGTACCCTCCTGGCGAGAGCAAATGATTAACAAAGACTTTTGGCTGTACCCCTCCTGGCGAGAGCAAATGATTAACAAAGACTTTTGGCTGTACCCCTCCTGGCGAGAGCAAATGATTAACAAAGACTTTTGGCTGTACCCTCCTGGCGAGAGCAAATGATTAACAAAGACTTTTGGCTGTACCCTCCTGGCGAGAGCAAATGATTAACAAAGACTTTTGGCTGTACCCCTCCTGGCGAGAGCAAATGATTAACAAAGACTTTTGGCTGTACCCCTCCTGGCGAGAGCAAATGATTAACATGTCAGGACCACTTTTGGCTGTACCCCTCCTGGCGAGAGCAAATGATTAACAAAGACTTTTGGCTGTACCCCTCCCGGCGAGAGCAAATGATTAACATTTCAGGACCACTTTTGGCTGTACCCCTCCTGGCGAGAGCAAATGATTAACAAAGACTTTTGGCTGTACCCCTCCCGGCGAGAGCAAATGATTAACATTTCAGGACCACTTTTGTTAAAAAGAACAATTTTAATGAAGGTTTAAAAATCAAACAAGGTCTAACGAGAAAAAAATATTTACACGTATTTTTGTTATTAGTTTGCTTTTATTTATCAAATCTCGTTATAAAAGATCTCCGCTTTGAAGTGGAAAACTATTTGTACAATGTTAAGAAGGATTTTTATTATTTTAAGTTTTACCTCAAAATGAATTTAAAACATGAGAAACTAGGGCCCCCAAATTAGTTAAAGTGGTACTCCAGGATGGCTCTAAACGTGGCTGAAAGACTTCTTATCATAACCAAGAGCTTACCCCCAACATTTGTTTTTATAAATCGACACCGTTTTTTAATAAACGGTTGAAACTGACTTTGACACACCTTGATTGTCCTCTCACCTCGGAAGCAATTAAAATACATGCCATATTTGGTAAATAAGAATGCTGGGAGATTTTCTGAGATGGCAATCCCAAACCATATAGGCCTAGGCCTAGCACGTACTGCCAATCTTTCAAACTTTGGCACCGAGTGGCAGTGTCCTTTCATTGATTTTATTACTTTTTGTTTGTTTTGATGCAGACCACGAGAATGTTTGCATGTGTGTCAAAACAGTCAGTCACAGGAAATGAAAGCGAGAGGATAAGCCTGTCGAGTAAGTAGTCTAATGTAAGCTTCTTCGCCGACGATGTGCGAAATTTAGTCTAGATCTATCCTAACACTGTCAGTTTTAGAAATAGTAGGCCTACACCATTCACTATTCTTTTCTGCCTGATCTAGCGAGTGTGATCGAATTTACTAGAAATAGTATTGCAGATAAGTAATATTAATAATATTATAGCCAATTTACCAATGCAACGTAGTCTACTCTTGATGTGTTAATTAATAAGAAAATAAAAATAAGGTTGGGCCATGAGAAACTAGGGCCCCCAAATTAGTTAAAGTGGTACTCCAGGATGGCTCTAAACGTGGCTGAAAGACTTCTTATCATAACCAAGAGCTTACCCCCAACATTTGTTTTTATAAATCGACACCGTTTTTTAATAAACGGTTGAAACTGACTTTGACACACCTTGATTGTCCTCTCACCTCGGAAGCAATTAAAATACATGCCATATTTGGTAAATAAGAATGCTGGGAGATTTTCTGAGATGGCAATCCCAAACCATATAGGCCTAGGCCTAGCACGTACTGCCAATCTTTCAAACTTTGGCACCGAGTGGCAGTGTCCTTTCATTGATTTTATTACTTTTTGTTTGTTTTGATGCAGACCACGAGAATGTTTGCATGTGTGTCAAAACAGTCAGTCACAGGAAATGAAAGCGAGAGGATAAGCCTGTCGAGTAAGTAGTCTAATGTAAGCTTCTTCGCCGACGATGTGCGAAATTTAGTCTAGATCTATCCTAACACTGTCAGTTTTAGAAATAGTAGGCCTACACCATTCACTATTCTTTTCTGCCTGATCTAGCGAGTGTGATCGAATTTACTAGAAATAGTATTGCAGATAAGTAATATTAATAATATTATAGCCAATTTACCAATGCAACGTAGTCTACTCTTGATGTGTTAATTAATAAGAAAATAAAAATAAGGTTAGGAGTAGGATAGATCCCGGTAAGTGTTGCTAGACTTGTAAAGTAAGGTGTATAGAAAAGCGTCGTCCTAATCAGGCTAATGCTGTTAAAGTGTTGTTATTGAATAAGTTAGACTAGGTACATGGATGTTTTACAACAAACTGCAACTGAATGCTGATAAGACAGAGATGATTCTTGTAGCCTCTAACCACACAATTAAAACTCAGGTTCTCCCAGGTTCTGTAGACATTGATGGCACTGAGATCAAGCTATCGGCATCCGTCCGCAATCTAGGTGTTACTTTGGACCAAACCCTTTCTTTCAAACAGCATGTTTCCAATGTTTGCAAGGCTTGCTATCTAGAACTTCGAAGAATTAGTTCAATCCGCCGTTTCCTCTCTCAAGATGCCCTGAAGACTCTAGTATGTGCTTTTGTCCTGTCTCGCCTTGACTACTGTAACTCACTTCTTGCTGGCTGTCCATCAATTCTCATCTCTAAGCTCCAACGGGTCCAGAATAATGCTGCTCGTCTCATTTCTCGCTCCCCTAGGTACGATCACATCACTCCGGTTCTTCGTTCCCTACATTGGCTCCCAGTTCAATCACGTATTGACTACAAAATTCTCCTCCTTGCCTTCAAGTCACTGAATGATCAAGCTCCCCAGTATCTCTCTGATCTTCTTCATCTCTATGTCCCAGCTCGCCAACTACGTTCGTCTTCTGATTCTCGTCTCCTTTCCATTCCCTCCATCCGTCTCAAATCTGCTGGCCAACGTTCTTTTTCTTGTCAAGCACCATCTCTGTGGAATTCTCTGCCTTCTCCTCTCCGACAGTCCAACTCAGTCTCCTCATTCAAAACCTCTCTTAAAACCCATCTTTTTCC
>CM065685.1:61806720-61813508 GCA_017654935.2 Phymorhynchus buccinoides
TACTTTTTTTTATGAGCGAGATTACTACTACTACTACTACTACTACTACTACTACTAACTACTACTACTACTACTACTACTACTACTACTACTACTACTACTACTATAATACTACTACTACTACTACTACTATACAACTACTACAATTACTTTTCACATCTTGTACTGCATGTAAAAAAAAATTGTAGCAGTTCGCACTGCTACTTTTTTTCATGGGGGGGTAGCGAAGAATTTAAATGCCGATCATGAAATTTCTTCGCCCATAAAAAAAAGTAGCAGTCTTTATTACTAGCACTATACTACCACCATTACTACTACTACTACTACTACTACTACTACTACTACTACTACTACTACTACTACTACTACTACTACTACTACTACTACTACTACTACTACTACTAAAAAACTACTGCAATTACTTGTCACATCGTGTGCTGACTGTAAAAAAAAAGTAGCAGTTCGCACTGCTACTTTTTTTTATGAGCGAGATTACTACTACTACTACTACTACTACTACTACTACTACTACTACTACTACTACTACTACTACTACTACTACTACTAAACAACTACTACAATTACTTGTCACATCGGGTACTGCATGTAAAAAAGTAGCAGTTCGCACTGCTACTTTTTTTACTCATGAGCGAAGAATTTAAATGCCGATCCATGAAATTTCTTCGCCCATAAAAAAAACAGTAGCAGTCTTTATTACTAGCACTATACCACCACACGATCTGACGGGGCAACCAATGTACTACTAATACCACTACCACTACTACTACTACTACTACTACTACTACTACTTACTACTACTACTACTACTACTACTACTAACTACTAGCTACTACTACAACTACTACAATTACTTGTCACATCGTGTACTGCATGTAAAAAAAATCTAGCAGTTCGCACTGCTACTTTTTTCATGAGCGAAGAATTTAAATGCCGATCATGAAATTTCTTCGCCCATAAAAAAAAGTAGCAGTCTTTATTACTAGCACTATACCACCACCATTACTACTACTATCTAATACCACTAGTACTACTACTATCTACTACTACTACTACTACTACTATTACTATACTACTACATAACTAGGGATTTAAATTCTACTACTACTATGAACTACTAGTACTTAGTACTACTACTACTACTCTACTACTATACAACTACTACAATTACTTGTCACATCGTTTACTGCATGTAAAAAAGTAGCAGTTCGCACTGCTACATTTTTTCATGAGCGAAGAATTTTAATGCCGATCATTAAAATTCTTCGCCCATAAAAAAAAAGTAGCAGTCTTTATTACTAGCACTATACCAACAACAGTACCAGTGCACAACTACGCGTACTCACCCGGTTTTACGCTACTACTACTACGATCATGTACTACTAACTATACAACTACTACAGTTACTTGTCACATCGTGTACTGCATGTACAAAAGTAGCAGTTTGCACTGCTACTTTTTTTAGATGAGCGACTTGAGAATTTAAATGCCGATCATGAAAATTCTTCGCCCATAAAAAAAAAAGTAGCAGTCTTTATTACTAGCACTATACCACCAGTACATTACTACTACTAATTGCAGTAGTAGCTAGTAGTAGTAGTAGAAAAAATGAGTAGTAGTAGTAGTAGTAGAAGTAGTAGTCGTAGTAGTAGTAGTACTAGTAGTAGGTAGTAGTGTAGTGGTAGGGTAGTAGTCGTAAAGCGTGTGGTATAGTAGCTAGTTATAAAGACTGCTACTTTTTTTTATTCATGAGCACAGAATAGTGTGTGTTTTTTTGGTGTGGGGTGTGTGTGTGTGTGTGTGTTGTGTGTGTGTGTGTGTGTGGGTGTGAGTGTGTGTGTGTGCTGTGTGTGTGTGTGTGTTTGTGTTTGTGTGTGTGTGGTGTGTTGTGTGTTTGTGTGTGTAGTGTGTGTGTTGTTGTTCTTCTTCTTCTTCTTTTAATTTTAGCGTCTTTTCACTTAGAAGTGATATTAAGACGTGTGGTGTGTGTTGCGATGTGTGTGTGTGTGTGGGCGTGCGTGCGTGTGCGTGCGTGCGTGCGTGTGTACCTTTCTGTATGTAAGACCCGCTTTTAGAAATGAATATGTTTTGTATCAATACCGCATTACGCTACCAGTAATTTCGTTTTGTACCTCTTTTTGTTCTCTTCTGCTTATGAGTGTGTTTGTTTGTGCGCGAGTCTGTCTTTCTAGCTGTATGTATGACTTGTCTTAAGAAATGTATAGGTTTTGTATTCATAAAACATTTTATAGTACAGTCATTTGATTTTGTGGCCTGTTTTCTCCTGCTTATGATTGTGATTATGCTTATCTGTCTGGCTGTCTCTCCGAATCTGTCTGTATATATGATTTTCTGTTTTTTGTTGTTTTTTCTGCCAATAATAGTCATGTATCTTTGTGTGTAAAGGTCTCTGCACACGTTAACATTATTCACATATTTGTATTTCCTCATGGTAATAAAGTGAGTAATTGTAAGTCATAGTAGAAATGGAGTAACAGTGTTGCCATGCGGAAATAGAAATATTGCATGAAAACTTTTAATAAATATGTACAGAGAGCGTGGCAGAGAATTGAATTGAATTGAATGAAAGAAACCTTTATTTTACAACGGTAAATGTATTGGCATACAGTTAGCCATTTTTCATACTTGCCGTTAAAATACACAAACAAATAGATGAAACGTTAAAGCGAAACTGATACTAATAAAAAAAACCCACCCTGATACTCTTAAAACACATAATCCGTAGGAGTATGGTACGTGGGGGGGGGGTAATAAACAGATGAACACACAACAAAATGAAGCATAATCATCCATAGTATCAACAAAAAAAAGAAGAAAATAATTCAGCAATAGAGCATTATGACAACAATATTAAAATCATTGCATGCATAGCAAACACTATTATGAGAAAAAGAGAGAGGAGAGAGGAGAGAGAGAGGAGAGACTCGAGAGGGAGGAGGAGGGAGAGAGAGGAGAGAGTTTGAGAGAGGCAGAGAGAGAAGCGTGAAGAAGGAGATAGAAACACAGAGAGGCAGAGAGAGAGAGGGGGAGGGAGGAGGAGAGAGAGAGAGAAGGAGGGAGTAGACAGAGAACGAGACGGGGGAGAAACATGAGGGAGAGGGAGGAGAGAGAGAGAGAGAGAAATTAGGAGTGAATTAGGAGAGAGACGAGAGTGAGCATGAGAAGGAGGCGGAGAGAGACAGATATAGATATACAGAGAGAGAGGGAAGGAGGGAGAGACAGAGAGAAAGTGAGAGACGGAGAGAGAGATAGAGAGAAGAGATGGGGAGAGAGACAGAGACGGAGACAGAGATAGAGACAAAGAGAGAGAGAGACAGAGACAGAGAGAGAAAAGAGGGAGAAGAGAGAGAGGGGGATCAGAGGTGGGTGAGAGAGAAGACAGGTAGAGAGAGAGTCATGTCAGAGAGAGCGAGAGACAGAGATATGAGACAGAGACACAAGTTGAGGAGAGAGCGGGGGATTTAGGGGTGGGAGAGAGAGAGGGGAGAAGATTGGAGAGTAGGTAAGAGAGAAGGAGTGGACAGAGAGGTAAGTATGAGGCGAGGAGACATAAAGAATGGTGGAGAGGAAGGGAGGTGGTGAGAGTGTGGAGAGGGTAGTGGGGAGGGCGAGAGTAGAGGGGATGGGAGGGATGGATGGTGGGGGGGGGAGTGGTATGAGGAGAGAGAGGCGGAGAGATGAGAGAAGAGGGGGACGAGAAGTGAGAGAGGAGAGGGAGAGCACTGTGGATACGTAGGGAGTGGATACTGGGTGAGGTGAGAGGAGAGAAGAGGGAGATAGAGAGAGAGACGGTGTGAGAAAGAAAGGGGGAGGAGATATTTGACAGAGAGAGACAATGGAGTGCGTGAGGAGAGACAGACACACAGATGCGAGAGTGAGAGATGGAACGTGGGGAGTGAGAGTGAGAGAGAGACAGCGAGAGAGGAGATGAGGTAGGGGATGAGAGATTGGTAGAGATGGAGAGGAGGGAGGGTGGAGAGTCCGAGAGATTGAGGAAGAGAGAGATCCCCGAGATGAGGGACAGTCTGGAAGAGACTGCCAGGAGAGAAGGAGACGAGAGAGACAGCGGAGGAGGAGGATGTGAGAAGGATGACGAGATTTGGAGAAGATACTGAGAGAGGGGGGGAGAAGAGAGAGACCAGAGACGAGACCAGTCCGAGATTGACGGATTTGTGAGAAGAGAGAGAGAGAGAGACAGCTGAGAGAGAGAGAGAGGCAGAGATGAGGGAGAGACATGTAGAAGATTAGGGAGAGAGGTGAAGTGGAGAGAGGAGCTCTCTCTTCTTGTTCTTCTTCAGACCTTCCGAGTTCGAGAGAGAAGGAGGTTCTCTCTTCTCTTCTCTGACTCTCTCTCTCTCCTTACTCAGGTGAGAGTCGATGGCTACCACAGAGAGAACGTGATAGGTCGTGAGTGGAGATATTGACGAGAGGCGCGGGGACGAGAGGTCTAGCTCCTGACTCGGTCTCTCTCTGACGACGGTTTGACCGATCTCTCTCCCTGACGTGAGGATTGACTGACTTCCCCCTCTGAGAGTATAGAGAGATTTCTTCTAGCGCGTGAGAAGCGAGGTATGTTGAGAGTCTCTCTCGATGACAGAGAGTGAGAGAGAGAGATGGGAGATGGGGGAGGAGGGAGTTGAATGAGAGGAGAGAGGGGAGGAGACGAGAAAGTGAGTCGGGGAGGAAGGAGAGGCGTGATGGAGAGGATGAGCAGAGAGAGGGAGAGTGAGAGATGATGCGATGGTAGAGAGGAGAGAGGAGGAATGGAGGAGGGGATCGGAGAGATGACGATGTCGAGAGAGAGGCGGAGGAGAGGAGGATGACGAGAGAGCAGTGGATGGGGAGAGTGAGAGGAGGGAAGAGCGGCGTAGGGAGGGGAAATGACAGAGGAGGAGAGAGTCGCGGGAGAGGAGAGGAGTGTGAGAGAGTAGACGGGAGGAGAAGGGGAGGATTATGAGAGGTGTGATGAGAGAAGACGAGAGCATGCAGAGCGAGAGGAGATGAGATACGAGATGGGGAGAGAGGGGTGAGGTGGAGGGAGTGAGAGATGAGAGAAGAGAGCACGAGTTAGTTGTAGAGATTGAAGGGGCGATTAGAGACTGATTGAGAGAGAGAGGAGGAGAGAGAGAGAGAGAGAGAGAGAGAACGGACGAGGGAGTGGGAGAGAGAGAGAGGAAGGGAGAGAGAGAGAGAGAGTGGGGAGGAGAGAGAAAGAGGAGAGGAGAAGAGAGAGAGCGAGAGAGTGAGAGATTGAGAGAGAGAAAGAGAGAAGGAAAGATGAGGGGAAGAGATGAGAGGAGAGACTGACGGACGTGAGATAGAGAGAAGGATGATTGGATGGGAGGAACGAAGGAAGAGAGAAGGAGGAGGTGTGTGTGTGTTTGCGGAGAGAGTGGAGATTATACAGAGAGACGAGGAGAGATTGAGAGGTAAGAGCGATGTAGAGAGAGGAGATGTAGAGAGTGAGAGAGTAGTGGGAGAGGAGACGACGCGAATTGTATTAGGGAGTGATAGTTAGTAGTAGATGAAAGTAGATGTGCGATAGCAAGGAGGAGAGCGAGTGAGGGAGCGAGAGAGGGAGAGAGAGTAGGAGAGAGAGACACAAAGAGACAGAGAAAGCTGAGCCAGACAGCTTGAGGTTGAGAAGGGAGAGGGAAGGTGAAACAAGATAGAGAGGAGCTCATGGGTTTTTGGGAGGAATGTTCGATGCCATAGTAATGCGGTGGAGTGAGGCGTCTGAAATAGATGCTAGAGAGACAGAGACTGTCAGCCATAGAACTAGGGATTTTTAGAGAATAGGGCGATAGAAAATTTTAGAGAATGTTAGAGACATGCGATACTTAAGATTCCTCCTTGGTCATCTTTTTTTTTTATGTTGCAGACAAGAAAAAAGAGAGCAGAGAGCACGGAGACTGAGTACCTTTTTATACGAGTGCAGTTACCAAAGCATGCTGAACAGGTAGTTGTCAGTTAGACAGCCTATAATTAGGGAGTAGCATACTGACGCCGAGGAGTAGAAGTGGATTATTAGATCGAGATAGAAAGTGGAGAGGGCGAGCTATGGAGGTGCTAGTCACTACGAAGGTTTAAGTCAGAGACATATAGAGTGGACTAGGAGAGGAGAGAGTAGTGCGAAGGTTAGAGAAGTGCGTGAGATAGAGCAGTAGTCAGTAATGAGGTGGGTGGGTGGTGTAGTAAGGTAGCCTGAGCTACAAGTACAAGGAGTAGTTGTACATTAGTATTAAGGTAGTAGTATGGGCGAAGTAATTTTCAGTAGCAGTCGCGATCATTTTAGTAGTAGTAATCTTCGCGGTATCGATGAAAAAAATAGTAGCCCCTAGTGCGAACTGTCTGCTAACAGCACTTTGTAACATGGACAGTTACATCGCATGACGCTTCATGATAACAAGTAGCTGTGCGAACGGCTACTTTGTGACATGCATTATAATCTGTGAATCGAGTCTAATTTTAGTTGGAGCTAGTAGTAGATCCGGAGATAGTAGATTTAGTAGCAAGTAGGTTGATAATGGTCCGACTGGTAGCTTTGCGGGTTGGTATAGGTGGCTGGAGTAGTAATATTAAAGCACCCGTGCCTAGACCTTTCTTTTTGATGAGTGGCGAAGAGAGAATTTTTCCTATGATCGAGCATTTTTCTAAATTCTAGTCGGACGGCGCAGTGAAAAAAAGTAGCAGTGCGAGATGCTAATTTTTTACATGCAGTACACGATGTGAAAAGTAATTGTAGTAGT
>CM065685.1:61824008-61846723 GCA_017654935.2 Phymorhynchus buccinoides
TATCAGCATTCAGTTGCAGTTTGTTGTAAAACATCCATGTACCTAGTCTAACTTATTCAATAACAACACTTTAACAGCATTAGCCTGATTAGGACGACGCTTTTCTATACACCTTACTTTACAAGTCTAGCAACACTTACCGGGATCTATCCTACTCCTAACCTTATTTTTATTTTCTTATTAATTAACACATCAAGAGTAGACTACGTTGCATTGGTAAATTGGCTATAATATTATTAATATTACTTATCTGCAATACTATTTCTAGTAAATTCGATCACACTCGCTAGATCAGGCAGAAAAGAATAGTGAATGGTGTAGGCCTACTATTTCTAAAACTGACAGTGTTAGGATAGATCTAAGCTATCCACAAAAAGTTAAGGATCACTTGCAAACTAATTCATAACTTTCCAAGTAAGAAAGCCAATGCGTTGAATTTTGGCCAACATTTCATTCAATGCTTTAGTGATAACGATACACAATTGCCTTCAATTTCGAGCAATCGTTTGGTCTGTACATTTGATCAAAGTGGGTACGTATCGAAATTTGATTTCCCAAAGTCATTGAAATCACAAGACAGGGCATTCTGATGCTCCCAAAAGTTCAGTAATGCGTGTATCCGCCATGGCTGTTCTGGCACTCGACGCAGCGAGTCCTCATGGAGTTGACCAGGGTGGTGAAGATCCTCTGTGGAAGCGCCTGCCACTCAGCCTGCAGCATCTGGTAGAGGTGCTGGGCATCCCTGGGAGGGGGGTGGTTGCTCCTCACTTTGCGATCCAGCTCATCCCAGAGGTTCTCAATCGGGTTGAGATCGGGACTGCATGCTGGCCACTCCATTCTGTTGACTCCAGACTGCTGCAGGAAGTCGTTGACCACCCTTGCCCTGTGGGGGCGAGCGTTGTCATCCTGGTAGACAGCCGGCGGTCCCATCTGCTGCAGTGTAGGCACAGCCAGCGGTCGAAGGATCTCATCCCGGTATCGGAGGCCAGTCAGGTTACCCTGTACATGATACAAGGGTGTTCTGTGGTGAAGGCTGAAGGCCCCCCAGACCATTACAGAACCTCCACCAAAGGCCACCTTTTCTTGGACAGTGGCGTCAATAAAGCGTTCCCCTGGGCGCCTCCAGACCCTCAGTCGGCCGTCGTTGTGGTTCAGGGTGAAGCGTGATTCATCACTGAACAGGACCTGGGTCCATTGCTGACGTGTCCACCTCACGTGACGTCTGCAGAAGGCGCGGCGTGCTGCCCTATGGGCTGGAGTTAAGCGTGGCCGTACAGCTGGGCGACGAGAACGGAGGTTAAACCCATGAAGGCGGTTCCGTATGGTCTGCTGGCTGATGTTGATGTTAGTAGCCACCCTCAGCTGCCTTCGAATGATGCTGGAAGAGGCTGTTCTTGTCTGCAGGGCTTGTCGTTCAATGAGACGATCTTCACGTGGAGTTGTCTTCTTCGGTCGACCAGATCTGCGTCTTTCATGGACCCTCCCAGTGGCTGTGAAGCGTTGAATCAGTCTGACAATGACCGAGATGGACACCTGAAGTCGCCTGGCCACTTCTCGCTTGGGAACACCATCTTGGAACCATGCAACAGCTCGTCCCCTATCCAACTCGCTCAATTTTCGTCGTGGAGGCATTGTCAAATCAGGCCTAATACTGGTGGTATGTCTTCTTATAAAGCCAAGCAAGAGACAGCATCTCACACATAAACAGCAGTGCTTGCACGTGCATAATGGTTTTTCCATCTGGCTTGTGCAATGTGTTCATGCAGAACGATCCAAAACAAGGTCCTTTTTCGCAAGTTTCCGCTTTTTCTTTTGCTGCCAAGCTCAGTAATAGAGAATCACGTGCAATGTTTCCACTAACACAACATCGCCCACTTACAGCTGAACAAGAATTCATAACAATTTGGCTTGACTGAGAAATAAATAACAGGAGCGAACGGAGTTTATTGCGCACCTGTTTTCTCATAGTGATCCTTAACTTTTTGTGAGTAGTGTAGACTAAATTTCGCACATCGTCGGCGAAGAAGCTTACATTAGACTACTTACTCGACAGGCTTATCCTCTCGCTTTCATTTCCTGTGACTGACTGTTTTGACACACATGCAAACATTCTCGTGGTCTGCATCAAAACAAACAAAAAGTAATAAAATCAATGAAAGGACACTGCCACTCGGTGCCAAAGTTTGAAAGATTGGCAGTACGTGCTAGGCCTAGGCCTATATGGTTTGGGATTGCCATCTCAGAAAATCTCCCAGCATTCTTATTTACCAAATATGGCATGTATTTTAATTGCTTCCGAGGTGAGAGGACAATCAAGGTGTGTCAAAGTCAGTTTCAACCGTTTATTAAAAAACGGTGTCGATTTATAAAAACAAATGTTGGGGGTAAGCTCTTGGTTATGATAAGAAGTCTTTCAGCCACGTTTAGAGCCATCCTGGAGTACCACTTTAACTAATTTGGGGGCCCTAGTTTCTCATGTTTTAAATTCATTTTGAGGTAAAACTTAAAATAATAAAAATCCTTCTTAACATTGTACAAATAGTTTTCCACTTCAAAGTGGAGATCTTTTATAACGAGATTTGATAAATAAAAGCAAACTAATAACAAAAATACGTGTAAATATTTTTTTCTCGTTAGACCTTGTTTGATTTTTAAACCTTCATTAAAATTGTTCTTTTTAACATTAAGTGGTCCTGAAATGTTAATCATTTGCTCTCGCCGGGAGGGGTACAGCCAAAAGTCTTTGTTAATCATTTGCTCTCGCCAGGAGGGGTACAGCCAAAAGTGGTCCTGACATGTTAATCATTTGCTCTCGCCGGGAGGGGTACAGCCAAAAGTCTTTGTTAATCATTTGCTCTCGCCAGGAGGGGTACAGCCAAAAGTGGTCCTGACATGTTAATCATTTGCTCTCGCCGGGAGGGGTACAGCCAAAAGTCTTTGTTAATCATTTGCTCTCGCCAGGAGGGGTACAGCCAAAAGTCTTTGTTAATCATTTGCTCTCGCCAGGAGGGTACAGCCAAAAGTCTTTGTTAATCATTTGCTCTCGCCAGGAGGGGTACAGCCAAAAGTCTTTGTTAATCATTTGCTCTCGCCAGGAGGGGTACAGCCAAAAGTCGCCTTTGTTAATCATTTGCTCTCGCCAGGAGGGTACAGCCAAAAGTCTTTGTTAATCATTTGCTCTCGCCAGGAGGGGTACAGCCAAAAGTCTTTGTTAATCATTTGCTCTCGCCAGGAGGGTACAGCCAAAAGTCTTTGTTAATCATTTGCTCTCGCCAGGAGGGGTACAGCCAAAAGTCTTTGTTAATCATTTGCTCTCGCCGGGAGGGGTACAGCCAAAAGTCTTTTTAATCAAATATTTTATACACAAAGTAAATTTTTTACTAAATAAGAGTAGTTCTGTACGAGCCATGGCTCCTAAAAATTTAAATTAAAAATAAAAACAAATAAACTTGACCTTTACTCAAGAGAAAAACATATTTAAAAGATAAAAACCAAAATTGATAGAAATTTTATATTTTTTCTTTCCCTTTCCCCCCTTTTCCTAAAAAACACAAGTAAAAAGTAATGTCCCATATGGCTTCAGCCAGGAGGACGTAAAGCTAAATTCGTCTGATTCAAGGAGCATTATCATTCACTGAGCTATTTTCAATGAGACAAGACGTATGTCAAGCTACTATCTGATGAAAATCTTACTAATACTACTAACCCATGAAAAGACTACTATTTTTTTCAGCAGTTAGTCGTATTACTACTAACTGCTGAAAAAAATAGTAGTATTTTCATGGGTTAGTAGTAATACTAAGGTTTTCATCATATAGTAGCTTGGCTTTACGACTATCTAGTGAAATGATTCCTGTGGGAAATTATGTCCTCTCTCTCTCTCTCTCTCTCTCTCTCTCTCTCTCTCTCTCTCTCTCTCTCTCCCCAGCTTCTAATAATGTAAATACTCTTTGTCCATTTTGTTCTGATTGTTCTGATTGTGATGAAACAGAACTTCATTTCCTTTTAGTATGTCCAAAATACAATTCTTTGCGTGCTCAGTTGATACCTCGTAAATACTTCCGATGTCCTTCATTGAACAAGATGACATTATTATTGTCGAATGAAAATGAAAATATAGTTCTTAGAGTTTGTAAATACGTGTATAAGGCATATATAGTCAGGCAAAATGCTCTGCAAGCACTTCAGTAATGTCTTGTTATTACATGTATGTCATAATTTTGTCAACGTGAACTCCATTTGTATGGGCCTGTGGCCTAACAAATTAAATCATTTCAGACTTCAGACTTCTCTCTCTCTCCCCCCCCCCCTCCCCCCCCCCCCTCTCCCTCTCTCTCTCTCTCCTCTCCCTCCCTCTCTCTCTCTCTCTCTCTCTCTCTCTCTCTCTCTCTCTCTCTCTCTCTCTCTCGCTCTCCCTGTCTAACCACTGACACTGGTCACTTTGGCCTAATTTCATCGTTTGAATGCTAATTAGTGTATTAGGAGCTCATATGAACAATTGTTGATGTGGTTGACCAGTGGTCAGTGTCACTGACCAGTGGTCACTTTGGCCTATTTTCTCTGTTTGACTGCAAATTAGTGTATTAGGAGTTCAAATGAACAATTTTTTGATGTGGTTGACCAGTGGTCAGTGTCACTGACCAGTGGTCAATTTTGCCTATTTTCACTGTTTGACTGCAAATTAGTGCATTAGGAGTTCAAATGAACAAAGTTTGATGTGGTTGACCAGTGGTCAGTGTCACTGACCAGTGGTCAATTTGGCCTATTTTCACTGTTTGACTGCAAATTAGTGTATTAGGAGTTCAAATTAACATATTTTGATGTGGTTGACCAGTGGTCAGTGTCACTGACCAGTGGTCACTTTGACCTATTTTCACTGTTTGACTGCAAATTAGTGTATTAGGAGTTCAAATGAACAAGGTCTGATGTGGTTGACCAGTGGTCAGGGTCACTGACCAGTGGTCAACCACCTTAAAAAAATTCATTTGAACTCCTAATACACTAATTTGCAGTCAAACAGTGAAAATAGGCCAAATTGACCACTGGTCAGTGACACTGACCACTGGTCAACCACATCAACAATTGTTCATATGACCTCCTAATACACTAAATAGCATTCAAACGGTAAAATTAGGCCAACGTGACCAGTGTCAGTGGTTAGACAGAGAGAGAGAGAGAGAGAGAGAGAGAGAGAGAGAGGAGGGAGAGAGAGAGAGAGAGAGAGAGAGAGAGAGAGAGAGAGGAGAGAGAGAGAGAGAGAGAGAGAGAGAGAGAGAGAGAGAGAGAGGAGAGAGAGAGAGAGAGAGGGGACATAATTTCCCACAGGAATCATTTCACTAGATAGTCGTAAAGCCAAGCTACTATATTATGATGAAAACCTTAGTATTACTACTAACCCATGAAAAGACTACTATTTTTTTGATCAGTTAGTCGTATTACTACTAACTGATGAAAAAAATAGTAGTCTTTTCATGGGTTAGTAGTATTAGTAAGGTTTTCATCAGATAGTAGCTTGACAGACGTACCACAAAAGAGCTCCGCTGTTTTTGCACGTTCCCCAACGCTGCGACGGGCAAGCGAAAGTCAAAACCGGCCTACCTGCCTGCTGCGGTTTTTTTTATATCAAGGATCAACTGATTTTCAGAAATAGGGAAGGAGGTGGACAAAGATAAAGAAGAGAAAAAGAAGAAAAGAAGCGCAGCTGCCCTCCACACGCTACCAACGCCTCAAAATCGACGCAAGGGACTCAACGCCCTCACAACTACGCCTTCAACTACACCTGAGCTGCAGGGACAGCATCTGTGGCGGTGGGGACCCACCATTTCCAACTGGTACCCTGCCTGGGTGGGCTTTGTTCTTCCTGAGCTGTCTTGGTGACCTCCTGTCTGCTCTGCGGTACACCAGAGTGAGTCATTATAGCCTCCTCCTATCTAGACTGTAGGAAAACCAAGGAGTCACTGCTGACAGCCTGGGGACACTGCCTTATACCCCAAAGTAATTTGAAATTTATTTCTCCACTGCCCAGTTAATCAGAAATGTAGTTTTTGTTTTACTTATGCTTCCTTTTTTTTACTGTAAAATTAGGATTGATTAACTGCTTTGTTTAAAGCAAACATTTTTGATTCCGGGCTTGCATTTGACGTTACATGTTAGATCTTGTTTAAGTTTATTTATTGATTAATTAGCTTCATTATACACCCCGACATGTCGCGCATGAGTCCTGAGAAAAGGGATGACCCGAATCATCCCATCACTGATTCATCTCCAAGTTTGGACCTAGAGTCCTCTGAGACAGCCGAGTCTCCCGAGTCTCCTGTCTTTTCCGAGACCCCGAGAAAGAACAGACCGCAAGAACAAGGAAATTCCACCATGTACTACTCCCCCGCAGGAAACCAAGAAGACAGACCTACTCCGATCCGAAAAAGGTCACGATCCCAACAGGGTTCTCACTCAACAGACGAAGAGACCCACCGCGACGAAAAAACCCCTAAAAACATGACAAACCGTTCAGAAGTCGAACACGATCAGACCCCCACTGAGGCACCGAAGCCACAAAGGGAGAACTCCAAAGCTAGATTACGTCTAGACTTAAATGAAAAAGACACCCCAAAACCAATTTCACCCATACAATCCTCTCATGGCTCCTCCACACCGGCTCCCACCGGTGGCCATCCCCCTGAGGGGATTGATCAGGAACAAGTCACATCCCAGGCCATTGATCAAATGGAAACAAATCAAGATGATGACATTCTGAGGATTTGGGGACCCAATCCGACCCCTCCTCAGCCCACTAACTCCAACAACAAATCTCCATCCCAAGCCCAAACAGTGGACCACCGGCCCACTAGTCCAAGACCAAAAAGCCAAAACCGCCCGCCAAGCAGAAGGCGCCCTAACAATGACCAACTTCCCCCTGAATTTCTCAAATTTCCGGTAAAAGTTCACTCTCCGAGACCTCGGCCCCACCACATCCTTTAAAATGTGGCAAAACACCATCGGACCCATTCAAAGCCAACGGGCATTACCCAACAACAGTTGGCTGATCGGCTGCCAGTCGGCCAAACAACAGAAAAATCTAGCCGCCATGACAGAAGTCGCAAACATAAACATGAAATGCACAATCCCATCCGCCACGACCGAAGGAGTCATAAAGGGGATTCCCCTTTCTGAGAGCGTACTTCACATGCTCCCCCATATACCAGAAGCCAAAAGTGCAATAAAACTGAAAAATCGCGACGGCTCTGATTCAAGAGCAATTAAGATCACCTTCACTTGTACCTATTTGCCTGACTACATTAAGATTAACGCCTTTGAGTACAGGGTGCACACTTATGTCGCCCCTGTGCGTAAGTGCCAAAACTGTGCCCGACTTGGCCATACAGCCCAACACTGCCGTGCCGTCAACAAGACCTGCGCCCGATGTGCCCAAACGGGACACCTGGCCGCCGAGTGTCAGTCTACCGAGCGCAAATGCGTCAATTGCTCCGGAAAACACTCGGCGGCATATGCCGGGTGTCCAGAATACAAACTACGGCTCCAAGCTAATAAATTCCGAGGCGAGACATTCCTCCCCTACGCAGAGGCAATTAGGAGAGCCAAGGCGGCCATCGATCAAAACTACAAACACAAACAAAAACAAAGCAGCACCCCCCTCCTCTTCCATCCCCACCGTTGATCCGTCTTGGAGGACTGGGAACGCCCATTGGCGTTCGGCGCCCAACAGCTACGCCGACGCGGCCAGACCCAGCTTTCCCACAAAACCAACCCCCACCGTAAACTAACTCAACCCAAACCAACCATCCTACAAAAAACTCCACCAGTCCCATCAGCCCCACAAAAAAAGTTACGCCCTCTCCAAGGGTAAGCCAACAAGCTTTCGGCGAAGAATCCCCTCCTATCAAGCTACCCAATATAAACTCAGAGCCCAAGCCCTTAAGAATTCCCAAGCCAAAAGCCTAACGGAAAAAAAATCCAAGAAATTGTTGAAGACCAAATAACCAAACAAACCAAAATAATGATGAAACAGCTAGACGACCATCTGACACAACTCGTGACAGCGCTGACAAACAAATTGACAAACCACCTGTTCCCAATGTTACGGAGCTTGGGTCCCTTAACCTGCTCCAGTGGAACTGTCGCGCCGTAACACCTAATCTCCCTTTTCTTCTCAACTTCCTAACAACAAACACCACCCAGTTTCAAATCATCTGTCTACAATCTCTTAAAGTACCATTTCCAAATTACCAAAAATAGACGGCTTCTGCCATCCACCAGGGGTCAGCAACTTCCAAGGAAACATACAAACAGCCACTTATGTCCACCAAAACATCCAATATCAGTATATCCCCTCCCCTATACAAAACCTCCCCCCAACAGTCTATTCCAATACTATTCAAATTACACTAAATAACAAACCTACTAAAATTATTAATACTTCCCCCGAGGGTACGACCAAATGCCCACCGAAGACTGGATTGCTTCCCTCTCCCCCACCGAATCATGGGTGGTGGTCGGGGATTTTAACGCTCACCACCCGTCCTGGGAAAAGAACGCGACCCACCACTCACAAGGGGGCCAGAAACTCTTTACCGACATTCTAAATTCTAACTTATCCCTTTTGAATGATGGCTCCCCCACTCGTTACCCCGACAAACCGACAGATAGACTCACAGCCATCGACCTAACTCTAGCTAGCCCCCAACTTCTAACTGAATTTTCATGAACCCCCCAAGTAGACCCCCTAGGATCCGACCACAAACCCATTATCATATCCCTTACAGCAGACATTGAGATTTCCAAAGACCCCCCGCCACCCCCTCAATACAACTATGACAAAGCCAATTGGCAACAGTTTAAAACTCTGCTCAGTTCACATACCCACGAAGGCCTACAAAACACCAATCTAGAAATTCACTATGACAATATTAAAACAGCCTGTCAGGTGTGAGCGCGAGGCAGATTTTGTAAATAGAGGTGGAATAGACATTGGACGAAATGAGAGTTAAAGATAGCATGTATTTGATAGTTTGGATATTGTTTTGTGACAAATGTTCTGGTTGGCCAGAACGAAAATAAATGGGCCAATGCAAAAAAGCGTTACCACAAGTGAATTGTATTCAGAATTAATTAGGACCAGATTGTGACAAGGAGATTCACTTTTCACCTGGGTTGGCTGCGAGACCACATCTTCTTCTTCTGTGTTCCTTGAGTTTGTGTGGGTTTGAATTAGGTTAGGGAAAGATAATTTATAGGTGGTATTAAAAGAAGCAGATGGCTCATAGAAATGTAGGATTGAATATAATTTTAGTAAGAGGCTTGTCCTCCTTTGTTTTCTCAACAGAGCTAGTCTTGTGCAGTTAATCCAGTGATTAGTCTTTAGAAAGGAATTTGTTTTGAAGAAGAGGAAGAAGAATACGAAGAAGAAAACGAGGAAGAAAAGGAAGAAGAAGAATGATCAGTTTTTAAACAGATTTCATTATCTGAATAGTTTTATCTTTAATTGTTTGGTATTCCATTTTCTTTGTTTCTTCTGCGGACATTTTGGTCCTATTTTGATTCGTGGACGCGGGTAAAATTATATTGTAGTAACCCGAGAGAGAGGTGTCGTATTATGAATATGGAGATAGAGGTTCGGGGTGATGATGGTTTTGTCCACGATGTGATGTGCTACGTTTTGTGGTGAATTTTTGGGTGAGTAATGCCTGACATGGATTGCTCGATTGGATTGACGTAATGGATTTGGCCTGAATTTCTGATGATCCTTTTTGATATAAATACGTAATTAACACTAACCGAGAGGTTGACTTATTACCATGACTTTAATAAACTAAATGATTGATTGGTGAACCTTAACTTCTTGTGTTGAGTATACATCTTTGGGTGGAGTCAGATTTGCGTGTGTATGTTGTGAGCCCGGGGAGTTCACCAATTTTGGCGAACATCACAGTGGTGACCCCGACTTACAACTCACAAAAACAATAAAGTGTTGACATTTTCCGTATAAATAACTGGGGTACTTTGGCTTGGAGTGAGTACGACTCACAATCAACATGATATTGATTTGTTGATCGGACATGATTGTTTCTTTTCTTTTATTAGATAAGTTGGTGGAACATTGTACATGGTTTTAACTCGTTTATTGATATTATAATTTGTACCCGAAAAAGAAATAGTATATAAATATGGATCAGTTTGACATATATGTCACTCAAGCGGAAAGACTAGGGTACACAGGTAAAGACGTGGCGGAATATGTTAAACAATGTGTAGATAGAAATGAAAGACAAAAAGAGAGAGAAGCTCAGAAGGAATTAGAAGCACTAAAATTAGCCATGGAAAAAGAAAGACAGGTCACCGTGGATAAAGAAAAAGCAAAAGCAGAGAAAGGTAGACAAGACAAAGAAGCCGAAAGACTAGAAAGAGAAGCCGAAAGAGAGGCAGAAAAAGAAAAGGCAGAGAAAGGTAGACAAGACAAAGAAGCCGAAAGACTAGAAAGAGAAGCCGAAAGAGAGGCAGAAAAAGAAAAGGCAGAGAAAAGTAGACAAGAAAAAGAAGCCGAAAGAGAGGCAGAAAAAGAAAAGGCAGAGAGGGAGAGAGAGGCTGAAAAAGAAAAAGCAGAAAGAGAGAGAGAGAGAGACGAGAGACAGGCTGAGAGAGAGAGAGAAGATAGAGCATTTAAACTAAGAGAGTTGGAACTCACCACCGAAGCCGAATTGCGAAAGTTAGATGCTAAAACAAAATTAAAGGGAGTGAGTGATTCGGTGTCAGGTGGTGAGAAAGCTAAAGCCTCCTACATTCCCAGACTGCCCCCCTTTGATGAACAAAAAGACGACATTGATTCATTTCTCTTCAGGTTTGAATCTCATGCAGCTTCTTGTGGTTGGCCTGAGGGGAAATGGACGCTTTACGCTGCCTCTCTATTTAAGGGGGATGCTTTGGCGCTGTACCATACGTTAGCAGCGAAGCAAACTTTGACTTGGGAAACACTGAAACAAGAACTCCTTAAAAAGTTTCAATGTACAGCGGACGGATTCCGAGAAAAATTTAGAAATGTCCGACCAGAAAAAGGTGAATCATTTCCCTCCTACCTAATCAGGGTCGCCCATTACTTAGATAGATGGGTTGAATTGTCTAAGGTCAAAAACGAATATGACTCCCTTAAGGATTTACTGCTACGTGAACAGATCCTACAAAGTGTAGACAAAGATCTGGCCACATTTCTAAAGGAACGTCAATTTGAGGACGTAGATAAGATGTGTGATGCAGCAGAACAATACAGGCATGCACACCCGGACAAAAACACAAAACCAAAGGAAAGTTACATCTTCAATAGTAACGTGGCGTTTGGACATGCTTCATTCCCCACCTACAGAGGTAATTCTCATTTCCAACGACCGGCGTTTAACAGAAGTTACTACCAACCGAGGGAGACGAACTTGGATCACCCACCGACTGGACGGTTTGCCGGAGGGGGTGGTTTCCGTTTCCGACAGCGCGGACAGTTCCGAGGCGGTTTTCGGAACTCTAGTCAACGCGATCGTTTCACTACTCGGGATTTTCGTGGCCCGCCACGGCAGACATTTGGACCAAACCAACCTCCACAAGGGTACCAACATGCACAAGGGGTACAGGGACCTACACGAGGTGATAAAAGGCACTGCTCACATTGCGATGGGAAATTTCATGTGCAGCAAAATTGTCCCTTCCTTCAAACAAAAAACCATGCCAATGTAGCGAGCGAAGTAGAGGTGACATGTATATTAAACCCTAACTCGACAGTGCCCGGTTTGCTCTTAGAGCCGGCAACAATTGATGGTTTGGAGGCGACTGTTTTGAGGGACACTGGGTGTACGACGGCAGGTGTTAAAAAGAAGTTCGTACACTCTTCCAAATTCCTCGGGGAAACGCAAAAGTGTCGTACCTTTGGCGGTAGGGTAGAAGAATTTCCACTGGCAAAGGTAAACATTGTCACACCGTATTTTTCAGGAGAAATAACAGCATGTGTTATTGAAGAACCGGTGTGTGACTTGATCTTGGGAAATTTGCCGGGGGTTACAAACGTTCATGGGGGAGAGGGCGGATCATTTGTCCCATGTTTAGTTTTTACAAGAGCCCAATGTGAGCGAGAGAAACAGTCCCCTCACCCACTCAAAGTCCCGGACTTGACTTTGTTTGACTTGACACCAAAAGAATTATCTAAACTACAAAAGGATGACAAAACACTCGACCACCTGTACACAAAGGTTACAAACAGTGAAAGAGTCAAACACACAGGTGTGAGTGAGACACAAAAACGTGAGAGAGACAGACAAGAGTGTGAGAGTGATACAAAAAGGGAAACTTTCGACAAGCCCTACTATGCAATGGATGACTCAGGAGTCCTCCTACGCGTAATAGGTACAGAAAGTTCACAAAACACACAAATCGTAGTGCCAGAAAGTTTAAGAGAAGTGGTATTACACACAGCACATGACGCAATTTTTGCAGGACATTGTGGAATAAAACGCACACTAAAAAGAGTACTCACCAACTTCCATTGGCCAGGTGTAGCATCGGCAGTCGCACTGTATTGTAGAAGTTGTGATATATGCCAGAAAACAGTACAGAGTAGTGTTCCTTGTGCTCCACTACATAAAATGCCAGTGATCACAGTACCATTTCACAAGGTTGCTATTGATTTGGTCGGTCCGTTTCAACCATCGTCCACAGGAAACCGGTATGTTCTCACCATGGTTGACACAGCTACAAGGTTTCCAGAGGCAATACCGTTGAAACGCATTGACACTATAACAGTAGCAGAAGCATTGTTAACCTATTTCTCTCGAGTAGGTTTGCCAGAAGAAATCCTTTCAGACTGTGGTTCGCAGTTTGTTTCAGACGTGATGAAAGAGGTTTATAGATTACTGTCAATCACTTCTGTCACAACCACACCATATCATCCGCAGTCAAATGGAATGGTAGAGCGTTTCAATGGCACTCTAAAAACAATGCTCAGAAAGGTTTCCATCTCACAACCAAAAGAATGGGACAGATACATAACCTCTCTACTATTTGCATATAGAGAGCTGCCAAACGAAACGCTGGGTTTCTCCCCATTCGAACTCGTCTATGGTCATTCTCCCAGAGGTCCTGTGGATCTCTTGGCGGAGAAGTGGGTTGGTCGTTCAGACAAAGACAGTGACAAAAACATGTACGACTTACACAACAGGGTGAACGAAACGTGCGAATTAGCGCAAAAATCAGCAGCTAAAAACACTGAAGTGTACAAACACTACGCAGATAGAAAGGCCAAAAAGAGATCATTAACTCCAGGTAGCAAAGTTCTTGTTTTGCTGTCTGACGAACACGGCAAACAGTGTTGTGGAAAGGGCCGTACGTAGTAACAAAGAAGGTTTCTCCTGTAAACTACCAGATAGCAAGGAATGGGGTTGAGAAGGTCTTCCACATAATGATGTTAAAAGAGTACGCAGAGAGGACGAACGTTGCAATAAATTAGTGGGTTACGTCCTCTTCTGACAACATGAAAAACACTCTGGACACACCTCCCTCAGGATATGTTTTTGAGATCATACCTGATGATTTCATCCCTGACACATTTCGAAAAAGGGAACATTCTGTCGTTCCCACCAGCCTTGAGTCTCCAGGAATACAGGTTTTGTGTTGAGCCTGTACCTGGAACAGCCAATGTGTTCGCTGACCTTTTGTCCCGTCAATAATAAAAACAGGTGAAAACCGTATATGGGTGCTTCCATGAACAGTTTAGATAGGTCGACACCTACAATCCCTATTTAAAGATGTGAAAACAGGTGAAACTAGGTTTGTATATGTATATTTATGGATTGAAGATGTTTTATGCATTGTGTGAAATTTTGTGGATTGTGTGAATATGATGTATAAATACTTGGTAATTGTTACATAATAAGCGCTTATTATTTTTATTATGGGCCTATTTTACACGTTTTAATTGTATGTGTTTTTAACGTGATCACGAGTGTGTGATAGATGTATGCATGCGTATTCTCTTGCAGCTTGTCGAGTGAAAAGAAATTAAGTACAAAATGAAAACTGGAACTGTCTTAAGAAGATAAAGACAAATGTCAAATTCTACAAATGAAGAAAGTCATCGTTGGATCTTCAGACGTCGGGGATCGCCGCACCGCCGTTGGATCTTTGTCGCTGGAATACTACTTGTTAGCATGGATTGTATATTGTGTATTCTTTTGTTTCATTTGCCAGGCCATGTATTAATGCCTGATGATATTATGCTTGTTGATATTCTGCACATTGTGGCGCTCGCATCTCACACCTGTCCTATTTTAGTAAATTCCATATTATCTTTAGAAAAAAAGTTTCCTGCGTAAAAAAAATTTCCGCAGGGGGGGAGGTGTCAGGTGTGAGCGCGAGGCAGATTTTGTAAATAGAGGTGGAATAGACATTGGACGAAAGGAGAGTTAAAGATAGCATGTATTTGATAGTTTGGATATTGTTTTGTGACAAATGTTCTGGTTGGCCAGAACGAAAATAAATGGGCCAATGCAAAAAAGCGTTACCACAAGTGAATTGTATTCAGAATTAAGTAGGACCAGATTGTGACAAGGAGATTCACTTTTCACCTGGGTTGGCTGCGAGACCACATCTTCTTCTTCTGTGTTCCTTGAGTTTGTGTGGGTTTGAATTAGGTTAGGGAAAGATAATTTATAGGTGGTATTAAAAGAAGCAGATGGCTCATAGAAATGTAGGATTGAATATAATTTTAGTAAGAGGCTTGTCCTCCTTTGTTTTCTCAACAGAGCTAGTCTTGTGCAGTTAATCCAGTGATTAGTCCTTAGAAAGGAATTTGTTTTGAAGAAGAGGAAGAAGAATACGAAGAAGAAAACGAGGAAGAAAAGGAAGAAGAAGAATGATCAGTTTTTAAACAGATTTCATTATCTGAATAGTTTTATCTTTAATTGTTTGGTATTCCATTTTCTTTGTTTCTTCTGCGGACATTTTGGTCCTATTTTGATTCGTGGACGCGGGTAAAATTATATTGTAGTAACCCGAGAGAGAGGTGTCGTATTATGAATATGGAGATAGAGGTTCGGGGTGATGATGGTTTTGTCCACGATGTGATGTGCTACGTTTTGTGGTGAATTTTTGGGTGAGTAATGCCTGACATGGATTGCTCGATTGGATTGACGTAATGGATTTGGCCTGAATTTCTGATGATCCTTTTTGATATAAATACGTAATTAACACTAACCGAGAGGTTGACTTATTACCATGACTTTAATAAACTAAATGATTGATTGGTGAACCTTAACTTCTTGTGTTGAGTATACATCTTTGGGTGGAGTCAGATTTGCGTGTGTATGTTGTGAGCCCGGGGAGTTCACCAATTTTGGCGAACATCACACAGCCATTACTACAGCAGCAGACACCACCATCCCAAAATCAACCCTTAATATTAACTACCAAATGAGAAATAACCCCTGGTGGAATGATGAATGTGCAGAGGCCGTCCAACAAAAACACTCTGCATGTAACACCTTCAACAAACAACCCTCTCACCCCAATCACCAAAGTAAACGCATAGCAGAAAAACATAGCAAAAAGATGGTCGCCAAGGCTAAACTCGAATATTTCACCAACGAAAAAATCCTATCTTTCAGAGACCTAAATAGCGCCTGGAAACAACTGCGCAGGATCAAAGCGGGAGGCAAACCAAAAACACCACGAATTCTCTGTCCTACTACCAACCAAATTACCAAAACTATTCAGGAAACAGCCAACGTCCTGGCCGGGACATTCGCCAAAGCCAGCCAAATAAAACACCTCTCCCCCGCGGAACAACAAAAAAGAAACACAATCCCCCCCCCAAAAAAAAATAATCTACAGAAAACACCGACTGCATCAATGCCCCTCTCAAACTCAGCGAGCTTGCTACGGCACTTCGAAACATTAAAAAAGTTAACAAAGCAACAGGCGAGGATCCTATCTCCTATAGACTACTTAAACAACTACCCCCATCATTTCTGTCCATTCTTAATCGCTTTTACTCTAGGTGTTGGGAGAATGGGGAAGTGCCCCAGGCATGGAAATGTGCACAGGTAGTCGGGATCCTGAAAAATGGGAAACCGAGACAGGATCCCAAAAGCTACCGCCCCATCTCTCTCACCCCTCACCTGGGTAAAGTGTATGAAAGAATCGTGCGATCACGATTAGAATACCATTTACAAAGGAATAATATACTCCCTCAAATACAAGCTGGTTTTAGAAAGCACAGAAGTTGCACCGAGCAAATTGTCAAGCTCACCTCCCATGCCAGGAAAGCCTTCGCCCATCAAAGGAGTGTACTAGTCACCTTTTTTGACATAAAGGGTGCTTATGACACTGTCTGGCATGGGAGACTGCTCCAAAAAATTAGCAGGCTCGGCGTTGAAGGAAACCTTTTTAACTTTATTAAATCTTTTCTAGAAAACCGATCAATGAGAGTAAGAGTGGGCCAGTCCCTCTCTGACAGTCACTCGCTGGATATGGGGGTGCACCAGGGTAGCACAGTTGCCCCCTTACTTTTTAATATTATGCTATCAGATATAACTAAAACAAATATTAAGAACAATAAACTTAGTATGTATGCAGATGACATAGCAACCTGGACCTTAACAAAGAAAAAACTCAACCAAAAAAAGCTTAAAGAAGCCCTAAAATAACATAAAAAACAAACTGATCTAATAGCCCATTATCTGCAAGATAACGGCTTTTCACTGGCCTCAAACAAATGTATTTTTGTAATACTAACTAATATAAAAAAAACTTCAGTAAATTACAAGTTGTCAATAACTATTAACGGACAAGCAGTATTGGCATCCAACCATGCCAAATTTCTAGGAGTTATTATAAATTATAATCTCTCCTGGACCGAACATATTAACTATATAACTAGAAAAGCCTATAAAACATTAAATTTTATTAAAATTATTTCTCAGGAAAAATGGGCACAAGACCCCAAAATACTAACAAATCTGGTAAGAGCACTTGTCCGCAGCCAATTAGTATATGGACTAGAAGCAATGCATTCCCTAACAACATATGATTTACTAAAACTACAAAGAATAGAAATCTGTGGCCTAAAAATAGCTCTGGGGCTCCCCCGTTTCGCGGTGACTGATCTCATTTACCGAGATGTGGGCTGGCTCCCCTTGCGTAAATTACTAAAGCTTAAGTGCTCCATTCTTCTTCCCCGTATATATACTACCCAAACTTACACAGACTTTGAATTTTATGACAACTTTTCAGACTCATACTACCACTCCCACCCTGACCATAAAACTAAACAACCCTCCCTGTATCACAAAACCATACCTATAACTAAATACACGGAAGATCTGTTCCACGAAGCAGGAGTTAATTTAGCGGAAGTCTCCACTCACCCCACATATGACTATCCACAGTGGGAGGTGACCCCCATAACAACAGACACCTCCCTACATGAACAATACTCCAAACAAGAAGATCCAAACAGACTAAAAGTTGCAGCATTAGAAAAAATACACAGTCTCCATCACCACCTTCTCATATACACAGACGGCTCTAAAATTAATCAACAAACAGGCTGCGCATTTACAATCCCAGATCTGAAAGTAACAAAATCATTTCAACTAAATAATAATATTTCAATATTCAGCGCCGAACTCTGGGCCATACTAGAAGCATGCTCCTACATTAATAACTTCCCAAATCCCCCACGGAGCGCAGTCATACTATCAGACTCACTTTCATCTATTCAAGCTCTAGTGGGCAATTCTAAAAATAGACGCTCTGTCGTGCAAGAAATCAACTTTCTCATACATCAGATTACAATCAAGGGAACTGACATATCACTTGGTTGGATCCCCTCCCACTGTGACCTACACGGCAATGACCAGGCCGACTGGGCCGCCAAACAGGCGGCTCTTGGTCGGTCCGGTACCAAAATAAATATAAAATTTTCAATACCAGAAATCAAATCAATACTTATGAAAACTTCTCTCCAGGGGTGGGCTCGGGAACTTGAAACCCAGTGCAAGGCCCACTCCTGGGATCACCAAATTGTGACGGGGGGACTCTTCCCCCCCGTCCCTCGGTCGGTCCTATCCTTGATTTACAGACTCAGAACCGAGGCCACATACTGCAAATTTAAAGAACTAGAGTGTGAGTGTGGAGACTTCCTAACAGTAGAACACCTATTTACACAATGTAATACTATAACCCCTGAATTAGATAAATTAGTAATAAAACTTAAAACAAACAAGATCCCCTTCACAAAACAAACTATAATTCAGAGCCAAACTCACGGCTGGCAACCTATAATCTGGCTGGCGGAGGCCCTCGGCCAGGCTTCTTTTGGCTACCTATTCTAACTCATCAATATCTTTCTGCACAACAACCCAAAATAAAGCCCTCCCCCGTGACCCCTGGTCTGGTGTATGCTGCCTCTCCAAAGGGCCCCACTCCCACTTCCTAGTGACTCGGGTGGCTCCCCCCCATCGGCCGGGGGCTCGGCGGGAGCGCAGGCGTACTCGGAACCCTATTGGCTCCGTTGAGTGGCGCCGCGTCTCCTGGCTGGCGGCCCGCCCGGCGGGGGGCGTCACCCTAGCCCCTCTCACCCCAAACTTTCCAGCTGGTCCTTGTCTTCGGGGGCAAGTGAGTCGCCGGGGGTTGCCGTCCGGGACTGCACGCCCAATCGCCTCTACCACGGGCGGGCGGCCCCGGCCGGCGCCCCCCGGCGGATCCCCCCCCCGGAATGAGTGGCACCTCCCTGGACCGGTCCCCAGGCCTTTGCCAACCACAATCCATCTCCCCCCCCCCCCCCCCGAGGCCCGGAAGAGAGGTCTGTCACATCGCAGGGGATCCCCCCCCCACACTTTCCTCCTATCGTCCCCTCAATGGGGGCCAGTCCAAGCCCCCCCCCCCACCCCTCTCTACGGGCTAAAAACTCTTCTCTGCCATGTTCTACACACTATTTACATCAACATACTTACAACCCAATATGCCTCCCGCGGAAGGATCTCGCCTTGGAACCTAATATAATCCTTCCTATCCGCGCGGACTGGCAGCCGACCTTTTTAAATAGATTTTAGTGTAAACTATTTTATTAACTATAAATTAAAAACAACTCACTTCAAACATTTTTATAAATCTTACTCAAATTTTTAATTAAATACTTTTTTCTACTAAAAACCCAGAATAAAAGCAAACCCCATACCAACCCTTTCCACTCACATCAATTTTACTAGATAGCCAACACAGAAATAACAGAAACATGAAACGCAACATAGGCCGGAAGAATCCCCAGCCGCCATTTTAACCCACTTTTACACAACTCACCTCGATCACACTAGTATAGACTTGCCGTCGTCGCCTATTTTTATTCTTTTATCTCGGTTTTCTTAACAATGTACATATTTTACCGTGGAATAAATGGCTGTACATAGGCATGTCGGGTGTATATATACATATGTACATAATTGAAATTAATATTTTAAACTTTTATCATTCCACAGTATTTAGGAATCTTACGTTTTAGATAGGATACCTCCCCATGTGGTAGCAGTTAACACTTACTCTGGTGCAATTCTGCCACATGCAATATAGTGTGGCTGGTGAATTAACAGAGAGGATAAACTAAAATAACGGGTTGTATTATGCCCTTACGTTTATTGAAGTCTGTGTTGACACTTGAACATAACATGTTGAATGAAAGTTTGAAAGAAATAAACAAATAACCACGTGACCTGTGTGCTGGTGCTTCAGGTGTAATAACGAACCCTCCAACCTGCTATACAGGTGCTAATCAGGTGAAAAAATCAGGTAGTGTATGGTTTAGTGTCTGTGCTGATGCAATACAAATCTTGAACGGAATGTCTTTTGTGTTAAACTGACATCCAGGAACACGTAACTCGGGATAACCCAATAATGAAGCGTTCGTGTCGAAATTCAGGTGCAATCCAGGTGTAATCCAGGTAGCAACCCAAACTGTAATTCATGTGGTAAGCACGCCATAGTAAGTCTGCTGTTGATACTATTTGGGGACAATGATAAAGTAACAGCACCTCCACCACCCCTACAAAGTTTCACCATTGTTATGGAAACAACACACAATAGTATAAACCAAATTCCTGACAAAGGTAAAACACAGGTGTGACAGGTAAGAACAGGTATGTCCAGGTGAACAAGAGTAGCCACATAAACCAATGTATAATGGTGTAAAAACGAAGTAGCATGCCAATTTAAGAGTTGTAGAATGATTTGCCAGTTAGACAGGTGTGTCAGGTACTCAGGTGTGCCAGGTTGAACAGGTAAGAACAGGTATGTCCAGGTGAACAAGAGTAACCACATAAACCAATGTGTAATGGTGTAAAACGAAGTGGCAAGCCAATGTAAGAGTTGTAGAATGATTTGCCAGTTAGATAGGTGTGTCAGGTACTCAGGTGTGAACAGGTAAGAACAGGTATGTCCAGGTGAACAAGAGTAACCACATAAACCAATGTATAATGGTATAAAACGAAGTAGCATGACAATTTAAGAGTTGTAGAATGACTTACCAGTTAGACAGGTGTGTCAGGTACTCAGGTGTGCCAGGTTGAACAGGTAAGAACAGGTATGTCCAGGTGAACAAGAGTAACCACATAAACCAATGTATAATGGTGTAAAACGAAGTAGCATGACAATTTAAGAGTTGTATAATGACTTACCAGTTAAACAGGTGTGTCAGGTACTCAGGTGTGCCAGGTTGAACAGGTAAGAACAGGTGAACAAGAGTAACCACATGAACCAATGTATAATGGTGTAAAACGAAGTAGCATGACAATGTAAGAGTTGTTGAATGATTTGCCAGTTAGACAGGTGTGTCAGGTACTCAGGTGTGCCAGGTTGAACAGGTAAGAACAGGTAAGAACAAGTGAACAAGAGTAAGCACATAAACCAATGTATAATGGTGTAAAAGCGAAGTAGCATGCCAATTTAGGAGTTGTTTTCTGATTTACCAGTTAGACAGGTGTGTCAGGTACTCAGGTGTGCCAGGTTGAACAGGTGTGGTAGTTGATTATATTCCAACTGGTGTGTCAGTGGTATATGCATGCCACTTGAATGGATATGTCAGTGGAACATTACTGTAATGTTGTACAGTGGAACAGTCAAACATGTATGTCCATTGATTAGGTGTGTCAGTTGAACTGGTGTGAAATGGTATGATATTTGGACAGGTGTGTCAGTTAAACAGGTGTCTCGGGTTGAATACATGTGAAATGGTGTGTCAGTTGAAGAGGTGTGTCAGGCTTCACGTGTGTGAAATTGTATGTCAAACGAGCTGGTGTAACAAGTGTTACAGGTGTGAAAAGGTGTGTCTCTTTTTAACAGGTGTCAGGTGGAAAACGTGTCTCAGTACAATGTATGTGAAATGAAGTGTCAGTTGAAAAGGCATGAAATGGTGGCTGTACCAACTTGAAAACGAGTGTATTGTGTTCACAGGAGTGTCAGGTAATAACAGGTAGATAAGTTGTTAACAGGTGTGTCATGACATCAAAATAATCAGATGTCTCAGGTGTAAACATGTGTTTACGGTTGAACAGTCAACAGATGAAAAACAATGTTACAGTGTGTCAAAGAATAGTTGTGCTAGGTTTAAAAAAAATGTCGAGTGCTAAATGGTGTGCCAGACTGAGCAGGTGCTAAAGGTGAATCAGTATAAGAATGTGTCAGGTGTTAACATGTGTCTCAGTTTGAACATAAATATCGATATGAATACGTCAGGTTGAACAGATATGTCAAGTGTTAACATTTGAACGACAGGTGTAAACGGGTTGATACAAATGTATCAACTAAAGATTGTGTAAAAGTGAAGTAGATGTGTCAAATGTCAACATGCTTATGGCAGGTATCAACAGAGGCTTCAGGTTGCATAGGCCACTGCAACGACTACCTTTTGTAAGAGGGAATGCCCTTGGTGGATGGGTGTTTGAGTACTGACCAAACCCTATTTGAGGCCACTGAATGTGCCTTTTGCAAGAGTGAATGCCCTTTTGGATACTGACCAACAAGGGCTTAAATCGTGCCGTCCAGGTTGTTAATAACCCTAGTTACAGTGGCCAATAGATGTGTCATGTACTAACAGGCGTGTCGGGCTGGATTGATGTGTCAGGTACTAACAGGTGTGTCAGGCTGGGTAGATGTGTCAGGTACTAACAGGCGTGTCAGGCTGGATAGATGTGTCATGTACTAACAGGCGTGTCAGGCTGGATAGATGTGTCAGATACTAACAGGCGTGTCAGGTTGGGTAGATGGCTCAGGCATCAACAGGTGTGTCGTTATCAATCACAAGTGTGTCAGGTATTGACAGGTATAACAGTCATGTTAGGTTGAATAAAAAAAAATGTGTTTAAGTTCTCATCAATTGTGTCAGGGACAGCATGTTAGGTAGTAACAGGCGTTTCATGTTGTGTAGGTGTGTCGGGTATTGAAAGGTGTTCTAGACTGAACAGGTGTGTCAGGTATTAACAAGCATGTCAAGAGTAACAGGTATTACCAGGTGTGTCAGATTTAGTAAGTGTGTCAGGCAATAAGAGGAGGGCCAAGTGGAATAGGTGTAAACAGTCGCGATCAGATATGTTGCGTTGAACTGTTTCAATTTGAGTTGATTATAGTTCATTAGTTGTCCCAAATATCTGGCTGGGAGTCACCACCATGATGCTAGTGCT
>CM065685.1:61857223-61875846 GCA_017654935.2 Phymorhynchus buccinoides
CTGAAGTCGCCTGGCCACTTCTCGCTTGGGAACACCATCTTGGAACCATGCAACAGCTCGTCCCCTATCCAACTCGCTCAATTTTCGTCGTGGAGGCATTGTCAAATCAGGCCTAATACTGGTGGTATGTCTTCTTATAAAGCCAAGCAAGAGACAGCATCTCACACATAAACAGCAGTGCTTGCACGTGCATAATGGTTTTTCCATCTGGCTTGTGCAATGTGTTCATGCAGAACGATCCAAAACAAGGTCCTTTTTCGCAAGTTTCCGCTTTTTCTTTTGCTGCCAAGCTCAGTAATAGAAAATCACGTGCAATGTTTCCACTAACAAAACATCGCCCACTTACAGCTGAACAAGAATTCATAACAATTTGGCTTGACTGAGAAATAAATAACAGGAGCGAACGGAGTTTATTGCGCACCTGTTTTCTCATAGTGATCCTTAACTTTTTGTGAGTAGTGTAGACTAAATTTCGCACATCGTCGGCGAAGAAGCTTACATTAGACTACTTACTCGACAGGCTTATCCTCTCGCTTTCATTTCCTGTGACTGACTGTTTTGACACACATGCAAACATTCTCGTGGTCTGCATCAAAACAAACAAAAAGTAATAAAATCAATGAAAGGACACTGCCACTCGGTGCCAAAGTTTGAAAGATTGGCAGTACGTGCTAGGCCTAGGCCTATATGGTTTGGGATTGCCATCTCAGAAAATCTCCCAGCATTCTTATTTACCAAATATGGCATGTATTTTAATTGCTTCCGAGGTGAGAGGACAATCAAGGTGTGTCAAAGTCAGTTTCAACCGTTTATTAAAAAACGGTGTCGATTTATAAAAACAAATGTTGGGGGTAAGCTCTTGGTTATGATAAGAAGTCTTTCAGCCACGTTTAGAGCCATCCTGGAGTACCACTTTAACTAATTTGGGGGCCCTAGTTTCTCATGTTTTAAATTCATTTTGAGGTAAAACTTAAAATAATAAAAATCCTTCTTAAATATTGTACAAATAGTTTTCCACTTCAAAGCGGAGATCTTTTATAACGAGATTTGATAAATAAAAGCAAACTAATAACAAAAATACGTGTAAATATTTTTTTCTCGTTAGACCTTGTTTGATTTTTAAACCTTCATTAAAATTGTTCTTTTTAACATTAAGTGGTCCTGAAATTTTAATCATTTGCTCTCGCCAGGAGGGGTACAGCCAAAAGTGGTTGAAATGTTAATCATTTGCTCTCGCCAGGAGGGGTACAGCCAAAAGTGGTCCTGACATGTTAATCATTTGCTCTCGCCGGGAGGGGTACAGCCAAAAGTCTTTGTTAATCATTTGCTCTCGCCAGGAGGGGTACAGCCAAAAGTGGTCCTGACATGTTAATCATTTGCTCTCGCCGGGAGGGGTACAGCCAAAAGTCTTTGTTAATCATTTGCTCTCGCCAGGAGGGGTACAGCCAAAAGTCTTTGTTAATCATTTGCTCTCGCCAGGAGGGTACAGCCAAAAGTCTTTGTTAATCATTTGCTCTCGCCAGGAGGGGTACAGCCAAAAGTCTTTGTTAATCATTTGCTCTCGCCAGGAGGGGTACAGCCAAAAGTCTTTGTTAATCATTTGCTCTCGCCAGGAGGGGTACAGCCAAAAGTCTTTGTTAATCATTTGCTCTCGCCAGGAGGGTACAGCCAAAAGTCTTTGTTAATCATTTGCTCTCGCCAGGAGGGTACAGCCAAAAGTCTTTGTTAATCATTTGCTCTCGCCAGGAGGGGTACAGCCAAAAGTCTTTGTTAATCATTTGCTCTCGCCGGGAGGGGTACAGCCAAAAGTCTTTTTAATCAAATATTTTATACACAAAGTAAATTTTTTACTAAATAAGAGTAGTTCTGTACGAGCCATGGCTCCTAAAAATTTAAATTAAAAATAAAAACAAATAAACTTGACCTTTACTCAAGAGAAAAACATATTTAAAAGATAAAAACCAAAATTGATAGAAATTTTATATTTTTTCTTTCCCTTTCCCCCCTTTTCCTAAAAAACACAAGTAAAAAGTAATGTCCCATATGGCTTCGGCCAGGAGGACGTAAAGCTAAATTCGTCTGATTCAAGGAGCATTATCATTCACTGAGCTATTTTCAATGAGACAAGACGTATGTCAAGCTACTATCTGATGAAAATCTTACTAATACTACTAACCCATGAAAAGACTACTATTTTTTTCAGCAGTTAGTCGTATTACTACTAACTGATGAAAAAAATAGTAGTATTTTCATGGGTTAGTAGTAATACTAAGGTTTTCATCATATAGTAGCTTGGCTTTACGACTATCTAGTGAAATGATTCCTGTGGGAAATTATGTCCTCTCTCTCTCTCTCTCTCTCTCTTCTCTCTCGTCTCTCTCTCTCTCTCTCTCTCCCCAGCTTCTAATAATGTAAATACTCTTTGTCCATTTTGTTCTGATTGTTCTGATTGTGATGAAACAGAACTTCATTTCCTTTTAGTATGTCCAAAATACAATTCTTTGCGTGCTCAGTTGATACCTCGTAAATACTTCCGATGTCCTTCATTGAACAAGATGACATTATTATTGTCGAATGAAAATGAAAATATAGTTCTTAGAGTTTGTAAATATGTGTATAAGGCATATATAGTCAGGCAAAATGCTCTGCAAGCACTTCAGTAATGTCTTGTTATTACATGTATGTCATAATTTTGTCAACGTGAACTCCATTTGTATGGGCCTGTGGCCTAACAAATTAAAATATTTCAGACTTCAGACTTCTCTCTCTCTCTCCCCCCCCCCCCCCCCCCCCCCCCCTCTCTCTCTCTCTCTCTCCCTCTCTCTCTCTCTCTCTCTCTCTCTCTCTCTCTCTCTCTCTCTCTCTCTCGCTCTCCCTTGTCTAACCACTGACACTGGTCACTTTGGCCTAATTTCATCGTTTGAATGCTAATTAGTGTATTAGGAGCTCATATGAACAATTGTTGATGTGGTTGACCAGTGGTCAGTGTCACTGACCAGTGGTCACTTTGGCCTATTTTTCACTGTTTGACTGCAAATTAGTGTATTAGGAGTTCAAATGAACAATTTTTGATGTGGCTGACCAGTGGTCAGTGTCACTGACCAGTGGTCAATTTGGCCTATTTTCACTGTTTGACTGCAAATTAGTGCATTAGGAGTTCAAATGAACAAAGTTTGATGTGGTTGACCAGTGGTCAGTGTCACTGACCAGTGGTCATTTTGGCCTATTTTCACTGTTTGACTGCAAATTAGTGCATTAGGAGTTCAGATTAACATATTTTGATGTGGTTGACCAGTGGTCAGTGTCACTGACCAGTGGTCACTTTGACCTATTTTCACTGTTTGACTGCAAATTAGTGTATTAGGAGTTCAAATGAACAAGGTCTGATGTGGTTGACCAGTGGTCAGTGTCACTGACCAGTGGTCAACCACCTTAAAAAAATTCATTTGAACTCCTAATACACTAATTTGCAGTCAAACTGTGAAAATAGGCCAAATTGACCACTGGTCAGTGACACTGACCACTGGTCAACCACATCAACAATTGTTCATATGACCTCCTAATACACTAAATAGCATTCAAACGGTAAAAATTAGGCCAACGTGAGAGATGACCAGTGTCAGTGGTTAGACAGAGAGAGAGAGAGAGAGAGAGAGAGAGAGAGAGAGGAGAGGGGGAGAGAGAGAGAGAGAGAGGGGGACAGGGGGAGAGAGAGAGAGAGAGAGAGAGAGAGAGAGAGAGAGAGAGAGAGAGAGAGAGAGACATAATTTCCCACAGGAATCATTTCACTAGATAGTCGTAAAGCCAAGCTACTATATTATGATGAAAACCTTAGTATTACTACTAACCCATGAAAAGACTACTATTTTTTTCATCAGTTAGTCGTATTACTACTAACTGATGAAAAAAATAGTAGTCTTTTCATGGGTTAGTAGTATTAGTAAGGTTTTCATCAGATAGTAGCTTGACAGACGTACCACAAAAGAGCTCCGCTGTTTTTGCACGTTCCCCAACGCTGCGACGGGCAAGCGAAAGTCAAAACCGGCCTACCTGCCTGCTGCGGTTTTTTTTATATCAAGGATCAACTGATTTTCAGAAATAGGGAAGGAGGTGGACAAAGATAAAGAAGAGAAAAAGAAGAAAAGAAGCGCAGCTGCCCTCCACACGCTACCAACGCCTCAAAATCGACGCAAGGGACTCAACGCCCTCACAACTACGCCTTCAACTACACCTGAGCTGCAGGGACAGCATCTGTGGCGGTGGGGACCCACCATTTCCAACTGGTACCCTGCCTGGGTGGGCTTTGTTCTTCCTGAGCTGTCTTGGTGACCTCCTGTCTGCTCTGCGGTACACCAGAGTGAGTCATTATAGCCTCCTCCTATCTAGACTGTAGGAAAACCAAGGAGTCACTGCTGACAGCCTGGGGACACTGCCTTATACCCCAAAGTAATTTGAAATTTATTTCTCCACTGCCCAGTTAATCAGAAATGTAGTTTTTGTTTTACTTATGCTTCCTTTTTTTTACTGTAAAATTAGGATTGATTAACTGCTTTGTTTAAAGCAAACATTTTTGATTCCGGGCTTGCATTTGACGTTACATGTTAGATCTTGTTTAAGTTTATTTATTGATTAATTAGCTTCATTATACACCCCGACATGTCGCGCATGAGTCCTGAGAAAAGGGATGACCCGAATCATCCCATCACTGATTCATCTCCAAGTTTGGACCTAGAGTCCTCTGAGACAGCCGAGTCTCCCGAGTCTCCTGTCTTTTCCGAGACCCCGAGAAAGAACAGACCGCAAGAACAAGGAAATTCCACCATGTACTACTCCCCCGCAGGAAACCAAGAAGACAGACCTACTCCGATCCGAAAAAGGTCACGATCCCAACAGGGTTCTCACTCAACAGACGAAGAGACCCACCGCGACGAAAAAACCCCTAAAAACATGACAAACCGTTCAGAAGTCGAACACGATCAGACCCCCACTGAGGCACCGAAGCCACAAAGGGAGAACTCCAAAGCTAGATTACGTCTAGACTTAAATGAAAAAGACACCCCAAAACCAATTTCACCCATACAATCCTCTCATGGCTCCTCCACACCGGCTCCCACCGGTGGCCATCCCCCTGAGGGGATTGATCAGGAACAAGTCACATCCCAGGCCATTGATCAAATGGAAACAAATCAAGATGATGACATTCTGAGGATTTGGGGACCCAATCCGACCCCTCCTCAGCCCACTAACTCCAACAACAAATCTCCATCCCAAGCCCAAACAGTGGACCACCGGCCCACTAGTCCAAGACCAAAAAGCCAAAACCGCCCGCCAAGCAGAAGGCGCCCTAACAATGACCAACTTCCCCCTGAATTTCTCAAATTTCCGGTAAAAGTTCACTCTCCGAGACCTCGGCCCCACCACATCCTTTAAAATGTGGCAAAACACCATCGGACCCATTCAAAGCCAACGGGCATTACCCAACAACAGTTGGCTGATCGGCTGCCAGTCGGCCAAACAACAGAAAAATCTAGCCGCCATGACAGAAGTCGCAAACATAAACATGAAATGCACAATCCCATCCGCCACGACCGAAGGAGTCATAAAGGGGATTCCCCTTTCTGAGAGCGTACTTCACATGCTCCCCCATATACCAGAAGCCAAAAGTGCAATAAAACTGAAAAATCGCGACGGCTCTGATTCAAGAGCAATTAAGATCACCTTCACTTGTACCTATTTGCCTGACTACATTAAGATTAACGCCTTTGAGTACAGGGTGCACACTTATGTCGCCCCTGTGCGTAAGTGCCAAAACTGTGCCCGACTTGGCCATACAGCCCAACACTGCCGTGCCGTCAACAAGACCTGCGCCCGATGTGCCCAAACGGGACACCTGGCCGCCGAGTGTCAGTCTACCGAGCGCAAATGCGTCAATTGCTCCGGAAAACACTCGGCGGCATATGCCGGGTGTCCAGAATACAAACTACGGCTCCAAGCTAATAAATTCCGAGGCGAGACATTCCTCCCCTACGCAGAGGCAATTAGGAGAGCCAAGGCGGCCATCGATCAAAACTACAAACACAAACAAAAACAAAGCAGCACCCCCCTCCTCTTCCATCCCCACCGTTGATCCGTCTTGGAGGACTGGGAACGCCCATTGGCGTTCGGCGCCCAACAGCTACGCCGACGCGGCCAGACCCAGCTTTCCCACAAAACCAACCCCCACCGTAAACTAACTCAACCCAAACCAACCATCCTACAAAAAACTCCACCAGTCCCATCAGCCCCACAAAAAAAGTTACGCCCTCTCCAAGGGTAAGCCAACAAGCTTTCGGCGAAGAATCCCCTCCTATCAAGCTACCCAATATAAACTCAGAGCCCAAGCCCTTAAGAATTCCCAAGCCAAAAGCCTAACGGAAAAAAAATCCTAGAAATTGTTGAAGACCAAATAACCAAACAAACCAAAATAATGATGAAACAGCTAGACGACCATCTGACACAACTCGTGACAGCGCTGACAAACAAATTGACAAACCACCTGTTCCCAATGTTACGGAGCTTGGGTCCCTTAACCTGCTCCAGTGGAACTGTCGCGCCGTAACACCTAATCTCCCTTTTCTTCTCAACTTCCTAACAACAAACACCACCCAGTTTCAAATCATCTGTCTACAATCTCTTAAAGTACCATTTCCAAATTACCAAAAATAGACGGCTTCTGCCATCCACCAGGGGTCAGCAACTTCCAAGGAAACATACAAACAGCCACTTATGTCCACCAAAACATCCAATATCAGTATATCCCCTCCCCTATACAAAACCTCCCCCCAACAGTCTATTCCAATACTATTCAAATTACACTAAATAACAAACCCACTAAAATTATTAATACTTATTTCCCCCGAGGGTACGACCAAATGCCCACCGAAGACTGGATTGCTTCCCTCTCCCCCACCGAATCATGGGTGGTGGTCGGGGATTTTAACGCTCACCACCCGTCCTGGGAAAAGAACGCGACCCACCACTCACAAGGGGGCCAGAAACTCTTTACCGACATTCTAAATTCTAACTTATCCCTTTTGAATGATGGCTCCCCCACTCGTTACCCCGACAAACCGACAGATAGACTCACAGCCATCGACCTAACTCTAGCTAGCCCCCAACTTCTAACTGAATTTTCATGAACCCCCCAAGTAGACCCCCTAGGATCCGACCACAAACCCATTATCATATCCCTTACAGCAGACATTGAGATTTCCAAAGACCCCCTCAATACAACTATGACAAAGCCAATTGGCAACAGTTTAAAACTCTGCTCAGTTCACATACCCACGAAGGCCTACAAAACACCAATCTAGAAATTCACTATGACAATATTAAAACAGCCTGTCAGGTGTGAGCGCGAGGCAGATTTTGTAAATAGAGGTGGAATAGACATTGGACGAAAGGAGAGTTAAAGATAGCATGTATTTGATAGTTTGGATATTGTTTTGTGACAAATGTTCTGGTTGGCCAGAACGAAAATAAATGGGCCAATGCAAAAAAGCGTTACCGCAAGTGAATTGTATTCAGAATTAATTAGGACCAAATTGTGACAAGGAGATTCACTTTTCACCTGGGTTGGCTGCGAGACCACATCTTCTTCTTCTGTGTTCCTTGAGTTTGTGTGGGTTTGAATTAGGTTAGGGAAAGATAATTTATAGGTGGTATTAAAAGAAGCAGATGGCTCATAGAAATGTAGGATTGAATATAATTTTAGTAAGAGGCTTGTCCTCCTTTGTTTTCTCAACAGAGCTAGTCTTGTGCAGTTAATCCAGTGATTAGTCTTTAGAAAGGAATTTGTTTTGAAGAAGAGGAAGAAGAATACGAAGAAGAAGAACCAAAGAGGAAGAAAAGGAAGAAGAAGAATGATCAGTTTTTAAACAGATTTCATTATCTGAATAGTTTTATCTTTAATTGTTTGGTATTCAATTTTCTTTGTTTCTTCTGCGGACATTTTGGTCCTATTTTGATTCGTGGACGCGGGTAAAATTATATTGTAGTAACCCGAGAGAGAGGTGTCGTATTATGAATATGGAGATAGAGGTTCGGGGTGATGATGGTTTTGTCCACGATGTGATGTGCTACGTTTTGTGGTGAATTTTTGGGTGAGTAATGCCTGACATGGATTGCTCGATTGGATTGACGGTAATGGATTTGGCCTGAATTTCTGATGATCCTTTTTTATATAAATACGTAATTAACACTAACCAAGAGGTTAACTTATTACCATAACTTCAATAAACTAAATGATTGATTGGTGAACCTTAACTTCTTGTGTTGAGTATACATCTTTGGGTGGAGTCAGATTTGCGTGTGTATGTTGTGAGCCCGGGGAGTTCACCAATTTTGGCGAACATCACAGTGGTGACCCCGACTTACAACTCACAAAAACAATAAAGTGTTGACATTTTCCGTATAAATAACTGGGGTACTTTGGCTTGGAGTGAGTACGACTCACAATCAACATGATATTGATTTGTTGATCGGACATGATTGTTTCTTTTCTTTTATTAGATAAGTTGGTGGAACATTGTACATGGTTTTAACTCGTTTATTGATATTATAATTTGTACCCGAAAAAGAAATAGTATATAAATATGGATCAGTTTGACATATATGTCACTCAAGCGGAAAGACTAGGGTACACAGGTAAAGACGTGGCGGAATATGTTAAACAATGTGTAGATAGAAATGAAAGACAAAAAGAGAGAGAAGCTCAGAAGGAATTAGAAGCACTAAAATTAGCCATGGAAAAAGAAAGACAGGTCACCGTGGATAAAGAAAAAGCAAAAGCAGAGAAAGGTAGACAAGACAAAGAAGCCGAAAGACTAGAAAGAGAAGCCGAAAGAGAGGCAGAAAAAGAAAAGGCAGAGAAAGGTAGACAAGACAAAGAAGCCGAAAGACTAGAAAGAGAAGCCGAAAGAGAGGCAGAAAAAGAAAAGGCAGAGAAAAGTAGACAAGAAAAAGAAGCCGAAAGAGAGGCAGAAAAAGAAAAGGCAGAGAGGGAGAGAGAGGCTGAAAAAGAAAAAGCAGAAAGAGAGAGAGAGAGAGACGAGAGGACAGGCTGACAGAGAGAGAGAAACATAGAGCATTTAAAACTAAGAGAGTTGGAACTCACCACCGAAGCCGAATTGCGAAAGTTAGATGCTAAAACAAAATTAAAGGGAGTGAGTGATTCGGTGTCAGGTGGTGAGAAAGCTAAAGCCTCCTACATTCCCAGACTGCCCCCCTTTGATGAACAAAAAGACGACATTGATTCATTTCTCTTCAGGTTTGAATCTCATGCAGCTTCTTGTGGTTGGCCTGAGGGGAAATGGACGCTTTACGCTGCCTCTCTATTTAAGGGGGATGCTTTGGCGCTGTACCATACGTTAGCAGCGAAGCAAACTTTGACTTGGGAAACACTGAAACAAGAACTCCTTAAAAAGTTTCAATGTACAGCGGACGGATTCCGAGAAAAATTTAGAAATGTCCGACCAGAAAAAGGTGAATCATTTCCCTCCTACCTAATCAGGGTCGCCCATTACTTAGATAGATGGGTTGAATTGTCTAAGGTCAAAAACGAATATGACTCCCTTAAGGATTTACTGCTACGTGAACAGATCCTACAAAGTGTAGACAAAGATCTGGCCACATTTCTAAAGGAACGTCAATTTGAGGACGTAGATAAGATGTGTGATGCAGCAGAACAATACAGGCATGCACACCCGGACAAAAACACAAAACCAAAGGAAAGTTACATCTTCAATAGTAACGTGGCGTTTGGACATGCTTCATTCCCCACCTACAGAGGTAATTCTCATTTCCAACGACCGGCGTTTAACAGAAGTTACTACCAACCGAGGGAGACGAACTTGGATCACCCACCGACTGGACGGTTTGCCGGAGGGGGTGGTTTCCGTTTCCGACAGCGCGGACAGTTCCGAGGCGGTTTTCGGAACTCTAGTCAACGCGATCGTTTCACTACTCGGGATTTTCGTGGCCCGCCACGGCAGACATTTGGACCAAACCAACCTCCACAAGGGTACCAACATGCACAAGGGGTACAGGGACCTACACGAGGTGATAAAAGGCACTGCTCACATTGCGATGGGAAATTTCATGTGCAGCAAAATTGTCCCTTCCTTCAAACAAAAAACCATGCCAATGTAGCGAGCGAAGTAGAGGTGACATGTATATTAAACCCTAACTCGACAGTGCCCGGTTTGCTCTTAGAGCCGGCAACAATTGATGGTTTGGAGGCGACTGTTTTGAGGGACACTGGGTGTACGACGGCAGGTGTTAAAAAGAAGTTCGTACACTCTTCCAAATTCCTCGGGGAAACGCAAAAGTGTCGTACCTTTGGCGGTAGGGTAGAAGAATTTCCACTGGCAAAGGTAAACATTGTCACACCGTATTTTTCAGGAGAAATAACAGCATGTGTTATTGAAGAACCGGTGTGTGACTTGATCTTGGGAAATTTGCCGGGGGTTACAAACGTTCATGGGGGAGAGGGCGGATCATTTGTCCCATGTTTAGTTTTTACAAGAGCCCAATGTGAGCGAGAGAAACAGTCCCCTCACCCACTCAAAGTCCCGGACTTGACTTTGTTTGACTTGACACCAAAAGAATTATCTAAACTACAAAAGGATGACAAAACACTCGACCACCTGTACACAAAGGTTACAAACAGTGAAAGAGTCAAACACACAGGTGTGAGTGAGACACAAAAACGTGAGAGAGACAGACAAGAGTGTGAGAGTGATACAAAAAGGGAAACTTTCGACAAGCCCTACTATGCAATGGATGACTCAGGAGTCCTCCTACGCGTAATAGGTACAGAAAGTTCACAAAACACACAAATCGTAGTGCCAGAAAGTTTAAGAGAAGTGGTATTACACACAGCACATGACGCAATTTTTGCAGGACATTGTGCAATAAAACGCACACTAAAAAGAGTACTCACCAACTTCCATTGGCCAGGTGTAGCATCGGCAGTCGCACTGTATTGTAGAAGTTGTGATATATGCCAGAAAACAGTACAGAGTAGTGTTCCTTGTGCTCCACTACATAAAATGCCAGTGATCACAGTACCATTTCACAAGGTTGCTATTGATTTGGTCGGTCCGTTTCAACCATCGTCCACAGGAAACCGGTATGTTCTCACCATGGTTGACACAGCTACAAGGTTTCCAGAGGCAATACCGTTGAAACGCATTGACACTATAACAGTAGCAGAAGCATTGTTAACCTATTTCTCTCGAGTAGGTTTGCCAGAAGAAATCCTTTCAGACTGTGGTTCGCAGTTTGTTTCAGACGTGATGAAAGAGGTTTATAGATTACTGTCAATCACTTCTGTCACAACCACACCATATCATCCGCAGTCAAATGGAATGGTAGAGCGTTTCAATGGCACTCTAAAAACAATGCTCAGAAAGGTTTCCATCTCACAACCAAAAGAATGGGACAGATACATAACCTCTCTACTATTTGCATATAGAGAGCTGCCAAACGAAACGCTGGGTTTCTCCCCATTCGAACTCGTCTATGGTCATTCTCCCAGAGGTCCTGTGGATCTCTTGGCGGAGAAGTGGGTTGGTCGTTCAGACAAAGACAGTGACAAAAACATGTACGACTTACACAACAGGGTGAACGAAACGTGCGAATTAGCGCAAAAATCAGCAGCTAAAAACACTGAAGTGTACAAACACTACGCAGATAGAAAGGCCAAAAAGAGATCATTAACTCCAGGTAGCAAAGTTCTTGTTTTGCTGTCTGACGAACACGGCAAACAGTGTTGTGGAAAGGGCCGTACGTAGTAACAAAGAAGGTTTCTCCTGTAAACTACCAGATAGCAAGGAATGGGGTTGAGAAGGTCTTCCACATAATGATGTTAAAAGAGTACGCAGAGAGGACGAACGTTGCAATAAATCAGTGGGTTACGTCCTCTTCTGACAACATGAAAAACACTCTGGACACACCTCCCTCAGGATATGTTTTTGAGATCATACCTGATGATTTCATCCCTGACACATTTCGAAAAAGGGAACATTCTGTCGTTCCCACCAGCCTTGAGTCTCCAGGAATACAGGTTTTGTGTTGAGCCTGTACCTGGAACAGCCAATGTGTTCGCTGACCTTTTGTCCCGTCAATAATAAAAACAGGTGAAAACCGTATATGGGTGCTTCCATGAACAGTTTAGATAGGTCGACACCTACAATCCCTATTTAAAGATGTGAAAACAGGTGAAACTAGGTTTGTATATGTATATTTATGGATTGAAGATGTTTTATGCATTGTGTGAAATTTTGTGGATTGTGTGAATATGATGTATAAATACTTGGTAATTGTTACATAATAAGCGCTTATTATTTTTATTATGGGCCTATTTTACACGTTTTAATTGTATGTGTTTTTAACGTGATCACGAGTGTGTGATAGATGTATGCATGCGTATTCTCTTGCAGCTTGTCGAGTGAAAAGAAATTAAGTACAAAATGAAAACTGGAACTGTCTTAAGAAGATAAAGACAAATGTCAAATTCTACAAATGAAGAAAGTCATCGTTGGATCTTCAGACGTCGGGGATCGCCGCACCGCCGTTGGATCTTTGTCGCTGGAATACTACTTGTTAGCATGGATTGTATATTGTGTATTCTTTTGTTTCATTTGCCAGGCCATGTATTAATGCCTGATGATATTATGCTTGTTGATATTCTGCACATTGTGGCGCTCGCATCTCACACCTGTCCTATTTTAGTAAATTCCATATTATCTTTTGAAAAAAAGTTTCCTGCGTAAAAAAAATTTCCGCAGGGGGGGAGGTGTCAGGTGTGAGCGCGAGGCAGATTTTGTAAATAGAGGTGGAATAGACATTGGACGAAATGAGAGTTTAAAGATAGCATGTATTTGATAGTTTGGATATTGTTTTGTGACAAATGTTCTGGTTGGCCAGAACGATAATAAATGGGCCAATGCAAAAAAGCGTTACCGCAAGTGAATTGTATTCATAATTAATTAGGACCAGATTGTGACAAGGAGATTCACTTTTCACCTGGGTTGGCTGCGAGACCACATCTTCTTCTTCTGTGTTCCTTGAGTTTGTGTGGGTTTGAATTAGGTTAGGGAAAGATAATTTATAGGTGGTATTAAAAGAAGCAGATGGCTCATAGAAATGTAGGATTGAATATAATTTTAGTAAGAGGCTTGTCCTTTGTTTTCTCAAAAGAGCTAGTATTGTGCAGCTAATCCAGTGATTAGTCCTTAGAAAGAAATTTGTTTTGAAGAAGAGGAAGAAGAATACGAAGAAGAAGACGAGGAAGAAAAGGAAAGAAGAAGAATGATCAGTTTTTAAACAGATTTCATTATCTGAATAGTTTTATCTTTAATTGTTTGGTATTCCATTTTCTTTGTTTCTTCTGCGGACATTTTGGTCCTATTTTGATTCGTGGACGCGGGTAAAATTATATTGTAGTAACCCGAGAAAGAGGTGTCGTATTATGAATATGGAGATAGAGGTTCGGGGTGATGATGGTTTTGTCCACGATGTGATGTGCTACGTTTTGTGGTGAATTTTTGGGTGAGTAATGTCTGACATGGATTGCTCGATTGGATTGACGTAATGGATTTGGCCTGAATTTCTGATGATCCTTTTTGATATAAATACGTAATTAACACTAACCGAGAGGTTGACTTATTACCATGACTTTAATAAACTAAATGATTGATTGGTGAACCTTAACTTCTTGTGTTGAGTATACATCTTTGGGTGGAGTCAGATTTGCGTGTGTATGTTGTGAGCCCGGGGAGTTCACCAATTTTGGCGAACATCACACAGCCATTACTACAGCAGCAGACACCACCATCCCAAAATCAACCCTTAATATTAACTACCAAATGAGAAATAACCCCTGGTGGAATAATGAATGTGCAGAGGCCGTCCAACAAAAACACTCTGCATGTAACACCTTCAACAAACAACCCTCTCACCCCAATCACCAAAGTAAACGCATAGCAGAAAAACATAGCAAAAAGATGGTCGCCAAGGCTAAACTCGAATATTTCACCAACGAAAAAATCCTATCTTTCAGAGACCTAAATAGCGCCTGGAAACAACTGCGCAGGATCAAAGCGGGAGGCAAACCAAAAACACCACGAATTCTCTGTCCTACTACCAACCAAATTACCAAAACTATTCAGGAAACAGCCAACGTCCTGGCCGGGACATTCGCCAAAGCCAGCCAAATAAAACACCTCTCCCCCGCGGAACAACAAAAAAGAAACACAATCCCCCCCCCAAAAAAAAATAATCTACAGAAAACACCGACTGCATCAATGCCCCTCTCAAACTCAGCGAGCTTGCTACGGCACTTCGAAACATTAAAAAAGTTAACAAAGCAACAGGCGAGGATCCTATCTCCTATAGACTACTTAAACAACTACCCCCATCATTTATGTCCATTCTTAGTCGCTTTTATTCTAGGTGTTGGGAGAGTGGGGAAGTGCCCCAGGCATGGAAATGTGCACAGGTAGTCGGGATCCTGAAAAATGGGAAACCGAGACAGGATCCCAAAAGCTACCGCCCCATCTCTCTCACCCCACACCTGGGTAAGGTGTATGAGAGAATCGTGGGCGATCACGATTAGAATACCATTTTAGGCAAAGGAATAATATACTCCCTCAAATACAAGCTGGTTTTAGAAAGCACAGAAGTTGCACCGAACAAATTGTAAAACTCACCTCCCACGCCAGAAAAGCCTTCGCCCGCCAAAAGAGTGTACTTGTCACCTTTTTTGACATCAAGGGTGCTTATGACACTGTCTGGCATGGGAGACTGCTCCAAAAAATTAGCAGGCTCGGCGTTGAAGGAAACCTCTTTAACTTTATCAAATCCTTCCTAGAAAACCGATCCATGAGAGTAAGAGTGGGCCAGTCCCTCTCTGACAGTCACTCACTGGATATGGGGGTGCCCCAGGGTAGCATAGTTGCCCCCTTACTTTTTAATATTATGCTATCAGATATAACTAAAACAAACATTAAGAACAATAAAATTAGTATGTATGCAGATGACATAGCAACCTGGACCCTAACAAAGAAAAAACTTAATCAAAAAAAGCTTAAAGAAGCCCTAAAATAACATAAAAAACAAACTGATCTAATAGCCCATTATCTGCAAGATAACGGCTTTTCACTGGCCTCAAACAAATGTATTTTTGTAATACTAACTAATATAAAAAAAACTTCAGTAAATTACAAGTTGTCAATAACTATTAACGGACAAGCAGTATTGGCATCCAACCATGCCAAATTTCTAGGAGTTATTATAAATTATAATCTCTCCTGGACCGAACATATTAACTACATAACTAGGAAAGCCTACAAAACTTTAAACCTCATTAAAATGATCTCTTTAGAAAAATGGGCACAAAACCCCAAAATACTAACAAACCTAGTAAGATCACTTATCCGCAGCCAATTAGTATATGGAATAGAAGCAATGCATTCCCTAACAACATATGATTTACTAAAACTACAAAGAATAGAAATCTGTGGCCTAAAAATAGCTCTGGGGCTCCCCCGTTTTGCATTGACTGATCTCATTTATCGAGATGTGGGCTGGCTCCCCTTGCGTAAATTACTAAAGCTTAAGTGCTCCATTCTTCTTCCCCGTATATATACTACCCAAACTTACACAGACTTTGAATTTTATGACAACTTCTCAGACCCATATTACCACTCCCACCCTGACCATAAAACTAAACAACCCTCCCTGTATCACAAAACCATACCTATAACTAAATACACGGAAGATCTGTTCCACGAAGCAGGAGTTAATTTAGCGGAAGTCTCCACTCACCCCACATATGACTATCCACAGTGGGAGGTGACCCCCATAACAATAGACACCTCCCTACATGAACAATATTCCAAACAAGAAGATCCAAACAGACTAAAAGTCGCAGCATTATAAAAAATTCACAGTCTCCATCAACACCTTCTCATATACACAGACGGCTCTAAAATTAATCAACAAACAGGCTGCGCATTTACAATCCCAGATCTGAAAGTAACAAAATCATTTCAACTAAATAATAATATTTCAATATTCAGCGCCGAACTCTGGGCCATACTAGAAGCATGCTCCTACATTAATAACTTCCCAAATCCCCCACGGAGCGCAGTCATACTATCAGACTCACTTTCATCTATTCAAGCTCTAGTGGGCAATTCTAAAAATAGACGCTCTGTCGTGCAAGAAATCAACTTTCTCATACATCAGATTACAATCAAGGGAACTGACATATCACTTGGTTGGATCCCCTCCCACTGTGACCTACACGGCAATGACCAGGCCGACTGGGCCGCCAAACAGGCGGCTCTTGGTCGGTCCGGTACCAAAATAAATATAAAATTTTCAATACCAGAAATCAAATCAATACTTATGAAAACCTCTTTCCAGGGGTGGGCTCGGGAACTTGAAACCCAGTGCAAGGCCCACTCCTGGGACTACCAAATTGTAATGGGGGGACTCTTCCCCCCCGTTCCTCGGTCTGTTCTATCCTTGATTTACAGACTCAGAACCGAGGCCACATACTGCAAATTTAAAGAACTAGAGTGTGAGTGTGGAGACTTCCTAACAGTAGAACACCTATTTACACAATGTAATACTATAACCCCTGAATTAGATAAATTAGTAATAAAACTTAAAACAAACAAGATCCCCTTCACAAAACAAACCATAATTCATAGCCAAACTCACGGCTGGCAACCAATAATCTGGCTGGCGGAGGCCCTCGGCCAGTCTTCTTTTGGCTACCTATTCTAACTCAACAATATCTTTCTGCACAACAACCCAAAATAAAGCCCTCCCCCGTGACCCCTGGTCTGGTGTATGCTGCCTCTCCAAAGGGCCTCACTCCCACCTCCTAGTGGCTCGGGTGGCTCCCCCCCATCGGCCGGGGGCTCGGCGGGAGCGCAGGCGTACTCGGAACCCTATTGGCTCCGTTGAGTGGCGCCGCGTCTCCTGGCTGGCGGCCCGCCCGGCGGGGGGCGTCACCCTAGCCCCTCTCACCCCAAACTTTCCAGCTGGTCCTTGTCTTCGGGGGCAAGTGAGTGCCGGGGGTTGCCAGTCCGGGAACTGCCCCCACGCCCACCAATCGCTCTACCACGGACTGCGGGGGCACCGGCCGGAGCCCCCCGTGCGGATCACACCCACCCGGAAATGAGTATCAGTAGTAGAAGTGGCACCTCCCTGGGAACGGCGCCCAGGGCTTGCCAACCACAATCCATCTCCCCACCCCCCCCCGTAGGGCCCGGAAAGAGGAGGTCTGTCACATCGCAGGGGATCCCCCCCCCAACCTTTCCTCCTATCTGTCCCCTCAATGGGGCCAGTCCAAGCCCCCCCCCCCACCCCTCTCTAGGCTAAAACTTCTCTGCCATGTTCTACCACACTATTTACATCAACATTACTTACAACCCAATATTGGCCTCCCCGGAAGGATCTCGCCTTGGAAACCTAATATAATCCTACCGATCCGCGCGAGAATGGCAGCCGACCTTTTTAAATAAGATTTTAGTGTAAACTATGTTATTAATCTATAAATTAAAAACAACTCACTTCAAAAATTTTATAAAATCGTACTCAAATTGTTTACTTAAATTAAATATTTTCTACTAAAAACCCAGAATAAAAGCAAACCCCATACCAACCCTTTCCACTCACATCAATTTTACTAGATAGCGACACAGAAATAACAGAAACAATGAAACGCAAACATAGGCCTGAAGAATCCCCAGCCGCCTTTTAACCCACTTTTACACAAACTTCACCTCGATCACACTAGTATAGACTTGCCGTTCGTCGCCTATTTTTTATTCTTTTATCTCGGTTTTCTTAACAATGTACAATTTACCGTGATAAATGGGCTGTACATAGGCACGTCGGGTGTATAATACATATGTCAACATTAATATGAAATTAATATTTTAAACTTATCATTCCCAGTATTTAGGAATCTTACGTTTTAGATAGGATACCTCCCCAGTGTGGTAGCAGTTAACACTTACTCTCGTGCAATTCTGCCACATGCAATATAGTGTGGTGGTGAATGAATCAGAGAGGATAAACTAAAATACCGGGTTGTATTATCGCCACTGTACGTTTATTGAAGTCTGTGTTGACACTTGCAAACAAACATGGAATGAAAGTTTGGAAAGAAATAAACAAAATAACCACGTGACCTGTAGTGTGGTGCTTTACAGGTGTTAATAAAGAACCCTCCAACCTGCTATACAGGTGCTACTACAGGTGAAAAAAATCAGGTAGGGATGGTTTAGTGTCTGTGCTAGATGCAATAAAAAATCTTCGAACGGAATGGCTTTGGGTTAAAATGACATCAGGGAACACCGTAACTCGGGATAACCCAATAATGAAGCGTTCGTGTCGAATTCAGGTGCAAATCCAGGTGTAATCCAGGTAGCAACCCAAACTGTAATTAATGTGGTAAGACGCCATAGTAAGTCTGCTGGTGCTACTATTTGGGGACAATGATAAAGTAACAGCACCTCCACCACCTACCAAAGTTTCACCATGTTATGGAAACAACACAC
>CM065685.1:61876346-61908846 GCA_017654935.2 Phymorhynchus buccinoides
GGCACAAACTGGATTCATTACTTTGATCAGAACAGGTCAGTTATTGTGAGCAGTGAGTGTTGCCCCAATCAGTGTTGTGGGGTCACAGAGCAACATCCTCGTTGCACTGTCCGACAGCAGCCACCGTTATTGTGAGCTGTGCTAGGGTGTGTGCCCAATCAGGAGCTGGGGTCACAGAGCACCAACTCCTCGTTGCACGTCCGACAGCCAGCACAGTTAATGTGAGCTGTGCTAGGCGTGCTGTGCCCATCAGGTGCTGGGGTCACAGAGCACAACTCCCTCGTTGCACTTGTCCGACAGCAGTCACAGTATTAGTGAGCTGTGCTAGGGTGTGTGCCCAATCAGTGTGCTGCGGGTCACAGAGCACAATTCCTCGTTGCACTGTCCGCAGCAGCCGCACAGTTATTAGTGAGCTGTGCTAGGGTGTGTGCCCAATCATTGTGCTGGGGCACAGAGCACAACTCCTCGTTGCACTGTCCGACAGCAGCACTGTTATTGTGAGCAGGGCTAGGGTGTGTGCCCAATCAGTGTGCTGGGGTCACAGAGCACAAATCCTCGTTGCACTGTCCGACAGCAGCACTGTTATTGTGAGCAGGGCTAGGGTGTGTGCCCAATCAGTGTGCTGGGGTCACAGATCACAACTCCTCGTTGCACTGTCCGACAGCAGCACAGTTATTGTCAGCAGTGCTAGGGTGTGTGCCCAATCAGTGTGCTGGGGTCACAGAGCACAACTCCTCGTTGCACTGTCCGACAGCAGCACAGTTATTGTGAGCTGTGCTAGGGTGTGTGCCCAATCAGTGTGTTGGGGTCACAGAGCACAAATCCTCGTTGCACTGTCCGACAGCAGCACAGTTATTGTGAGCTGTGCTAGGGTGTGTGCCCAATCAGTGTGCTGGGGTCACAGAGCACAAATCCTCGTTGCACTGTCCGACAGCAGCACAGTTATTGTCAGCAGTGCTAGGGTGTGTGCCCAATCAGTGTGCTGGGGTCACAGAGCACAACTCCTCGTTGCACTGTCCGACAGCAGCACAGTTATTGTGAGCAGTGCTAGGGTGTGTGCCCAATCAGTGTGCTGGGGTCACAGATCACAACTCCTCGTTGCACTGTCCGACAGCAGCACAGTTATTGTGAGCTGTGCTAGGGTGTGTGCCCAATCAGTGTGATGGGGTCACAGAGCACAACTCCTCGTTGCACTGTCCGACAGCAGCACAGTTATTGTCAGCAGTGCTAGGGTGTGTGCCCAATCAGTGTGCTGGGGTCACAGAGCACAACTCCTCGTTGCACTGTCCGACAGCAGCACAGTTATTGTCAGCAGTGCTAGGGTGTGTGCCCAATCAGTGTGCTGGGGTCACAGAGCACAACTCCTCGTTGCACTGTCCGACAGCAGCACAGTTATTGTGAGCAGTGCTAGGGTGTGTGCCCAATCAGTGTGCTGGGGTCACAGAGCACAACTCCTCGTTGCACTGTCCGACAGCAGCACAGTTATTGTCAGCAGTGCTAGGGTGTGTGCCCAATCAGTGTGATGGGGTCACAGAGCACAACTCCTCGTTGCACTGTCCGACAGCAGCACAGTTATTGTCAGCAGTGCTAGGGTGTGTGCCCAATCAGTGTGCTGGGGTCACAGAGCACAACTCCTCGTTGCACTGTCCGACAGCAGCACAGTTATTGTGGGAGCAGTGCTAGGGTGTGTGCCCAATCAGTGTGCTGGGGTCACAGAGCACAAATCCTCGTTTGCACTTGTCCGACGACAGCAGCACAAGTTATATTGTGAGCAGTGCTAGGGGGTTGTGTGCCCCCAAATCAGTGTGCATGGGGTCACAGAGCACAACAATCCTCGTTGCACTGCTGTCCCGACAGGCAGCACAGTTATTGTGAGGCACGTTGTGCTAGGGTGTGGTGGTGTTTTGGCCCAGAATCAAATTTGTGGTGTGGTCCACTGGGGGTCTCAGGGAGCACACCCCCCCCCCCCCCCCGTTAACTCCTCGTGTGCAAGTGCGTCACAGAACGCACAACAATTCTTCGTTGCCACTGTCCGGACAGCAGCACAGTTTTTGTGATTGGCTTTAGGGGTGTGTGCCCAAATTCTGCTGTGCCACGGTAGGGGTGTGTGCCCAATCAGTGTGGGGTTGGGGTCACAGAGCACAACCCAATGCCTCGTTGCACTGTCGGACAAGCAGGCACAAACAGTTATTGGTGAGCAGTGCTAGGGTGTGTGCCCAATCAGTGTGCTGGGGTCACAGAGCACAATTCCTCGTTGCACTGTCCGACAGCAGCACAGTTTTATTGTGAGCTGTGCTAGGGTGTGTGCCCAATCAGTGTGTTGGGGTCACAGAGCACAACTCCTCGTTGCACTGTCCGACAGCCCACTGTTATTCCGAACAGTGCTAGGGTGTGTGCCCAATCAGTTTGTTAATTTCACAGAACAATTCCTCGTTGCACTGTGGGACAGCAGCAAGTTATTGTCAGCAGGGGGTGTTTGCCCCAATCAGTGTGTTGGGGTCACAGAGGTTGCACTGTCCGACAGCCACAGTTATTGTGAGCTGTCCTAGGGTGTGTGCCCAATCAGTTGCTGGGGTCACAGAGCACAATTCCCCGTTGACTGTCCGACAGCAAGCACAGTTATTGTGAGCTGTGCTAGGGTGTGTGCCCAATCAGTGTGTTGGGGTCACAGAGCACAATTCCTCGTTGCACTGTCCGACAGCAGCACAGTTATTGTGAGCTGTGCTAGGGTGTGTGCCCAATCAGTGTGCTGGGGTCACAGAGCACAATTCCTCGTTGCACTGTCCGACAGCAGCACAGTTATTGTGAGCTGTGCTAGGGTGTGTGCCCAATCAGTGTGTTGGGGTCACAGAGCACAACCTCCTCGTTGCACTGTCCGACAGCAGCACAGTTATTGTTGAGCAGTGCTAGGGTGTGTGCCCAATCAGTGTGCTGGGGTCACAGATCACAACTCCTCGTTGCACTGTCCGACAGCAGCACAGTTATTGTGAGCAGTGCTAGGGTGTGTGCCCAATCAGTGTGATGGGGTCACAGAACACAACTCCTCGTTGCACTGTCCGACAGCAGCACAGTTATTGTGAGCAGTGCTAGGGTGTGTGCCCAATCAGGGTGGGGTCACAGGAAAACAATTCCTCGTTGCACCCGACATCAGTTATTGTGATGCTGTGCTAGGGTGTGTGCAATTCAGTGTGCTGGGGTCACAGCACAACTCCTCGTTGCACTGTCCGACAGCAGCACAGTTATTGTGAGCTGTGCTAGGGTGTGTGCCCAATCAGTGTGTTGGGGTTCACAGAACACAACTCCTCGTTGCACTGTCCGACAGCAGCACAGTTATTGTGAGCCACGTGCTAGGGTGTGTGCCCAATCAGTGTGTTGGGGTCACAGAAACACAAACTCCTCGTTGCACTGTCCGACAGCAGCACAGTTATTGTCAGCTGTGCTAGGGTGTGTGCCCAATCAGTGTGTTGGGGTCACAGAGCACAAAAAAACCTCCTCGTTGCACTGTCCGACAGCAGCACAGTTATTGTGAGCCAGTGCTAGGGTGTGTGCCCAATCAGTGTGCTGGGGTAACAGAACACAACTCCTCGTTGCACTGTCCGACAGCAGCACCTCCCCCCCCCCCTGTGCTAGTTTGTGTGCCCAATCACTGTGTCGGGGTCACAGAGCAGCATTCCTCGTTGCATTGTGGGACAGCAGCACAGTTATTGTGAGCTGTGCTAGGGTGTGTGCCAAATTTTCAGGTGTGCTTGGGGGTCACAGAAACACCAATCAACTTTCCTCTGTCCGCCAGCAGCACTGGTTCCGGGGAGCAGTGCTAGGGTGTGTGCCCACTCAGTTTCTTGGGGTCCCACCACTTTCTCTGGGTTCTTGTTGTGCTTCTCGGGGCACCTGGCTTTGTTTTTTTGGAGAAAAAAAGAGCCACCACAAAAATGTTTTTTGTGGTGGTGTTGCCAAGAAAATTTTTTTTATTGAACTTTTTTTTTTTTTTTTACATTTTCAAATACAGAACATAAACATAACTAAGAAGGAAAAAAATATAAAAAATACAAACCATATGACAAAAACAACAACAACAACAAAAACATATACACATACAAACACATACGCATGTACATATTCACACCCACCCACATGCACACACGCGCGCACGCACGCGCACATATACTACATTACTGAGGTTAAGTACCTTATTAAAGAGGTACATTGAATAATAAAAACTTTCAACACGGGTTGGACGTTGAAAAAAGTTTGTCCACTAATTCTGTGACAGGTTATCATTAAAAAAAAAATGTTATTTTAAAGACAAGGGAACGAAAAAAGACGAGGTTCAATAAAAACCTCAATGTCACACACAAAGAATGTGTTGGGTTTTGTTTTTTTCTTCTTCTTCTTCTTCCTCCTCTGCGTTCCCTCTGCGTTCCCAATAGTACTATTCAAGAAAAACAACACACAAAAATATTAATAATACTGAATTAGTTGGGTTTTTGTTGTTGATTTTGTAATGCAGTGCAATTTCATATTCCGTGCATTGATCACAATAGATGTGGCCCCCTGGGTAATCTTTACACCCTTACACATACGCACAAGAAAGGGGAGAAGAAAAAAAAGAAGAAGATTATTACCCAGAAATTATATCTTTGTATGGCATCCACCATCCCAAAAACTCATGATGCTGAAAATTAGTTCTAGATATGTACTCCTCAATTTTGTATCTGTGCTTCAAAACATTCACAAAACCCTGCAGGACAGGGTATCTCCTGTCTAATTTACAGTGATATACATATTCTTTAGCTAGTAACAAAATAATATAAAAGGTAACATCAATTATAATATTTATATCTATACCAAATACAACCAGACTGTGAGTAAGGTTCATGTCACAAGCATGTGTACATTTTCTGTTAATAAGTGAAGTGAATTCTGTCCAAAACTGTTGAACATATTCACAATGCCAAAACATATGATCAATACTGTCCCTTGCATCATTACAGAAACTACATTTATCACTTTCAATAACACCCATTTTTTTCAAAATAGTATTAGTCCCAATGCATCTGTGAATAATTTTCATTTGAAACCACTTCAGTTTCACATCGGTTGTTTTATGTAAATAAAAAAAGCATTTTTTTCCAGTCGTATTCGGTGTTATGTTTTGTTTCCCATTTTGTACAACACTTTGGTTTGACATCATTTTCAATAAGACAGTCATAATACACCCTGCTTCCTTTAACAGCCGACATTAATTTTGTAAATTCAAGTGATTCAGCTAAACACTTATTATTGTTTACATTGTACTCGGATTTTCTTATAAATTTCGATATAGTAGACTTGTAACCGCTGAAAGTAATAAAATCAATGGCAATATTATATTTCTCTTTAAACCTGTCATAAGTAATAAACTGACCATTCGCCTGAAGAAAATGCGCTATACAAAACACCCCCTTTTCAACACATTTCTTTGATCGTATACAAGTGTTTCCTATCTGCAATCTATCATTGTAGAAAACCGGTTCAGCAAGAAGTTCCACCGAGTTTTTAAAATCAAGTTTATAAAAAAATGTTTTGTATGCCAGAAATACTTCTGCCCAGAACTTATTCTTGGGAGGATTTACTACCAAAATTTCGGGTCCAAATGTGTTAATATTTTCTATGTGGGGGTACTGATGTAAAACAAGTGTTTTCCACCGATGGCCCGTTGAATAAAACTTCTTGAACCATGCCAATTTCAATGCTTTGACAAATGTTTTTAATTCTGGCAGTCCAAGTCCACCATTTTTAACACTTTGATGGGCTGTTTTTCTACTTATTTTGTCTGGCTTTTTATTCCAGACAAACTTATAGCATAAGGTCTGCAAGGTTTGCATAAAAATGTCCGGAGGATTAGGCAAAAACATCCATAGATGAATTAGTTTTGATAAGATTAGCGATTTTAATATTGCTACCCTACCAAGCGGAGTCAACTGTCTTCTAACCCAAATCTTAAATAAATGCTTAATGTCTGCAAGTTTGTCTGAGTAATTAAGTTTCACACATTCTTTTAAATCATTTGTGAACCACACTCCCAAAATTTTGAACTTTGGAGGGTTCCATTCAATATCTAAGTGCTCCATGTAGCGGACAGGAGAGTTTTTAAGACTGCCTAGCCATACGGCATTAGTCTTTTTTACGTTAAGACATAGACCTGACTTTCTACTAAACAACGATAATGTATTAATGCATGCTTCAAATGACTGTCTATCACCTGTTAACAGAAATTCTGTGTCATCTGCGTACTGCGATATCTTGTGTTCAGAGTCACCTATACTTATACCTTGTATTTCGTTACATTCGCGTATCATTATGGCCAATACTTCTACGCACAATACAAATAAATATGGGGAGATTGGGTCACCCTGCCTGCATCCTCTCCTTACATCAAACCACTTGGAGATCTGTCCATTTACTACTACACAAGATGAAATGTTATGATAAAATGTGTTCACCCATTTACACATGTTTTCAGTAAACCCAAAAGCTATAAGCACCTTAAGCATAAAATTCCAATTTACGGTGTCAAACGCTTTCTCAAAATCTATATTTAGTAATAGTCCTGGTAAGTTATTTTCATCGAGATATGCTATTGCATCATAAATGAGTCTGATGTTGTCTCCTATGTGACGGTAGCGTATAAAACCTGTCTGATCTTCATGTATTAAATTTGGTAATACAGTCTTAAGGCGGTTTGCAATGCAAGTTGACCCTATTTTATATATGACATTCAAAAGTGACACCGGTCTCCAATTTTTAATAACATCTCTAGGTTTGTCCCCTTTTGGTATACAGGTTATAACTCCTTGTTTCTGAACACTAGACATTTCTCCTTTATCAAAGCTGGCATTCAACGCCCTAACAACAAATGGCCCAATCTGTCTCCAAAAACATTTGAAAAATTCTGCACTAAATCCATCAGTCCCTGGACTTTTATTATTCTTCATCTGTTTTAATGCATCGCGAGCCTCTTCTAGTGTAATATATCCTTCTAACTCTTTAGCTTCATTATCATCCAGTTTAGTAATGTTTTGTACCAAGTCTGTTATTTCACAATCTTCATTATCCACTTTTTTATATAGGGAATCGTAAAAGTCTTTCACTTCGTCCATAATACTTCTTGTTTAGTTAGACTATTGCCATCTTTATCAATAAGTTTAGACATATTTTTACTAATATAATGTCGTTTTTCTAGGTTACAGAAATATTTGCTAACCTTTTCACCCTGTGATACCCATCTGGCTCTAGACCTGAGAAGTACCCCTTCTATTCTTTTTTCTCGTATTTCTTTTAACTGTTGCTTCTTGAGCGTAATCATATTTAACTCTTCTCCTCCTTTGACTTCAACTGTTTCTAGTAAATGTATTTCTTTTTCAAGGATTTTTTCCTCTTCGTTTGTTTTCTTCTTTTTCATTGAGGCATAGGCTATCGTTCGAGATCTAATCTTCATAAGAAGAAAATCCAAAAACAAATCGTCTGGAATTGAAAAAGACAGATCAAGCAATGGAATCGTGTCAATTGATTCTCTATTATATGGACTTAAAGCATATTCTGCTTTGACCTTTTTAATTTCTTCGTTAATTTCATCAAGATATTTTTTATCTTTTAATAATGAAGTGTTGAATTTCCAAAATGTATTATGCCTTAATTCTTCTTCAAATTGCATTTGTATCGAGACAGGTGAGTGATCTGTTCTGTACCCGCAATCTATGTCAGCATCTTTAATGAATGTGACAACTGGGTCTGAAATAAGAAAAAAATCAAGCCTGGCTTGTTGAAAAGGGTTACACCTTCTCCAGGTATATCTGGGGCATTCAGGATTTAATTCTCTCCATATATCGGTGAGTTCTAATTCTTGCATCATATTCTCTACCATTTCTCTACTTTTTCGATTATTAATATTCTTATAATTATGATAATCTCGAGTAGGCTCCAGCACCAGGTTAAAGTCACCAGCAATTATAATATTTTGTATATTGAACCCTACTATTCTTTGCGTAAGAGAATTATAGAAACCTGGGTCATCTTTATTTGGTCCGTAAATGTTTATAAGAAGAAAAACTCTATTCTTGGTTTCGATATGTACTATAATGAAATTTCCATCTTTTCCTTTGACTACTTTTTTTGACTTTGAATTCAAAAACATTTTTAAACAGTATGGCTACACCTCGTGAGTTTGAAGAGAAACTAGCAAAAAAGCCTTCATATCCCCATTCTGATTTAATAAAAGGTTCTTGTTTTTTCTCAAAGTGAGTGTCTTGTAAAAAATAGATAGAATGATTTTTACTTTTTAAATGATGAAAAATGTCTCTCCTTTTTTGTTTATCTTGGAGGCCCTGACAATTAACTGATAAAATTGAAATTGAGCTATCCATTATCTATAGGTTTACATTCCTTCGTGCCTCATGTAACCTCATGTCGTTTTCCCCTACAATGCCACTGTTTCCTTTGTCACCATACAAAGAAGTAACACAATGCACCACACACCCTATGTAAGGATACCACCATTGGACTTTGGAATAGCACAACAGCATATAAGTAGCAAGTGGTACAAACTGGCGATACAATGAGAGAAAATAGCATGCAGCCAGCAACACAGAGAAAACAAAGAAAAAAGACAACAAGTGAATAAGAACGAATCTACGAGAACCCCCCCCAAAAAAATCCAACCTCTTCGTCCACACATATAACAAGTACAACAAGAAGCAGACAACACTTTTGGAAAAAATCATATCTAAGCAACTAGAAAATGTAAGCTCATAAAACCCCACCATTTGTCTACAAAGGTAGGAAAGCAAAAACAACAAACTACAACAAAAAGAAAAAAGAAAAACAAACAAAAGATGGATAAATATGTAACCAGCCACACAGCAAGCAAGAAAGAAAGGTGCAAGTGCATTCGATAGCCACTGGATGACCAATCAAAAAGTGGCAGGCATTTTCCCCCCTTTTGGGGGGCCGTCGAAACAGTATATAGGCCTAGGGTAAGACGGGGCAAAAAGCCCGTGGGCAGGCAAGAAGCCCATGCCAACCATCTCATGAAATGAAGAAAATCACAGCCAAACCCCGCCCACGAGACGAGTGCCAATGTTTAGCGCTCGTCTCATGGGCAAAACCCGACCGAAACTCGCCCCACCCCACGAGACAACCGGCACGGCCCCCCACCCGCCCACAGGTGCAAGCACATTACACGCAGCCAGTGAAACTTTACACCGAAGGTTTATCAACTTGAAAAGTCTCTCTCTCTCTCTCTCTCTCTCTCTCTCTCTCTCTCTCTCTCTCTCTCTCTCTCTCTCTCTCCTCTCTCTCTCTCTCCCTCTCTCTCTCTCCCAAAGACAATAAAATAATAAAAAGCCATTGTATTACAGAGTAAAGATACGGTTTGACATGAGTAGTGGAGTATGATCGGAATAGCGAGACATATCATACACAAACGCACACGCGCACTCACGCACACGCACACGCACACACACAGCACGCACACCCACACACAGACGCGCGCGCATACACACACATACGGGCCCGCAGGCAGTTTGAAAACACGATAGAAATGTTGAAAACCACATTTCGCTAGTTCAGGGTGAGTGGGGTGAGTGGAGGCCTATTTTTAAAATTTTTAAAATAAAAAAAAATCGCACCAAACGAAAGAAAATGATTTCCATTAATTTCCCTGCTACCTCTTCACGCATCCAGTAAGCCTTGAAAACAAAAGCGCGTTCACATTATGATGGCTTCTCCTTTTTCTTCACCACTCCCTCTCCTCTCCTCTCCTCTCCATGAGTGGGGGAAAAACCCCAAACAACAACAAAAACACCAACAACCGGAAAAGTACAATTCATACAATGTTTCTCTTCCTTCCTATTCTTTCCTTTAGAATCACTGCTGTACAAAACAGTATGCTTCTTTAAACACTCACAGCGAAGACATGAAAAGAAATTTAAACACACACACACACACACACACACACACACATACACAGCTGACAATGTCCTTTCCCGTTCTCCCTCCTCCACTCTGTCTCCACCCACCCTCACCCACTCCCTCAGCGACTAGCCCAATCCTGCTTTGGGGACATAACATAGAAAGAAAAAAAAAGAAGAGAACAAGAAAAGAAAAAAAGATAACCTAAAAATCATTGTCAATTAGATAATATGACGACGATGATCATCATCATCACCATCATCATCATCCTCATCATCACCACCGTCATCACCATCACCACCATCATAACCAAAGAAGCCCATCAGTAACTCATGATTCACCTCCCCACACCCGCACACAAACACACGCGCGTGTGCGTACGGTCATCTTGATTTTGAATATTGAAAAAAAGGCAATGGGTGGCCATCGACCATGACAATGTTGCGATTACCTGACGACGTTGTAATACCATTAAATTCCGTCATCATGAAATCAACACAGCACAGCCCCGCCTTGTAGGGGGGAATATGGAATGAGACACAGAAACACTAAAAAACTCATCGTCTACACACACATTGTACCTGCAGAGAGAGAGCCTTTCAGCACACTATCGTTATTATGCTCATTGACATCAAACAATCAACATATACTGACATCAATCCATTAGCAGGTATTTTTCAGTTTGTGTGACATAGGCCCATACAAGACTCATGCTTCAATCCACACCATAATTATAGTTGTAAAAAAAACTCCCATCATCTAAATATTAGGTACTAGAATAGTTTCTCAGCGGGCTACTTTTCATTTGTTTGTTTTTACTTCTTGCTTTAACATCTGTGCAATATTTCCAAAATAGGGAACATAATAGGAAAGGACAGTGATACAGCAGTACTAACATAAGCAGCAACAAGGACACGCATGGTAATAATAGTCTGTATCTCTTCCGTCGTCACCATCATCATTGAAATAATAACAAGGTCAAAATGCATAATAAATGCATAGACAAATCTATAAACTACACGGGCACATTTCCATAAATATGTGTACACACACATTTAAACATACTGCACGTATCACATAGCCATGCATACACACACGCACTAGCACGCGCACGTTAAGCCTCCATAGACTAAGTTATACACATAAATAGGCTACATTACAAGCAGAAAATTGCATTCAATAGGGCATGATAACAATTGATTCATGTTGCATCATGAGAGTATAACAAGCCCTTTCCTGATCGGTTCAAAGATCGGGATACATTTTGTGCGACAATTAATGAAGAAATCAGAAAGCTTCCATAATATCCACAAAATTGAAGACAATCAACGTCATCTTTATCACCAAGCCCCCCGGCCCCACCTTAAAAAACAACAACACACACACACAACACACACACACGACCCCATGCGCGCACCCCCCCCCCCACACACCCCACACCCACACCATGCATACACAAACACACGCGCGCACGCACACACACATACACCCTCAAATACATGTACACACCCACCTACATACACACATTCGCGCGCACACCTATAACCCTTCGACATATAATGTTAATTGTAAGTAAAGTTGAATTGAAGTTACTTTTATCAAATACCAAATGACTGAGCAACAAGAGATTCTGAGCGAAATGCCCCACCCCTCCCCTACCCCATTCAAAGGTTTATCTATCTGGAGCTGTCACATATACACACACATGCTGTTTTATACACGCATTATGCCATCCATGTGCACTGCAAGGGAGAAAGGTCGGTACGCGGTATCCAGGCACTTTCATGCAGTTTCAGTGCTCCATTGCCGAGCGTAATTGTTCGTTTATATTATTTCCGATCGTCACCCTGACGATTTCACCATTTTTCATTTTCACTACTATTTTCCCGTTCGAGGACCAGGCCAACAACGTGGCAGAGTGGGCTGACGCCTGTTTAAGCAGCTTATAGTTGGCAAGAGTCAGATCTTCGCTTATCGTCAGCCCACTCTGCTTTAACTTACGTCTACCCTGCAGGACCTCCGATCTCTTTTGACGAGAGTAGAACCGAAGGAGGATGGGCCTAGGCCTGGGCCTGTTGTTCGCGGAGTCCTGAGTCCCTCCCTGTGGACGACCCGTGCGGTGCGCCATCTCCACGTCCTCCGGACGTACCTTTGCCCCCACCTTCGTGTTGAAGACCTCCAGACTCTTCCTCACACAGTCAGCGACTGTCTCCTCCCTGGGCTGCCGGGCCTCCTGCACTCCGTACAGCCTCACATTCCAGAGGCGGCCATGCTGCTCGTTGTCATTTTGAACAACCCTTCCCGAGTGTCCTTTTTTGCCGTATCCAGTTGTGACCGAAGGGAGGTGTTTTCTTTCTTGAGTTGATTGACGTTCTCACCGAGCTTATCCCTTTGCTGTTGTAACTCAAAAAGACTACTCTCTAAGATATCAACACGTCGATTCACAGTCTCTGATATTTTGGACATTTCCTGACTTAGTTTTTCAATGTCTTCCTTGACGCACACGAAAGCCAGTTTTTGATTAATACAGTCAAGACTTGCCTTCAGTTCCTCCATGTCCAAACTATCCACAGGAGACTCCGTGACGGTTTTCTGCTTCTTCTTCTCTTGCTTATCACGATCACAAGGTGGAATCTCCGTAGGACTGGGACAACTCTCTGAAGACGTAGAGGAATGATTGCGTTAGAGAACAGCTAAAGGGGGCTTCTGGCTCAGTTTCGGTTTCGGTTTCGGTTTCACTCCTCCGTTTATTAAAAAACGGCTAAAAAACACTACTTTTTCTTATGCTTTTTAACCCCCCAAAAAGGTATGATTTAAGCCATTTTCTTGCGTTTTTTATCCACAAAAACAGTGTGATTCAATCGTTTTTACTCACGAAAACAGCGTGATTTAACAGCTAAAGGGGGATTCTGGCTCAAGAGGAAAATCTTCTACTTTTAGATACAAAAACGCTACTTTAAGGGGTAAAAAAAGTAAAAATTCGTCTCCCCTTTATTCTGCCAAATCAAAAAAAAAGCCACTACTTTTAGGGTAGAATAAAAGCAAAAAATCAGACTTTTTTTTTTAAACCCCATTTTAGATACAAAAACACTACTTTTAAGGAGTAAAAAAAAAAAAGAAAAAAAAAAAAAAAAAGAAAAAATTCTTTGTTAAATATTGTGATGATTTTATTCTTTCTTCACAAACACTTATTTTGTCTGTAGCCTTATTCTCAAAGGGGGTCTATTCTACTACTATGAACCGGTCTAGGCTTTCTACCGTAATTAAAGAGATCAGATAACCGTCGTCGCCTCTGACTAGACTGGAGTACTGCCAACTTGTATTTAAGCTACAGGGGATTTCCGATAACGTCAAGCATAGTGAAGAGAGGAATTCATATCATTCTCCGAATTTGAAAAAAATTCATTTCATTTTTTACATTCCTAAAAAATTCTTTCACTTTTTTTTTTTTTTTTTTTTTTTTTTTTTTTTTAAAACTTTTTATAAAACAATTTTTTTTTTAAGAAGTTACTCAAGTTCTTTTTAAGTTCTTGTTAAGTTCTTTTTAAGTTCTTTTATAGGTTCTTAAACAAGTTCTTGTTAAGTCAACTTCAAGTTATTAATAAGTTCTTGGTAAGTCACATCAAGTATTTATTAAGTTCTAACACAAAAACTTGACAAGTTCTTATTAAGTTCTGGCTTAAGTTATTGTTAAGTTCTTATCGAGTTACTTACTTAAGTTATTGGCAAGTTTTTATTAAGTTCTAAAACAAAAAAATTATTGCATTAAAAATGGATCGCTCTCAGGTTTTAAGCTATTTGGCTTTTGTTTTTCTTGTTTGTCTGCTACTTTCTCTGGTTGTTTTGTTTGTACTTCTACTCGTTTTTCTAGCTTTGGTTGCATGTGTGTTTTATATAATTTATAAGACAAATAACCAACACCAGCAACCACACCAACAGTAAGCAATACAACATCGTAATTCGTACTGTTTTGTTTGTTTTCTTCTTTTTTAACTGGCATTGTGCTTATGGTTGATTCATCTTCATTCTGAGACAGCAGTTTTTGTTTTGTTTGTTTATTCATTTTTTGTTGTCGATTCCACTCTGATAACCTTTTACCCGCTTCAACTCGTCCTGGACTCTTCGTTACCTTGGTTACTGTCTGGCTGGGGCTTGTTTGCTGTTCCGTCTGATTCGTTTGATTCTCTGTCGCGTTCATTTTTAATAGCCATAAAATCTATATGATTAAAAGTAATTAACCCCATAACAACTGGCGAAAGAAGCCCGCCAAACCTATAATAAAGATCACAACTAAGAGACTCTAACGTTTTAGTTAAAACAGGATCTTGACTTAAATCATACATTAAATCCTGGCTTGAATCGACGGGGAAAAACTGACTAACTAACTTAGTGTACAAGCCTATTACAGTTTGACCTAAACTTTTAACCATTTTAGATCCTAATTGTGCTTCGTATCTGGTGTAGTACTTTTCAATGTCAGCAGAAGACATTTGTTGAATCTGTTCTATACTAAATTCTGTTCCTAAGTATTGTTTTGTTTTTCCACACGCAGCCAGAGAATACAACTTTTCCTTTTTATTCATAACACTTGTCGACACTTCATCAGACATTACGGCTTCCTGCGCATTTAACAACAGTTCGTCACAATTCATTTTTAGTTGATTTATTATTTTTGTTTTTAAAATAAAAATGAGTGCTGAAAAAACTGTTGCTAACCTTGTATATCAATCTGCTCTGATTGGTGGACTTTCTGTTGCGTACACGATGGTTGGTAAGAAACTATTGAAAATGAAAGCAGCTGACCTAGGAAAACTTGACCTAGAGGACTCTGGTAAACTAATCGCTATAATCACTGCTTCAATCGCAACAAAAGACTTTCTAGTTAAGCAAGGAATAATTCCAGAAAATATATATATGTAAAAATAAAATGGCTTCACTCGCAATGATGATTGGCGGTGCTGTAGTAAACGCACTTGCTTTTTCAGGAAGTAATTACATGTTCAGTAAACTAGAAACAAACAAGGAAAGACAAAGACATAATCGAGCAATGGAGCAATTAGCAGCAGCACAAGACGCCTATGAAAAACAAAGACTCGCTCAGTTAGATTTTATTAACAACAAATTGAAACTACAAAACCATGCAGCATACACTTTTAAGAATGTTGACGACGCCATTAAAGAGTATTATTTAGTGACAGGAGAAGACCTCCAACAGCTCCCACCACCAAAACTAAGTGACTTCTACCAACCATCCGAAAAACAAAAACTCCAGGAAATAGCTTTTATTGTAGTTGGTATGACTGCTGTTTATTTCATAGCAAAAAACGTGTAGTATTAAAATGAATGATAAACTATCTAAAATTTATTATTCACCAAAAGGTTATTGGAAAGGTTTAACTGCTATTCAAAAATTAAATCAAGCTGCTGGAGTCACTGAACAAACAGCAAAAGAATGGTTATCTAAACAAGCTATATGGCAAATTTATCTACCAGCACCTAAACGAATTAAAAGACCGCACTTTGTTAACACAACACCAAATGACACTCATCAAATGGATCTTCTATACCTCCCTCATGATTTAATCAGAAGAAAAAGATTTAAATACGCGTTGACAGTTGTTGATTTAGCTTCAAGATATAAAGATGCTGAACCATTGACTGATAAAAGTGCTACTTCAGTCTCTGTTGCTTTACAAGAAATCTATAGACGCGGTCCATTAACCTATCCTCGTTTAATTCAAGTTGATGAAGGAAAAGAATTTAAAGGACAATTCAATCAGCTAATGTTAAAACACAAAGTATCTATTAAACGCGGTATTCCTGGAAATCATAGATCACAAGCCTTAGTCGAAAACTTTAACAAACAATTAGCTGAACGACTTTTCTCTTACCAATATCACAGAGAACTCCTTGATTCAACTAGAAACACTGAATGGGTTAGAAGATTAAGTAGTGTTCTGAGAGTCATGAATAACGAAGAATCTAAAGTAACAGGATTTAAACCAGTAAAAGCAATACAGAAGAAAACGATTGACACTTCGTTAGACACACCTCATGAACATTTAATTTCAAAACAGCTGATACCGTTTGGAATCAAAGTTAGGTTTCTTTATGCACCAGGAGAAGCGGAAGGAGACACACGTGTAAGAGCGACTGATCCAATTTGGAGTATTGATCCGTACGAAATAAAAAGTGTAATAGAAATGAATCCACCGGTGTATTATTTAAGAGAAACTGATACAACAACACGACCCGTTCCAAAAAGAGCCTTTGTTAAAGAAGAATTACAGATAATTCCGCCAGACACAGTTCCGATTTGATTAGACAAAAAAAAAATGGGTCTTTAAATGGAGACTCAGAATAAAGAGATACTCGAGACAAAGAATTACGACATTTTATTGAAAAGATTAAGGAATGCGCAGAAAGAAATTGTTCTATCTCAGCTATTAATGGAAGACGATAAAATAGTCAGTAAATACTTGTTCGAAATTGAAAGCAAAATAATGGATACTTTATCAGAAATTTACAACAAGTTTAACCTTGAATTTGACCCAGTATAAAAAAAGAAACCAAAAAAAAATTGACTTTTTTTTTTTTTTTTTTTTTTTTTTTTTTTTTTTTTGCCTTCACAAACATTTGTACTGACTAGGAAAATCTGTTTTTAACACTAGCTTACAAAACTTCTCTTTCCTCAGTTTTTGTTTAATCGACTTTTTTTCTTCTTTTGATTCAATCACATCATTTTCATCTAAACATTCATCAAAACTATTTTTATCTTTAGTAAAAAACAAAACAACCGTCTTTAACTGTTCTCTAAAGTCTTTTAAAACTGAATTATACTTTTGTGTTAAAATCCATACACTAATCCCTGCATGTCTACCACTGAAAGCTAACTTAGCTAAACTATTTCTTTTTTTAACAATGTCTTTTTCAGCCGAGCAGTCATCAATAATAAACAATGTTGACGTTCCTTTAAACAGTTGATAAAAATGATCTAAACATTCACTTAACTTATTACTTGGGTCAACCAAATAGACTTTATCATCCTCCCAAATGAACTTTCTTTCTTTGTATGATTTGTTGAATTCTAAAGTAGTACAAAAAATTACTATATGTTCAAAGTGATTTCGATAAACCGTTTGTATTAAATCTAACATAAATATCGTTTTTCCACACCCAGTCATCCCGCAAAATAACCCGCAATGTGGTTCTTTTGTAAGGAAATTTAAACTGTTCAAGTCCATTGTTTTAATACACAATATCTTTTAATCTGTTATTCTCAATGTTCAGCTGAGCATCGCATAGTAAATACACATAAACATATATTTGTTTGCCCACTTCCGCTGCTTCTTTATGAATTTGAATGTTTATTCCGCCTGACCCATCACCTACTGTTCTTCCGCTACCATGAAGTTTGTTATCATCAGTTGTTCTAAGATCTAACCACAAAGCATACTTCGAAGATAAATAATCTTCTAGTCTAACATCATGAAGATGGAGGTCTTTGCAAATTAAATCAACAGACGGATCTCTTAGTTGCCCGCCTCCACCAAACAGTTTTCTTATTTCATCAAAGTGCTGATAAGGTAAAAGACCGCTCGCAAACAATTGGTTCGGTTGCCCTTCAATCGCAGTAGTCAGCTTAGTTATTTTCGGATTATAAAACCTCTCGCTTAATCTATTAAAGGGTTTTTTGGTTTCTTCAAACAACAGCAAAATTCCTTTCAACGACCTTGCTGATATATTCAAATCGATGTTCCAGATTGTGTCTGTTGTGTTTTTAGTTAACTTACTGTGATTTAAAATTCTGTTGTAGTATATTGCAAATCTTGACTGGTATTGTTGTGAAATCAACCGAGCTAATTCTTGATGACGAACAACATCAAACTCTAATGTGATGTCTGAAATACTATATTGTGCATTTGAATCTTCTGTTGATCTGATAACACGGGCATAGTCATTAAAAGTAAATTCATACATAAGCCTATCTTGTAAAGCCCCCTGATAATATGGCGAGTGTGTGTTCAATAGTTCAAAGTCAAGAGGAATGTAGAACCGATTACCATAAACTTGAGCAACCAACGCATCTTTATTGTTATCGTTTTTATCATCAGCATCAATTCTATGTTTTATACCATTATCTCCTTGTATTCCCTGATAAACCCGATCTTTTCTTTCATTTTCTGTTAACCAGAGGTCGCAATAACTCAAAAAAACATCTGCATTATCTAAAGACATTACCTCTCTCCCCTCAAGTTTAATAGTAATCTTACTAACGATCGCTCTACCAAGATTAGCAACTAAAGTTCTGTTTGGGTCGGCCTCTGACTCCAGGTCTATTTTAAAAGCAAGACGTGCAGTGCCTGGCACGATGACTTCATTACTCCCCAGACTAGGAAATCTTACTGATAATATTTGTCTTTGATCGATAGTTGAAGGATTATTACTTATCACAATACTCTGCCTGGTTCCTTTTACACCGAGTGGTTCTTTTAACCGTCTGTATGGATCAAGACTCGTTCCGTATGATTGCGACATCTCTCTTTTTTTTTAGAAATAAAATAAAAACATAATTATAAATAAAAACATGGCAGGAATAGAAGCAGACCACGATTATGATGCCTTTGACGATGAAGCTGGAGATGACATGAGTGAAGACATTCCTTTATTGTCTCGTCGTCGTAATCTACCATCTTTAAGACAAGAACTAGATGAAGCAGAACCAAACCCGAATGTAGAAGTTAGACCAAGGGAAGATAATATAGTAGTTGGAAAATCTCAATTTGAAATGCACTATGAAATACAGAAATCGAAAGTAATGGCTTTTCGTAAATTTATAGGTCAAGATTTATCCGATTTGTATGATTCTAATGACTATGTTTTAGATGGTGAAGGTCATTTATTTTTGAATAATAATGAATCAACCCGACTTACACACAAAAATAATCCAGCAAAGTTTTATAAAATAAGTTCACTAATTTCTCATGGCGTCCCCACTAATGATCTAAGACGTATTGGCGTTGACATAAAACCAAAACCAACCCTAAGCACACAAAGCTGTTTCTGCTCTTCAAAACACACTACAAGAACTACCTACTGATTCCCAACTTCAATCGATTCCTCTTAGAGACTTAAGCGCAACTGCGGACAACAACATCATAGAAATGGAAACTAGTTTTATAGCTTTAGAAGATGAAGAAACCCATTTAAAAACATTACATGATTCACCATTACCTATGAGAGAACTAATGGCGCTCAATTCAACATTACAAACTACCAGAGGCGAGTTAACAAATAATCTAGCAAAGTTAAGCGAACTGGATGCTCACATTGACAGAGAAAAACAGAAATTAGTTGAAGCGGACGACAATAACCTAGGACAAGACGTAAAAGACAGAATCATGCAAAGACTAGATGATCTTCAACAAGAGAGAGCTGCAAGACTAGAAGTACTGTCAACTAACCGTGAACAATTACGAACACAAGTCAGCAGAATAAAAGAAACCATCCAAAGAATTTTACACGAAGATACAACGTTAGCAGAAAGAATAAAAACTTTATTTAGAGAGCAAGGAGTCACGATTGCGAGCGTTATGACAGCTTTAGGGTTTGCAATCTCTACTTTAGTGTTTGCTTTAACAGGAACAGGTGGTGGTGGTGGTCAATTACCTTCTCCACCTTCTCCACCTTCGCCATCAAAAGACTCTTGGATTAAAAAACAACTGGAACATTTAACGAATCTATTAAAAAAATTAGGAGAAAAAGCTCTAGATGCACTACCCGGTATATTAGGTGGAATTGTTAGTTGGCTTTTTTCTACTGCAAGCAAAGTAGTCGGTTTTATGGCTGAACACTTATGGATGCTAATAGTTTTAGTTGTAGGATTACTCTTTAGTAAAATAAAAATAAACTAGACCGGCTGCTGTTAGAAAAATAACTAGTGCTGTCTTTTCGTTTTCGTGACTGTCAGTTAAGTTCGTTAAGTTCGTTGAGTTCGTAGAGTTAGTTAAGTTCGTAGAGTTAGTTAAGTTCATAGAGTTAGTTAAGTTCGTTGAATTCGTTAAGTTAATATTCTTTTTTTGACTGACAGGGATTGGATGGTGTGTTCTTTGTATGATCGACAATGTAGAATTTATTTTTGTTTTTACCAACTGCTTGATTATCTTTTGCTATAAGGATTTCGTTGTTATAGTTTACAATTGTTCCTATTTGAAGTCTAAGATCAGAGGGCAGCATGTATAATCCACTACCAACAGCAAAGTCTACTTTTGATCTTGCAAATCTTAAAACGTCTTGATACCTTTTAATGCTTGCTGGGAGGTCAACTGTAGAATTGATTGCATCTTCTAAATTAGCTAAATACTGTTTTTGTGCATCAAACCCAGTAGAAGGATCCATTATCTCAGATTTAACTTGCGCTTGAGATCCCAGCAAACACCACACGTAAGTACGAATAGAATCATTTACTCGTTCTATTCCCGCCTTTGTCAGTCCTTCAGAAGTATCAAGAATAAAAGTAGACCAAGCGTTTTTATGTTTTTGTTGAATAGATCCCAGATGAACGGTCGTACCTGAAGAAAAAGACGTGTAAGGAGGATTCCAATCATAGTTATACTTTCTGTGCACACCCCAATAATAAAGTGTACCCAAACCATGATTACGATCTAACTTTTGCCTAAAGTCTGTATTCAAGTTAATGTTAAACTCATTACAAATCCGTTCAAAGGCCTTCAAGTCAATTCTGTTGTTGAACGGATTAAAAGTAGAATCATTCGGTAATGGAGCATGTAGTTCAGACAAAATACGCTTGAAAGTATAATAGAAATGAAATCTATAAACTGCTTTTACCATGACTCCAGGATGATTTAAGTGATCAGCGAAAGAAACACCACACCCTGTTGTTGCACAGAACACAGCAAAGTTTAACTGGTTTTGATAAAACTGCATTGGATGACTAAACCATGCCTTTGCGATGTTATCATGTTTAACACTAGGATTTAAATAATGGTTTAATGGATTACTGACCTTAACTTCAAAAGAATCAACTCCCACTGCAACAACTATTGAATCAACAGCTATAGTTTTAGGGTTATATGATCCAACTGCATATTTAGCGTCTTTGTTATATTTAAAAGCATTCATTTATATATTCGCAATAAAAATGTTTATTTATATAACTGATCAAGACGAGCCAATACTTTTACAACGCCCTATTGAAAATCATGGTTCTCTAAAAGTAGCGCTCCATGAAATTTATTACAAAGTTAAATGGATTAACATAAGCGAATCCTTAAAGAACAATTGGATAAAAAAAATTGATAGCGTAGGGTCAATAAGCAAACTGACTATACCAGACGGTTATTACGGTTTTTGTTCATTAAAAGAGATTTTAAACGACTTCGACATTACTTTAAAACTTAATGAGGGAAATTTAAAAGTGAAGATGACGTTTAGGGAACAAAAAGGTGTAGTATTTGAATTTGCTAATGAATTGGCTAAACTATTAGGTTTTAGATTAGACAGGTTCCATGTCACTGATAATGCACTGCAAAGTAATGCATTTACAGCTGTAAAATCACTTAATCTCGGAATACATTCTTTATTATACTTTCATTTAGATATCCTGAGTACAGATGACAACTTATTTGATAACCAGCCGTCTACTGTGTTAAGAGTTCTTCCAACAGCAAAAGCGGCATACTGTGATTACGAAATTATTACATTCACTAACTTACAGTTTAAAGAATTAGTTTGTGGGGTTCACCATTCACTAAAAATAAGAATAACTGACGAAAAAGGAAAAGAAGTTCAGTGCGACAGCCTGAATGCTTTATTAGAAATAAAATAATTTAGTATAAAACAATGTCACGCGGACCAGATCAACCGGTTATGCTTGACCCTGTTAGATGCGCAACTTTAGAATTGAAGGACCTAGCAGACACAGAAGACTTTGATTTAAATGGGGAGATAGGAGCGCTGTATGGTTTTGAGTACACAAACAACGGCTATTATAAACGAGCAGAAATAAGTGATAAAAAGGTTCCTAAACTAGAGCAACTGCGTAATGTAGTAGCTGACAATGTTGGCCAGTTTGAATATAAAGTTGTTAGGAAAAGGGATAACAAATGGCATTTAATTCCATTCATTGATTGGGAAATAAAGTTTGAATTTTTAAGCCCGTTTACATTCTTTGATAATAACAAACACTTTCGCAAATCATTTAACTCAGGACCGTTACATGTCAGTCTGATTCCCCAAAACAACAGCAGAAGAGAAATAGCAATCAAACCTTATAAAAAGAGACAGTACATACTGCATAGAAAAAAGACAGTGACAAAAGATTCGGCCACGCAATTAGAGTTCATTCCTAAAATGGCTTTAGCAGACGAATTTACTATGATATTTGAACTTTCTGTTAGAGCAGACAACCCTGATTCCCTACCTGTTGGTGTTAGCGACAACCTAATGAAAGGGATTCTTATTTCTTGGCAAAACTTGGATGTTGAATCAGTGAGATGTACTATCGTTATTCAAAACCGCGGTGAAGAAATTAAGGCAGTGTCGACCAGCGATAAAGTTATATTGAGTGTTGATCCAGACAATCTTAAAGAATTAACGTACATTAATGTTACTAATTTAGATCTCATTGGGTTTTATTACACTGAAAGCATTTTGCCTGATGATCTTCTTAAAATGATAGCAAGTGCAAATTAAATGTTAAATTTTTTTTTTTAAATATAAAAAGATGTCCGTTACAGTTTATCCAAAAATACCGAAAGAAAATACTGACAAAGAAAAGACTGATGGTGGTGATGATCCTGAAATCAGAAAGTTCAGATTGTCTACCATTACAGAAATACAAAGAGAATTGGAAAAAGACCTCACTAACTATAACAGAACCAAACGAAGGTACTCTTGTTTGTTTAATACAGCAACATACTTAAATACTGGATTTGGGAGTCTAGGCACTTTAACAGCAGGAAGCTCTGTAGGGTTGTTAGCAACAGGGGCTGGATCAGTAGTAGCTTTGCCTCTAGGTTGTGTATCGTTGGCGCTGGGGTTGTTTTCAATGACAACGTCCGCTTTCAACAAAAAAATAAAAGTCAAACTTCAAAAGCATACAGCCATGGTTCAATTAATAATGGCAAAACTTAGTTCATTTCGATTAATTATCAGTAAAGCTTTGCAAGACTCTCAAATTTCGGATGAGGAGTTCAATAGACTGCAAGCAGACTACAACGACTACAAAATGCAAAAGTTCGAACTACAAAAAAAGTCAAGAGCAAGTTTTTCACAACCGCAAGACATAGAAGCAATAAAAAAAGAATGTGAAAAAAAAATAAACGACACATTAAAATCTGTTCTAGGGAAATAACAATAAGAACTCCAAAGGGTGCTTATTCAATTCAATATGATTACAAGTTTCGAAAGTCTACTGACTATGACACTTAGTTCTCCAGTGTCCAATTGAATACGAAAACTCAGGTGATTTAAACACACGCTTTGTATTGTTTGAGTCGAGTGATTTTTTATTTACAACTGTTGTGTTTATTTCGTGTAACTTAGACTGTATTTTTATGTTGTCATGATAAAACGTCTTGGAGTCAAACAGTGCTTCTTTATAGTTATCGTGTGTCATGACCATTTGAACAACCGGTCTAGAAATTCCTTTTGCTTTTTTAATTACGCTAGTTTGGCTGGCAATTGAATACATCTTTGCTCTCAGACCAACGTACTCTTTGATTATAGTTCCATTCAGTTCATCCTTCATCTTACCGATTACCTTTTTATTTACGGATGAATGTAATGAAGATTCACTTGGGTAGTCAGAGGTGTCATACCAGGAGACAACACCTTTTGCTGAATCTGTCTCTAAATCTTTGTAGAAGTCTTCAGTCGGAATGTCTAGAATAAATGAGTCCGTATCTGTATAAAGTACTCTGGAGTCTGGATAGAGTGGTTTAAAGTAGTCGTAAAGAAATTCTAGCATCAATAACTTAGACAATTCAAGAACAGCAAACCCAATGAAGACTGGTTTATCTAGCTTCACATTAATTTTTTTCATCATTATCCCGTAAAGGTTGTCATGGAACTTTTTGAAGTCTTGATAATTAGGTTTTGAAGTTAATTTGATTGCTTTGTTTTCTTGTGTTACTAATCTAACGTCTTTGCGTTTGTGCGGGTTTTCCATTGTCTTTCCAAAACAACTGTTGTTCATTAGTTTAAAGAAGTCTTTTTCTGAGGCGTCGGTAGCTTGTGTTCTAAGATTAGTGTTCTTCATTATATATGGTTCCATGAACTTCCTCTGAGTGAACGAAATGATTCTATGAACTGCTGTTAGTCTTAATCCGTGACGTAAATAAAATTGTAGTAATCTATAATGACAGACGTATTTTTTTTTGGAGTGTAGATTAGGCACAAGTTTAGGGAGGTCATTCCCCACTTGAAGTCTTTCAACTGCTAACGGGTAGTCATTGTGCAGGTCATGGAGTTCGTCCGGATAATCTAAGTCGACTTCTAAAATAAATCCTGTTTCGTAAGAATCTGATAATTTCAAAAGCCATTGCAAAAACTCTGCGATATTAAAATTAAAAGGAGCTGTAAACATTTTAAAGTTACGTAATGGAAGTGACTGGCACATCGCCCAACCATAGAGATTGTTTGCATCTAAATACATGATATAATTTGATGGTTTAGAAGGATCGTAGTCGTCTAAGTATTTGTTGTTAGCCTTGCAGTAACCGTGTGAAGCCATAGAGATTCCCCCGCGTAGTCCGTCTTCAATCATCTGGAGAGTTGGTAGATCGGAGAGTAAGTCAATCTGTATTTTGGTAAATCTTAAGAAAGCATCCCAACTCATACCAGGAGCAGTGATATAATTAGCAGGGTCTAGACTGTAATGTTTTATACACGTTTTTCTGTAGTTCTCGAATACATCTGCAAGCAAACAAACGTCAGCCATTAAATAGGCGTCGTGGTAGTCTCCCATGGTCTGGCATTTTAACTTAATCCACGCTGACTGAGCATGGTTGTAGTCAGAGTCGCTTATATCTTTTCCTTTTAAACTAGAGTAGAATGCACCTTTGGGTGGTAATTTTAAATCGTCGAACCGCTCCCAACTACTCATGTACTCATAAGGGTATACTCCTTTTCGAACAAGTGCTGGATCAAAGTATTTTTCTGTTATAGTGCATTTGGATAGTGACTGACCTAAAGACTCTAGTGATCCCATCAGATGTTGTAATGAATCGTAAAAAGACAATTGACCTAATGTAAATGTCATGTACTTTTCTGAAGACTGAGCTATACAACTGACGGTTCTAAATTCATCAGTAACTGCTTGTAGAATTAAATGAGAGTCATATCCACGTAGATTGTGAAAGAATATAGGCAGTTTCCAAGTCTTTGGTTCAAACTTTAACTGCAAATTACAGGAGTTGTGTGCTGCTCCTCTGAATTTTCCACTAATGTGATCATGGTCTCGTACTTTATAGATGTCTGGACAGTCAGGGGAGTCTTCCACAAACCCTTTTCTGCAAATCCAACATTCAGTAGCTGATTCAAATTGAATTAAATCTTCAGGTGTCATGATTAAATCTAATAAATTTAGTTGGTTAGATAGTTCATTTCGTAGTTTCATCATTCTCATTAAAAAGATTTTTGCAGCATCGGGTCCTCTATAAAGTTCAGGTTCAAAATGTATCCCATCTGATCTAAGAACAATAAATGCGAATGAACAGATTTGATGATTATTCAATAAAACAGTTTTAGGAAGATTTTTAGGAGCTGGTCCTTGATAGGGTACAATGATTGACTCGAAATCAGCATAAACAACATAAGGACTTAATTGCAGTTTCTTCCAGTTTTTAAAGAACACCTTACTTCCTTCTTTCGGAGTAATAAGTTCAGTATTACAGTCAATGGATGAATTACAATGTTTTCTATGTTCAACCGCTGCTTGAATACTTGGCATTCTTAGTAAACATCTTCGACAGAATTCTTGTTTTTCTTTGTGATTTGTAGTATAGTTTATAAGTCTGCTCATTGTTCTGATTAAAGTGTAGTGTGTTTTTGTTCCGTCTGTTACTAAGAGAAGATCAATATGTTTTTTATCAGGATCACCAATCATAGGAGAGTTCTTTGAAACTCGGATTGGTTTAAGGTTTTCTTCTACAGACCATGTGTAGATGTTAATTGAAATTGGTTTATTCTGTTCTTCAAATTGATCAACTTCGCTTAGGCTTACAGGGAAGTCGATTCCATCAAAGTTTAATTCATTTATGTAAGGTTGATAGTTAATTACTCTTTCTGCGTTCTTTTTGATATAATGAAGTTTAGCTAAAACACACCACATAAAACATTTATCATCAGTATTTTTTATGTTTAATACTGCACGCTTTAAAACAAGTTCTTTAGGTAAAGGAATAAAGGAGTTTCCTACGATTGGAGCATATTTACTCTCCTTCATTTTAATTTCTAATACCCCGCCTTCTGACCAACCAGATCCTCTTAGTTTTGCCTCTTCTGATACGTTAATGAACTGGGTGATTAAATTGTCTGCCCAGGTTTCTGTAAAATCATTATATGAAAGAACTACTTGCTGTTTAGTAGAGACCCATACTTGAAGCTGCTCACCTTGGACTGTTTCATAATCTACGTACACTGCTAACATTACTTTAACTGGTGGTTCTATAGCTAGTTTTTCAGGTATTTGCGAAATAGCATGTTTTACACTTTTTAGTACATTTTTTGGATCAATAACTTCTAAATCCGTTTCTTTAAAAACTTTGTCTAAGTGCTCAATTATTTCATCAAGTGCCATTGTCATGTTGAGTTCCTTTTTCTAACTCAAATTATTTTGTTTAATTAAAAATAATTAATTTTGTTTCACCTAAAGTAGTGGCTTTTTTTTTTTTGATTTGGCAGAATAAAGGGGAGACGAATTTTTACTTTTTTTACCCCTTAAAGTAGCGTTTTTTGTATCTAAAAGTAGAAGATTTTCCTCTTGAGCCAGAATCCCCCTTTAGCTGTTAAATCACGTTGTTTTTCGTGAGTAAAAACGATTGAATCACACTGTTTTTGTGGATAAAAAACGCAAGAAAATGGCTTAAATCATACCTTTTTGGGGGGTTAAAAAGCATAAGAAAAAGTAGTGTTTTTTAGCCGTTTTTTAATAAACGGAGGAGTGAAACCGAAACCGAAACCGAAACTGAGCCAGAAGCCCCCTTCACTCACTCCACTGCACGCCTTTCACACTGGCTTGCTAAGCAGGTTACATAGTAGAGAGTTCACTGTTATCAGCGGAGCGCTGGGCACACACGTCCGTCTCGCTTGAAAGCCTAGCTCACTCCTTCTGCTTCTCACACTTAGGGTAAAGGTTCAATATACCCAAATTCTTAATAGTTATGTGTGTGTGTGCGTGTGCGTGTGCGTGTGCGTGTGTGTGTGTGTGTGTGTGTGTGTGTGTGTGTGTGTGTGTGCGTGCGTGCGTGTTGCGTGTGCGTGCGTGTGTGCGTGTGTGTGTGTGTGCGTGTATGTGCGTGTGTGTGTGTGTGTGTGTGTGCGTGCGCGCGCGGCGTGCGTGCATGCGTGCGTGCGCGCGCGCATATGACAGTGTGTACGTGCGCCAAGGACTACCGTAGTGACGTAGCAGGTGGCCTGGCTCGGCTAGATGTAGCGTACTCGCATGTGCGCGAGCACGTGTGTGCAGGTGTGCCTACGTGCATTTTGTTTATGCGCGCGCTTGTGTGTGTCAAGGGGTTGATTATGCTGTTGAGAAATGGAGGTTCCACCAGGTTGTTAAAACATTTTTTAAATGATAAATATAGCTGAACAATAGGCTTTTTGGTAACACACTCCGCGTAATGTGCAGAGACGAGATATATTTTTTTTGTGCGTGTGCGTGCGTGTGCATAGCCACTCACTCACTCACAGACAGACACATACACTGCACACACACACACTTCGACAAGACGTAAGAAAGCTTTATCAAGCTTATTCCTTTATTGTTAATAAAGATCATTTTGACTTGACTTGACTTGACACACACACACACACACACGCACGCACACACGCACACGCACGCGCGCGCACGCACACACACACACACACACACACACACACACACACACACACACACACACACACACACACACACACCACATACACACACACACACATACACACACACACACATACACACACACACACACACACACACACACACAGACACACAGACAGACAGACAGACACACAGACACACACGCACACGCACACACAGCCTCCCCCACTCCATCTGCCTGAGCTGCGGGCTGGGGAGGACAACGACTCTTTCCTTGACCACTTCGATCTGATGGCCAATGCCTACAGGCTTACTGGTGAACTGAAACTTCTCCATCTGTTGGGGAACCTCACTGGGAGAGCTAGAGAGGCAAGTCTGAATCTCAAAGCCGATACATACAAGGACTTGTGTGCACTTGGGAGGCAGGGTCACCCAGAATTTTGAGAAACATCGTTTTTTGGATATATGACATCATGATGTGTCATTTTCTTCAGAAAGCATTCCTTTTTCATGTCCTATGCATCATTTTGCTCAGAATGGCTTAGTTTTCCATATATTTGCCTGTAAAGAGGGTAGGGGTGCCCGTTCAGAAGCTCAAAATGGCGTTGAAAATACTGAAATTTACTTTTCCTCACTGTCCAGTGTTCCCAGTAAATAATAACCGCTCCCTCCGTTAGTGCGGTACAATTAGCTACTCCCTACTTCTGTTCAAACAAAATGGCGTCGCTCGAAGCATGTGGGCCAGGTTTTCATTGAACTTTTGAGCATTTTATCGTGTGTATTGCTGCATATTGCTAAACATGCCCAGTGATCGTAAGTATGGGCCTTCAAAGCCCAAGAAACGCAAATTTGGTGGAAATCAGTACACAAATAAACCAAAACCGAGTGGAAATAGTGGTGAGACTAGTGGTAATTTCAACAACAGTCTCGCTTCTCCTTTGTTGCCTAGTACTTCTAGTTCGAATGATGACACTGCCACGCCCACTCGATCACAACAAAAACTGCATGACATATACAAAGTGATATTTGACTGTAGTGATGGCAGTGATTCTGATGGGACTGAACCAGATGGTGATAGTGATGGTGAAGAAGACTGTGTAGCAGAGAATGTGGAATTAGATAAACCTTTCAAAAACTTCTCGTCAAGTGTCTGAGTGGGTACACTCAAAATCAAAATGAATCCCTCAACAGCATGATATGGAAGTACTGCCCAAAACACAAAAATCATGGACTGGAGACTGCAGAAACTGCTGTGGGTGTGGCAGTATCAATCTTCAATGATGGGTGTAGCAGCCTGATGGCTATTTTGAGGAAGATGGACATTTCACCGAAAAAGTTATGTCGCCAGTACTGTGAAGAGGCTGATGTGGAACGCATCAAAAATGCTCAGCGACAGGCCCACCTGGCTTCAAAGCAGATCTGTCAGGCTAGAAGGCGGAGAAGATTTGGTGCTGATGAACAGCAAGCACAAAGAGAAGGTCAACCCTACCAGGCTGGGGGGCATTGACTCTGTTCATCAGATTTTTAGGTACGATTTTCATATACGAAAAGTTACGTGAAAAACGCCATTGCATGTACTGTCTTCCACTTATTTTCAAAAGTAACTGACCGATTTGTGTAAAATTATGCACAGATACTCCTAATCATATGTCCTCTAGTATGAAGCAAAATCTTATGCCTAAGTCTATTATTAACAGAGTTATGTGGTTGTGTAAGTTCTATTTCCAGCTAAATTTCAGTCCGATTTTGATCATACAATGATAGCCAAACCTGAAGTTCTTGAACAATGACTGTGCTTCATACTATAGCCCTCTCTATATATTGTATATATGCAAAGTGTTGTAGCTCCACCTTTTGTTATTTTTTTTTGGTGAGTTTCACACTGTAGGGTATTTTTCACTATAATTATCGCGACTACACATTTTTTAGTTATTTAATCTTTTTAGTATCTTACTTATTCTTTAAAGACAATTCATTAATACCACATTAAAGTACAGCATTTACTCTCTCTTTTCACCAAATTTCACACCTGTACATGGAATAGTTTTCCGTCACAATTTTGAACAATTTTGGTACGATAATCTGGGCGACCCTGCCTCCTTAATTAAGAGCCGTTTCCATCTAACTGCCGAGACCTACCACCACCAGTTTCGGCACATGAAGAAGGAGAGCAGTGAGAGCTTCGTGCTGTTTGGGCATCGTGTGAAGAGGACCCTGGCGAACTGGGAAAAACAGTCTGGATTGCCCTTGAGGGACTTGATCTTAGTAGAGAAGCTTATCAACACAGTGTCGCCCGAGCTGGCATTAAGGATAATAGAGGGGAAGCCCAAGTCCTTCGAGGAAGCCACACAGATCGCCCAAAACTTCGCAGAGGCAAAGAGATATTATCGGCAATCAGCATACGATGTGCCATGGGGACCTGCAACTGGTGGAGAACAAGTTGCAATTGCGGAGATAGCAGGGACAGAGTTGTGCCTCATTTTTCTGTCTCGGGTTGGAAGGCAGCTAGTGGATACTGTGCGAGATACAGGAGCTACCTTCACTTTCGTGGACCGTTCACTGATCCCGGAGGGATCTCGTAAGGGACCTTATAACAGATGTTATGACACATTTTGTCGCCGATCACATTTTGTCGCCGGCGACAAAATGTGACGTACTACAAGTCACATTTTGTCGCCAAAAATCACATTTTGTCGCCGGCGTCAAAATGTGACAAAATGCACACCTCCGGAAGGGTCCGTAAAAGCCACAAAATGTGCCTTGTAGGAAATCACATTTTGTCGTCACAACTCTTGGCTTTTGTTAGTTTGTCAACGTGTTTGGAGTGTTATAGTCTCCCACCCGCCCCCACCCACACCACCCCCCACTTTCCTATAAGCACCAACACATACTCTCTCATTATCTCTCACCACTCAGTGTTTCTCTCTGTTTCTCTCTCTCTCTCTCTCTCTCTCTCTCTCTCTCTCTCTCTCTCTCTCTCTCTCTCTCTCTCTCTCTCTCTCTCTCTCTCTCTCTCTCTCTCTCTCTCTCTCTCTCTCTCTCTCTCTGCACGCAAACAAGCATGCGCGTTCACTTAGACCCCCCCTCCCACACACACTCATATACACACACACACAAATTAAACAATTTTTGATGTGGTTGACCAGTGGTCAGTGTTACTGACCAGTGGTCATTTTGGCCTATTTTGACTGTTTGACTGCAAATTAGTGCATTAGGAGTTCAAATGAACAAATTTTGATGTGGTTGACCAGTGGTCAGTGTCACTTGATGTGGTTGACCAGTGGTCACTTTGGCCTATTTTCACTGTTTGACTGCAAATTAGTGTATTAGTTCAAATGAACAATATTTTTATGTTGTTGATCAGTGGTCAGTGACACTGAGCAGTGGTCATTTTTGTCTATTTTCACTATTTGATCGCAATTTAGTGTATTAGGAGTTCAAATGAACAATTTTTGATGTGGTTGACCAGTGGTCAGTGTCATTTGATGTGGTTGACCGGTAGTCAGTGTCACTGACCAGTGGTCACTTTGGCCTATTTTCACTGTTTGACTGCAAATTAGTGTATTAGGAGTTCAAATGAACAATTTTTTATGTTGTTGACCAGTGGTCAGTGACACTGAGCAGTGGTCATTTTGGCCTATTTTCACTATTTGATCGCAAATTAGTGTATTAGGAGTTCAAATGAACAATTTTTGATGTGGTTGACCAGTGGTCAGTGTCACTGACCAGTTGTCATTTTGCCCTATTTTCACTCTTTGATCGCAAATGAGTGTATTAAGAGTTCAAATGAACAAGGTTTGATGTGATTGACCAGTCGTCAGTAGTGGTTAGTGACACTGACCACTGGTCAACCACATCAAACCTTGTTCATTTGAACTCCTAATACACTAATTTGCGATCAAAGAGTGAAAATAGGTCAAAGTGGGTCAGTGACATTGACCACTGGTGAACCACATCAACATTTGTTCATTTGAACTCCTAATGTCCTAATACACTAATTTGCAAACAGTGAAAATAGGCCAGCCAAAACGACCACTGGTCAGTGACAGCAGCAGTGTTGAGTGGCATTCCACAAGGTAGCTTCCTAGGCCTCATTCTGTTCACAATTTTCATTACTGATTTACCGGATCAAGTAGAAAGCATATGTAAAATGTTTGCGGGCGATACCAAAATATACAATACTTCAAAAAATTATAAAACAATTCAACAAACTAATAAACTGGACAGAGAAATGGAATTTGTATTTTAATGATAGTAAATGTAAGGTGATGCATTTAGGAAAGAATAATCCAAGTTGCAATTATAAAATCTCACATGGTACCGACAAACATATTCTAAAAACTTGCAAAGAGGAAAAGGATCTTAATTGGAGTCATCTTTGACTCTGGATTAACATTTGATAACCACATTAACACGGCTATTGGTAAAGGCAACAAAATGCTGGACCTAATTAGTAGTTTTATTGGGTTAGATAATATAGTATTTTTAAAA
>CM065685.1:61913846-61931346 GCA_017654935.2 Phymorhynchus buccinoides
ACTGTTAAAAAATAGACGTTGGAATAGACTGCACCCACTTCCTGATATGGCTTGGTGTGCGTAGGTTACTCACTGGGTCATTCATAGACTACAGAAATACAAATGCGCCTAAAAGCCCCTATGGGCATAGACACGCGCATACACACAAGCGCGCGCGCATACACACACGCAAACGCACATATATACGGCTATCCATTCCATCAATTCATCAAAATCTATTAATTTTATAGCAAACTTTGTAAAACTACAATTACATACATATTATGCATATATATGTTACAGTACATTTACAAAACCAAGACATTTGCAAATTTCCAAAACTTTTCAGGGAATTTGCAAATTTCCAAAACTTTTCAGGGAATTTGCAAATTTCCTAACATTTTCAAGAAATTTGCAAATTTCCTGATTTGGAGGTCCAGAAAATTTGCAATATATACATATACATTACAATATTATACATATTCATATACAAACTCATAGCCTATAATGCCTTGAAGTTTCCACCCCACCCCTCCCCTCTCTTTCTCTCTCTCTCTTTCTTTCTCACTCCCCTTAAGTTTTTTTTTCAAAATGAGAACAAATATATAACGAGAGACGTAGCTTTGTTTGTTTATTATGCCCTTTGTCTAAGAGAAGAATCGATGTAATTTTGTTAGTTGTTTTGAGTTGTCATCAAGATGGTTTCATCATTTTGATGTCGTGCTGTTTATTGTACATGTCCCCATATGGATAGGCCGGAGGCCGTACATTAAAAATACAGTGTTCAAGTGCACACTCTCTCTCTCTCTCTCTCTCTCTCTCTCTCTCTCTCTCTCTCTCTCTCTCTCTCTCTCTCTCTCTCTCTCTCTCTCTCTCTCTCTCTCTCTCTCTCTCTCTCTCTCCTCTCCCTCTCTCTCTCTCTCTCTCTCTCTCTCTCTCTCTCTCTCTCTCTCTCTCTCTCTCTCTCTCTCTCTCTCTCTCTCTCTCTCTGTAATATACGTGAAGTGCTTGTTGCACAAGCCTACCCCACAATAGCTGCAGCAAGTCCGACATGTATAATCAGGATGTTCCTCGTGGCACTCGGTTAAACAGTTCCTTTTTTCTAATGTCTTCAGTGGGTCTCCCTGCCCTGTGGACATGGCGTTAGCTAGTCACAAAGCCATCACATCACTGGACACTTCATCATCATCATCATCATCATCATCATAGTCATCGTCATCATCATCATCATAGTCATCGTCACCATCATCATCATCATCATCATAGTCATCGTCATCATCAGCATCATCATCATAGTCATCATCAGCATCAGCATCACCGTCATCGTCATCGTCATCGTCATCATCATCATCATCATCATCACCATCATCACCATCATCGTCATCACTAGAGCTGACGGTACGAAGCAGTAATACCGAAAACCCCCGGTTTGAGTTGAAAACGGTACGGCATACGTACTGATACCTACCGCGGGCAGGTAAGGGAGATAAACATTGGTAGCCAAGGTATGATTGATGAGTGACACAGTAAACAGAAAATCCGAGTTTCTTTGCATGACTTATCGGTCCAAAACCAATGAAACGCATGTAATGAAATTTGATCTTTTTGTTTTATAGTCATTGCAGACATCCTCACAGTGTATTAATATGATTTGTTTGAGCCAAATTTGTTTTCTGTTCTTTAGGTTTTGATTGAGCAGTATATGTTGGGTTATGCTAAAAATTTGTTTACAGAAAAAGTTCACACACTAGATGTGTCTGTTCTTGATCATGTCAATCTGTTGACTTTATTAAGCCTACTCGAAAGGTTAAGATCAGATATTAATAACATTCATAGACAATAATGTTCTGTAGAAGGAAGAGATGTTACCACGACTGTCCTGTTTCTGGCTTTGCTCCGTCAGTCCCCCGGCCCTCGCGTTCCTGGAAAGTGCACGCATAAAGAGAGAACAATAAACCGCGGGAGAAAGGTTTCCCACTCACTCACTGCTAGACCTTATGGTCTGAATGCTAACTCCTTCGGGTGAGACAACAAAGACTGAAGTCACGTGTGCTCGTGCACATCATGCACGTGGCAACAAAGAAAGTATCAGATGATCAACATTTAGCCCTCCTCCCTTCGCCTTCAGTCGCGCACACGCACACGCACACGCACACGCGCGCACACACACACACACACACGCACACACACACACACACACACACACACACACACACACACACACACACACACACACACACACACACACACACACACACGTACCCACATGCACGCGCACGCATGCTCGCACGCACACACACACACAAAACCATACCATACCATACCACACCATACCATTCCATACTAAACCATACCATATTATACCACACCATACCATGCCATACCATACCATGCCATGCCATACCATACCACACCATACCATGCCATACCATACTATACCATACCATACCATACCATGCCATATCATACCATACCATACTGTACCATACCATACCATACCATACCATGTCATACCATACCATACTGTACCATACTGTACCATACCATGCCATATCATACCATACCATACTGTACCATACCATACCATGCCATATCATACCATACCATACTGTACCATACCATACCATACCATGTCATACCATGCCATACTGTACCATACCATACCATGCCATATCATACCATACCATACTGTGCCATACTGTACCATTGTGATGAAAGGCATCACATTGATAAAATATAATGTTCACTGGAACATAATTTGTATAGCTTTACTTTGTGTTAAAGGCTCCGAACTGAAAGCGCTGCATCATTGTGTACGGATTTCGTGCATTTAGTTTTTCTCGTGCAGCACATGCATATTTTCAGCTGGAGTTGAATACACATTTTTTCCTTCGCCGGTCTGTCCTCTTTTCTAATTCACTTTGCTTTCTACCTTCGTACTGGCTGTCGAAGCTTGGTCAGTCTGATTTGCTCTGCTGCCCTAGTGCAGAGGTAAGAGAAAGATAGCCTTAAGCGTTTACAGATTTTAAACATTTGACTTCGTAAAGAGAAAAGATTTGTCATTTACTTTCCACTTAATTTGCAGATTGGAATCTTGTAATCTGTTTTCATTCTTTGTGAGGAATTGTTAAATGATGTTGTAAATATAAATCTTTTGTTGGTACCGATTTTTGGCAACTTTAATTCAACTGTAATTGGTAAATTATGGTTTCGTTTTCTTGTATGTTAAAGTATTATTTTGAAATTACCATTTCAAAATTCGGACAGCTTTCCGAAAACCATTGAGTTATTTAGAAATGTGGTTTTCTTATGTTGAGACATAACTATAACTACATAGGTGTCGGGAACTTTAAATGTATACTTTTGGTTGTTCACCATTATCGTAAAGTTAATTAATTACGATAAGTAAAGTTGCTTAATAGTGAACGAATGGAGTGTGCATGGAATAAAACTATTAGTGTCGATGTACAGGGCACGCACGCATTAACATGCACACACAAACACAGACATGAGACTTATGCTAGTTTATTGTTTTCATCCTAAGAGCACCCAGTCTGTGCGCCCAAGAGAAGGCTGCCAGGGTGACTGGAGGCGCCCACGAGCTGGTGTTGGAGCGGCCTGAGAAGAGGCGCTGGTGTTGGAGCGGCCTGAGAAGAGGAGGCATTCTGCCGAGTCAAATGCCCGGAACAAACGAGCGAGACGAGGTCGTCGGCTCAAATCAAGAACCTAGCGTGCAAATTGCTCTGCGAAAGAACTGAGTATTTTTTTGGGTGTTTGTGCAGTGTTGTGCGTGTTGCCCTTAGGTTTTTGCTGCTGTTACTATTCTTTGATATATGTATGATTGTGTGAGTGATTGAGTGTAAATAAATTGTTGTTAATATTTCAAATTGGCTTTGTTTATAATGTTTGTGGAGAGACTGAATAACGCGAGAGCATGTACTTCTGAATGAATTAATAACAAACTATTAGTGTCGATGTCTGTCTAGCCTGTCTGTCTGTCAGTTGGATTCTCTGTCTGTCTAGTCTGTCTGTCAGTTGGTTTCTTTGCCTGTCTGCCGTCTGTCTGTTTGTTTAGACTGTCTCCCTGTCGGTCTAGTCTGTCTTTTCGTCTGTCAGTTGGTTTCTCTGTCAACAAACCTGTCAGCCAGTCTATCAATCTGTCTTTACAAAACTAACAAACTCCTCATTATCTCTCATAGAATGACATACTAAGTTAGTTACACTTGATTGATTATTTTGATTTGATTTAAACAGATCAGTTAATATTTGGCTAAAACATTCCACTGGTGTTTTCCCCCCCTAAGCTTGTCTTTTATCACAACGCAACGCACAGATTTGTTTACTCTTTGCTGTCTTTTGCTGGAATGGCAGCTAAGGTAAATTCATGAAGTAAACGTCAGCGGTCACATGATTCACAGAGCGTTCTGATTGGCTTAAGTCAATCACCTGATGCACTTGTCGTCGCGCCACACAGAAAACATGCTATGTCACGTCTAACGAAATGGATACTCAGTGTTTTGTACTCGACTGAGCATGCTTATTACTGATATATGATCTTTTAATTGTATGTGTTGTCTGTTTGACTGTCTCTTTTCTCAGTGTGTGCGCGCTAATCACATATAATAAAGGTCTTAGAGAACGTTAGAATACTCAATCTGGATCGGGAACAAAAATAACCTCCTACAAAGTGCGTGTAATGTTGTTGAATCAAAAGAAGAAAAAGAAAAAATTAAACAAAAGCTAAGAAAAGAGAAATTCTGTAAACTAGTATTAAAAACAGATTTTCCTAGTCAGTACGAATGTTTGTGAAGAAAATCAGCACGTGTAGAATATTTTATGAGAATTTCCTTCTTTTTTCCCCCATTAAAAACCAATTAAATCACGCTGTTTTCGGGAGTAAAAACAATTGAATCGCACTGTTTTCGAGGATAAAAAACGCAAAAAAATGATTAAATCACACCTTTTTGGGGGCTTAAAAAACAAGACGAAAGGCGTGATTTTAGACGGTTTTTTAATAAATGGAGGAGTGAAACCGAAACCGAAACCGATACTGAGCCAGAACCGGTATTCATACGTTCTCTCTCTGTACCATACTGTACCATACCGTACCATACCATATACCATACCATACTGTACCATACTGTACCATACCATATCATACCATACTGTACCATACCGTACCATACCATATCATACTGTACCATACTGTACCATACTGTACCATACCATATCATACCATATCAAACCATACCATACTGTACCATACCATATCATGCCATATACCATACCATACCATACCATACTGTACCGTACCATATTATACCATACCATACCAGTCTGGCAGTTTGGTGTGGTGTGCATTTTGCTACCCGTGTTGGCTGACTGAGTCGCACTCATGATTTCGGTACACGCATGAATGTCTATTCTGTGTGTTTGTGTGGGTGTGCTGCGCGCGCGCGCGCGCGCGCGTGTGTGTGCGTGTGCGTGTGCGTGCGCGCGCGCGCGCGCGCGCGCGCGCATGTACGTGTGCGCGCGCACGTGTGAAGTATCGGATTTGTATTTAATATTATATTGAATGTTTTGTGTTTATTACCAACCGTGATCGTAGAGAGCGGATTGGTAATGTTTTCACTCGTGTCTGAGGTGGTGTTTGTATGTTTGTATACATCCTCTCTAGCGTTTGAACGGATGGACTTAGGGTGCTCAAAGTTTGCATGTGGGTAGGTAGTAGTAAGATCTAGGCCAAGTTCGATAAGTGAAGGTTATGGGTCAAAGGTCAAGGTCACTGGAGCCGAATAACGCTGCCGCGCGGTTGGTGATTTAGCGTCTTAACACTCTAGTTATTATTGTTATTGTTGTCTAAAGTTAACTTTGTAAGCGCTCTGAGCTCTTTGGAGAAAGAGTGCAACAAATATCCATTATTATTATTATTATTACTAGCGCAACGCCGAGTACCGGTAACGCCTAGTAACGGTAACGCCTAGTAACGGTAACGTCAAGTACTGGTAACGCTGAGTACAGCCAATTTGAAGCGATTCGGTTAAGAAACGGCGGAGTTATAAGGCCCCGTTTCCCGTTGGCACTGCTCTGGGAGTGACGCGCTCTCTCGATTCTGTTGCAATTTGCTGCGAGGCTTCGCCCCTGCCTCAGCAAGCCTGACAGCAAATTTGAAGCAACTCGGTTACAAAACGGCGGAGTTATTTGTGAAAAAGTGAAGCGGCGTATATCGGCGCGGCGCGCGCGGCGCGGCGCGGCGTGGCGTGGCGTGGCGTGGCGTGGCGCGGCGTGGCGTGGCGTGGCACGGCACGGCACGGCACGCCACGGTACGGTATGGTACGGTATGTGCCGCGCCGCACCGCACCGCACCGCACCGCACCGCACCGCACCGTACCGTACCGTACCGTACCGTACCGTACCGTACCGTACCGTACCACACCACACCATACCATACCATACCACACCATACCATACCACACCACACCGTACCGTACCGTACCGTACCACACCATACCATGCCATACCATATCATACCACACCATATCATACCATACCATACCATACCATACCATACCGTACCATACCGTACCACGCCGTACCGTACCTTACCGTACCGTACCGTACCGTACCGTACCGTACCACACCACACCGTACCACACCGTACCATACCATACCATACCATACCATACCATACCATACCATACCATACCATACCATACCATGCCACCACACATGCCACACCATACCCACACCGTACCGTACCGTACCATACCATACCATACCATGCCATACCATGCCATACCATATCATACCACACCATACCATACCATACCATACCATACCATACCATAATACATCATTCTTCCCCTCAACTTCAGTTCTCTGTATATTCCAGAATAATCTCCCTGATTACATAAAACAACTACACACTACTCACAAAAAGTTAAGGATCACTATGAGAAAACAGGTGCGCAATAAACTCCGTTCGCTCCTGTTATTTATTTCTCAGTTAAGCCAAATTGTTATGAATTCTTGTTCAGCTGTAAGTGGGCGATGTTGTGTTAGTGGAAACATTGCACGTGATTCTCTATTACTGAGCTTGGCAGCAAAAGAAAAAGCGGAAACTTGCGAAAAAGGACCTTGTTTTGGATCGTTCTGCATGAACACATTGCACAAGCCAGATGGAAAAACCATTATGCACGTGCAAGCACTGCTGTTTATGTGTGAGATGCTGTCTCTTGCTTGGCTTTATAAGAAGACATACCACCAGTATTAGGCCTGATTTGACAATGCCTCCACGACGAAAATTGAGCGAGTTGGATAGGGGACGAGCTGTTGCATGGTTCCAAGATGGTGTTCCCAAGCGAGAAGTGGCCAGGCGACTTCAGGTGTCCATCTCGGTCATTGTCAGACTGATTCAACGCTTCACAGCCACTGGGAGGGTCCATGAAAGACGCAGATCTGGTCGACCGAAGAAGACAACTCCACGTGAAGATCGTCTCATTGAACGACAAGCCCTGCAGACAAGAACAGCCTCTTCCAGCATCATTCGAAGGCAGCTGAGGGTGGCTACTAACATCAACATCAGCCAGCAGACCATACGGAACCGCCTTCATGGGTTTAACCTCCGTTCTCGTCGCCCAGCTGTACGGCCACGCTTAACTCCAGCCCATAGGGCAGCACGCCGCGCCTTCTGCAGACGTCACGTGAGGTGGACACGTCAGCAATGGTCCCAGGTCCTGTTCAGTGATGAATCACGCTTCACCCTGAACCACAACGACGGCCGACTGAGGGTCTGGAGGCGCCCAGGGGAACGCTTTATTGACGCCACTGTCCAAGAAAAGGTGGCCTTTGGTGGAGGTTCTGTAATGGTCTGGGGGGCCTTCAGCCTTCACCACAGAACACCCTTGTATCATGTACAGGGTAACCTGACTGGCCTCCGATACCGGGATGAGATCCTTCGACCGCTGGCTGTGCCTACACTGCAGCAGATGGGACCGCCGGCTGTCTACCAGGATGACAACGCTCGCCCCCACAGGGCAAGGGTGGTCAACGACTTCCTGCAGCAGTCTGGAGTCAACACAATGGAGTGGCCAGCATGCAGTCCCGATCTCAACCCGATTGAGAACCTCTGGGATGAGCTGGATCGCAAAGTGAGGAGCAACCACCCCCCTCCCAGGGATGCCCAGCACCTCTACCAGATGCTGCAGGCTGAGTGGCAGGCGCTTCCACAGAGGATCTTCACCACCCTGGTCAACTCCATGAGGACTCGCTGCGTCGAGTGCCAGAACAGCCATGGCGGATACACGCATTACTGAACTTTTGGGAGCATCAGAATGCCCTGTCTTGTGATTTCAATGACTTTGGGAAATCAAATTTCGATACGTACCCACTTTGATCAAATGTACAGACCAAACGATTGCTCGAAATTGAAGGCAATTGTGTATCGTTATCACTAAAGCATTGAATTAAATGTTGGCCAAAATTCAACGCATTGGCTTTCTTATTTGGAAAGTTATGAATTAGTTTGCAAGTGATCCTTAACTTTTTGTGGATAGCTTAGATTCTCTCAGTGTCCTAAAGCGCTCCCTTAGTAGCACAGACAGTATGATTCATACCTATTATTATTTACAGACAGATCATCCGAAATAATCATTTGCAAACTGAGACTAGAAATGAGTGATCTACATGACGATCTCTACAAACGGCACATTTCTAACCACTCTGCATGTACTTGTGACTCTCTTACAGAGAACGCAAATCATTTTCTCCCAAACTGTCCCCTTTATGAACAAGCTCGTATCCAGACAATACAGTTATTACCTGAAAATGTAAAAGCAGATGCTACAGTGTTATTGTTTGGCAGTCAAAGCAAAAACCAAATAGAAAATACGCAAATACACTTTACAGTTTATACATTAATTCAGCTATCAAAGAGGCTTGATATTGATTAATTGCTTCCCTGTGATTAACTTACAGTACTTTTGACTCATATGTGTTTACGTGGATTTGTGACCCTGGCTGAAAATATGTTGTGAACATATGCGTTAAATTATCAGTTGTCTTGATGCAGTGTCGTAAGCGGTTTTGTACTTTTTGGAATTAATTGTTTTTTGTTTTCTTTTTTTGCCCCCCTTCAAATTCAAATTCTATGTTACAGTTTTGTGAGATTTATCCATTACTTTTGTTGTTGTTATCGTTGTTGCTTGTTCGTGTTGTGTATATTCATTCACTTGTTATATTCTCTGAATGTTCCCTTTTTGCTTGTCATTTCATTATTATTATTATTCCGGTAATGTCCACCTGCCGTAATCGGCAATTATTGACATGTACTGGGGTTCAAAGAATGTATGCTGCGCGGGAAAAACAAAAACAAAAGCTAGATAGATACGAGGGCATGCAAGGCTGGGCACCCCTGGCTAGTCCGAGAACACCCAAACCCACACGAAAAACAAAAAGACTGTTCTAGTGTCTTATTACTTTTGGCAGCCACTATTGTGTAGCATATCTGTGTTTGAGTGCCTTGTTTAAGCTTTAAGCTTGTGCTCATTTGCATTTGTTGATGTTGCAGCCATATTGATGTTCAATACAACTACTTAAACCATCCATACCATACCATACCATACCATACCATACCATACCATATTATGACATACCATACCATACCATACTATACTATGCCATACCATACCATACTATGCCATACCATACCGTGCCATACCATACCATATCATACAATGCATTACCATGCCATACGATACCATACCACACCATATCATACCTTACCATACTATACCATACCATACCATTCCATACTATGCCATACAATACCATACCATACCATACCACACTATACCATACAACACCATGCCATGCCATACCATACCATACCATATCATATGCTATGCCATACCATACCATACCATGCCATACCATTCCACACCATGCCACGCCGTGCCATACCATACCATACATGCCATATCATACTACTACTACTAATACTAATTCTGGACATTTATAAATCACTCTACTCCCTTTGCAGGGAGCTCGGAGCGCTGTACATTAACATTGAGATAAACACTAAATATGCCTACACGCACAAAACAAAACCCATCACATGCCATATCCTGCCATACCATACCATACCATACCATACCATACCATACCATACCATACCATACCATACCTTACTATACCATACCATGCCATACCACACCACATCATACCACACCACACACACCATACCATACCACACCATACCATACCACACCATACCATACCATATCACACCACACCATACCATACCATACCATACCATACCATACCATACCATACCATACCATACCATACCATACCATACCATACCATACCACACCATACCATACCATACCATACCCATACCATACCATACCACACCATACCATACCACACCATACCATACCATACCATACCATACCACACCACACCATACTATACCACATCACATCACACCACACCACACACATACCACATCACACCATACCATACCATACTATAACCATGCCATACCATAGCCATACCACATCACACCACACCATACCATACCATACCATACCACACCATACCATACTATAACCATACCATACCATACCATAACCATACCACATCACACCACACCATACCATACCATACTTTATCATACCATAGCACGCTCAGCTGGATTAATATTGGCAATCCTTCACTAAGTTAAATAAGAAAAGAAAGAATTAAGTAGCTTCCAAACTAACCAGATATAATCAATATTCAGATATAGTTAGTATTTTTTGTAAAACCAGATAAAATCCCTATTTGTAAAACCAGATATAGTCAATATTTGTAAAACCAGATAAAGTCAATATTTGTAAAACCAGATGAAGTCAATATTTGTAAATCCAGATGAAGTCAATATTTGTAAAGCCAGATATAGTCAATATTTGTAAAACCAGATATAGTCAATATTTGTAAAACCAGATAAAGTCAATATTTATAAACCCAGAAATAGTCAATATTTGTAAAACCAGATAATTATAGTCAATATTTGTATGACCAGATATAAGCTATCCACAAAAAGTTAAGGATCACTTGCAAACTAATTCATAACTTTCCAAATAAGAACAAATAAGAAAGCCAATGCGTTGAATTTTGGCCAACATTTAATTCAATGCTTTAGTGATAACGATACACAATTGCCTTCAATTTCGAGCAATCGTTTGGTCTGTACATTTGATCAAAGTGGGTACGTATCGAAATTTGATTTCCCAAAGTCATTGAAATCACAAGACAGGGCATTCTGATGCTCCCAAAAGTTCAGTAATGCGTGTATCCGCCATGGCTGTTCTGGCACTCGACGCAGCGAGTCCTCAAATATTTATAAACCCAGAAATAGTCAATATTTGTAAAACCAGATAATTATAGTCAATATTTGTATGACCAGATATAAGCTATCCACAAAAAGTTAAGGATCACTTGCAAACTAATTCATAACTTTCCAAATAAGAACAAATAAGAAAGCCAATGCGTTGAATTTTGGCCAACATTTAATTCAATGCTTTAGTGATAACGATACACAATTGCCTTCAATTTCGAGCAATCGTTTGGTCTGTACATTTGATCAAAGTGGGTACGTATCGAAATTTGATTTCCCAAAGTCATTGAAATCACAAGACAGGGCATTCTGATGCTCCCAAAAGTTCAGTAATGCGTGTATCCGCCATGGCTGTTCTGGCACTCGACGCAGCGAGTCCTCATGGAGTTGACCAGGGTGGTGAAGATCCTCTGTGGAAGCGCCTGCCACTCAGCCTGCAGCATCTGGTAGAGGTGCTGGGCATCCCTGGGAGGGGGGTGGTTGCTCCTCACTTTGCGATCCAGCTCATCCCAGAGGTTCTCAATCAGGTTGAGGTCGGGACTGCATGCTGGCCACTCCATTCTGTTGACTCCAGACTGCTGCAGGAAGTCGTTGACCACCCTTGCCCTGTGGGGGCGAGCGTTGTCATCCTGGTAGACAGCCGGCGGTCCCATCTGCTGCAGTGTAGGCACAGCCAGCGGTCGAAGGATCTCATCCCGGTATCGGAGGCCAGTCAGGTTACCCTGTACAAGATACAAGGGTGTTCTGTGGTGAAGGCTGAAGGCCCCCCAGACCATTACAGAACCTCCACCAAAGGCCACCTTTTCTTGGACAGTGGCGTCAATAAAGCGTTCCCCTGGGCGCCTCCAGACCCTCAGTCGGCCGTCGTTGTGGTTCAGGGTGAAGCGTGATTCATCACTGAACAGGACCTGGGACCATTGCTGACGTGTCCACCTCACGTGACGTCTGCAGAAGGCGCGGCGTGCTGCCCTATGGGCTGGAGTTAAGCGTGGCCGTACAGCTGGGCGACGAGAACGGAGGTTAAACCCATGAAGGCGGTTCCGTATGGTCTGCTGGCTGATGTTGATGTTAGTAGCCACCCTCAGCTGCCTTCGAATGATGCTGGAAGAGGCTGTTCTTGTCTGCAGGGCTTGTCGTTCAATGAGACGATCTTCACGTGGAGTTGTCTTCTTCGGTCGACCAGATCTGCGTCTTTCATGGACCCTCCCAGTGGCTGTGAAGCGTTGAATCAGTCTGACAATGACCGAGATGGACACCTGAAGTCGCCTGGCCACTTCTCGCTTGGGAACACCATCTTGGAACCATGCAACAGCTCGTCCCCTATCCAACTCGCTCAATTTTCGTCGTGGAGGCATTGTCAAATCAGGCCTAATACTGGTGGTATGTCTTCTTATAAAGCCAAGCAAGAGACAGCATCTCACACATAAACAGCAGTGCTTGCACGTGCATAATGGTTTTTCCATCTGGCTTGTGCAATGTGTTCATGCAGAACGATCCAAAACAAGGTCCTTTTTCGCAAGTTTCCGCTTTTTCTTTTGCTGCCAAGCTCAGTAATAGAGAATCACGTGCAATGTTTCCACTAACACAACATCGCCCACTTACAGCTGAACAAGAATTCATAACAATTTGGCTTGACTGAGAAAAAAATAACAGGAGCGAACGGAGTTTATTGCGCACCTGTTTTCTCATAGTGATCCTTAACTTTTTGTGAGTAGTGTAGTTAATATTTTGTAAAACCAGATATAGTCAATATTTGCATGACCAGATATAGTCAATATTTGTAAAAAACAGATAGTCAATATTTGTATGACCAGATAAAGTCAATATTTGTATGACCAGATATAGTCAATATTTGTAAAAAAAGAGATATAGTCAATATTTGTATGACCAGATAAAGTCAATATTTGTATGACCAGATATAGTTAATATTTTGTAAAACCAGATATAGTCAATATTTGCATGACCAGATATAGTCAATATTTGTAAAAAACAGATAGTCAATATTTGTATGACCAGATATAGTCAATATTTGTATGACCAGATAAAGTCAATATTTGTAAAGCCAGATATAGTCAATATTTGTAAAGCGCGTCATTAATTATGGTAATAACTGTATCACCCCCTACCTGGAATCTCCTGAATCCTGTTCCTGGAGCGAGTCGCCTCCCTTTTCACCCAGACCTCTGCGCGTCATCGCTCTTCCCCAGCCCTCACTGATGTCCTGCAGAATGTAAAGCCTTGCTTAGTCTTCCTGGCTTACAATTTGTTACTTTTCATTTAAAGCAGTATTTGATCTTTATTTGAAGCATAAAGTCTTCATTTAAAACCTTTTGTTTTAGGGAACATTTTCATACTACACATGGTTCGGTTTTTCGCTTGTAGCTTCAAAACTCTTCGCATTGGGAACTTAAAACTTGGCTGTTACATACACAAGAGATCTGCCCTTGCAGTGACAGCAAACATATGTCGCGATCGCTATTGGTTTCTATGGTAGCGTGAGTTTAAAAACGAGTCATTTAAAAAAAAAATCTGTAACAAGTTTGGTGCATCAGCGTTTCTCCCATAGAGTGATTTTGTGATTTGTGCGATATGGTACTCAACACATGTTAGAAGGAAGCATACAGAATAAGCAATAACTCACAATAAGATTAAGATTAAGATTAAAATTATAGCCCCGTCGACAACAAAGGCCATATCAGGGCTGTCACCACGTTAAATCTTACCACGTAACTCACAATAAGGTCATTTCTTAACAGAAGAGAAGATATAGTTACATTATTCGCTTTGTTACGTTATGCAGCGAACGCTGAGTGTTTTGGAACTTGGGAGACCTTTGGCATAGCCGCAGGAGGGGGTAGCTGTGCAGGAAGGTGGTCACCAACTCCAAGCATCAAGTGTCAGTCATTGTTTAGCTGTGACAGCAGTTCCCACACAGCCACACCTTCCTGTATCCACAACAGGGGGTGGCTCAGTAGGAAGGCGGTCACCAACTTCAGGTTTCAAGTGTCAGTCATTGTTTAGCTGTGACAGCGGTTCCCACACAGCCACACCTTCCTGCAGCCATAACAAGGGGTGGCTCAGTAGGAAGGTGGTCACCAACTTCAAGCATCAAGTGTCAGTCATTGTTTAGCAGTGACAGCAGTTCCCGCACAGCCACACCTTCCTGCAGCCATAACAGGGGTTGGCTGTGCAGGAAGGTGGTCACCAACTCCAGGTATCAAGTGTCGGTCATTATTAAGCTGTGCCAGCAGTTCCCGCACAGCCACACCTTCCTGCAGCCATACCAGGGCTCTTCCTAGACCCAAAAGGCTCAACGCTTGCTGCACAGCCATCGTGACTCAGCAATTCTTTGCAATTCTTTGCATTATCTCTTTTGCTTAGAAAGGATGTTTTTGTAAGTTGTCCTCATTTGTTAAGCTTCCTGCTAACATGTGCTGAGTATCATTTCACTCAATCAACATTGTGGGAAAATGTCAAAGCACTGAAGTCGTTACAATGTTTTGGATTTGGGCGTCTTTTAAAACCCACGTTACCATAGCAACCAATGGTAACCGCAAGCACTTTTAAGAACATTTAAGACAATTTTCGAAAGAGAATGATATATTTCAAACATTGATTTATATTGCTTTCATACTTTACCATAACAAACTAACAAGCTTCACACATCATGCTTTACTATTGCAAACTAACACCAACATCACACACACACACACACACACACACACACACACACACGCACGCACACGCACACACACACACACACACACACACACACACACACACACACACAGATGTGTGCGCTTAACATCGTGATATAGAACTAGAACGTTAAGACGCTAGATCACCAGCCGCGAGGCAGTATTATCAGCTGCAGTGCTTCGTCTCTTAGCTGATAACGAACCTTTAAGATAACACAATGTGAATACAGCCCAAATGCACGGCAGCATTTTCGGCTCCTTTCGACCTCGACCTGTGACCTATGACCTTGATTTTCGAACTTGGTCTAGATATCCTTAGTACCTATCAGCAAGCAAAATGTGAGTGTCTTAGGTACATGCGTTCAAACGTTATCGTGCCAGGTGCTCGGCAGCATGTTTGGCTCCAGTGACCTTGACCTTTGACCTATGACCTTCATTTTGGAATTTGGCCGAAATATTCGTAGTACCTATCCGCATGCAAAATTGAAGCGTTCTTGGTCCCTCCCCCGTCATTGCGGCTCCACTCTCTTTCTCTTCTCTCTCTTGCCTTTAGGTCTTTTTTTGCTGTATACCATTTATGTCATACGTTTGTGTTCGCTTTGTATTGGATTTTTGTTTGAATGTGTTATGAGTGCTAACGTGTGTGTGCGCTTTGATTTGATTTCTATCCAGAATAAGCGCCGTATAAATACCGTATGCTGTTGTTGTTGTCCCTCCGTTCAATCGTTATCGTGCCAGGTGCTCGGCAGCATTTTCGGCGACCTTGACCTTTGATCTATGACCTTTATTTTTGAACATGGCCTAGATATCGTTAGTACCTATAGATCCGCATGCGAAATTTGAGTGTCCTAGGTCCCTCCATTATTGTGCCAGGTGTTCAGCAGCATTTTCGGCTCCAGGGACCTTGACCGTTGACCGATGACCTTCAGTTTCGCACTTGGCCTAGATGTTCGTAGTACCTATTGGCATGCAAAAGTTGGGCGTCCTAGGTCCCTTCGTTCAAACTTTATCGTGTTCACATAGTCAGCCAGGAACAACCAGAACTCTCTGAAAACATTACCAGCTTCGCTCTCTTCGTTCACGGCTGGTAAATATGATCGATGACTTGTAGGATATAATAATAATAATAATAATAATAATTGATAGCATTTCTATAGCGCCTTTCTATAATTATTTTACACTCAAGGCGCTTCCATTCACTGATACACCCGCAGTCACACAAAACATTACTACCCAATCATTCACCCAGGTACAAGATCAAGAAGGAAACATTTACAAACCGAATGAGCTTTGAAAGCTATCAGCCCACTGACCTCTTTTCCATCAGAGGCCAGACACAAGGCAGCCATGACAGCAGCCAGGGTCATTAGCATCATGGGAAACCTCAGAACGTGCCCCATCTTCACCAGTTAGTCTTGGAATATACAGTCTTGCAGAGCTGAATTGGAAACCAACACGTTTGATTCGACACGAACAAACAGAGCTTCAGATTGTGTTCAAACTTAATGGGTCGTATGACCCCCGCTTACAGAAAACGAGGGGTGAATTTCCAAAATAATGTGCCACTAATGTGCCACTGTAGTATTGTACTTAGGATTTTATTGCAGATTCCATGGGAATTTTAGGATTTTTAGGATACTTAGGATTTTATTGGTGTGAGTGTGTTGGGGGAGGGGGGGGGGGGCAAGAAGGGACGACATGATGAAACAGAAGGGAAGAGGAGCTTATGGGGATGGAGATGGTGAGACCAGCTGTAGGTAATGAGGATAAGTACCTAACTAACCACATGCTGTGATGACAGAGGGGGGAGGGGGGGGGGCAAGAAGGGACGACATGATGAAACAAGAAGGGAAGAGGAGCTTATGGGGATGGAGATGGTGAGACCAGCTGTAGGTAATGAGGATAAGTACCTAACTAACCACATGCTGTGATGACAGAGGGGGGAGGGGGGGGGGGGCAAGAAGGGACGACATGATGAAACAGAAGGGAAGAGGAGCTTATGGGGATGGAGATGGTGAGACCAGCTGTAGGTAATGAGGATAAGTACCTAACTAACCACATGCTGTGATGAAAGAGGGGCTGTAGTATATGGTCAAGCAGAGACATAGTTGGGTCAAAGGTGAGGGAGAGGATGGTGATGGATGAAAAACGAAAGGAATGGAGGTTCTAGAGGGGGGTGGGGGTGGGGGTGAGAAGGACAGAAAGGGGAGGAGTCAGAGGGAAGGGAAAAGATAGTAAAGGAGCCTGTTCCAGTCTGAAATCCAGCAAGCATAGCCTTGTGCATTTCTAACTAATGTCTAACTGAATAGTCACTTTTTGCTCCACTGGCTTTTATCATTGATTGACAATAGCCTGGAGTTGTTTGTTTTTGCTTTGTTTTGTTTTCTTCTTACTTATCTTAGTGAGAGCCGATAATTGATTTTCTATAGCTTCGTAAACTTTG
>CM065685.1:61932992-61940492 GCA_017654935.2 Phymorhynchus buccinoides
CTTTCATCTAGTTCGTTCCCAATTCACATCTCGGGACAAACAATCGAGGAATCCAGTTCACACAAGGCTCTAGGTATAACGATTGATAACAAATTATCTTGGTCAGAACACATAGACATATTAAGTAAGAAGGTATCGCAAAGAATATTTCAACTATCAAAAATAAAACATTTCCTCAATCTCAATGCCAGGAAGCAGTTCTATTATGCACATATAAATTCACTTATCAGCTATTCCTCTACTTTGTGGGATTCAGCAAGTGCAAATGTTCTAAAACCTCTCGTTAGACTGCATAAACGAGCTGTTAAATTGGTGCTGCTCAAATCAACTTCTCTTACGAACAATGATTACAAAACAATAGGTATATTACCTTTTAAATTACAGTTGGAGCATAACAAAGCAAGGATGATGCACAAAATCATGACCGGAAATGCTCCTCAATCTTTAATTGACCGCTTCTCGATAAACAGTTACAGGCAGTCAAACAAACTACTAATTCCAACCCCAAGATTAGACTTATTTAAAACCAGTTTAATATACAGTGGTGGATCTTACTGGAATAATTTGCCAGCCACCTTAAAAGCGACCAAACGCCCAGCATCCTTCAACAAACTAATGAAGAACTACCTAATGAACAAACTCCACTGACAATGAACAATGAAAACTCTCTCTCTCTCTCTCTCTCTCTCTCTCTCTCTCTCTCTCTCTCTCTCTCTCTCAAAATTTCATCAGGTACATAACATTAGCAAACCATGACTTATTGTATGTTTTACCCAACAGTTTAAAAAAAAAAAAAAAAAAAAAAAAAGCATTAAGTCATTGCTGCCGACTCCGATGGACTAACATAAATAAATATTGAACGTATTGAACTGTTATTTATCATGATGCCTACATGTGTTTACTTGTTAACTCATGAATATTTTGCGCATCTAACATTACCTTGTTTTGATCTGTCATGTATAAAGGTATGCATGTTAAAATTGGCTATGTTAAACACAATTAAGTTTGATTTAATAATGTGTATGTGTTTTATTCTATTTTTTTGCATTTTACAGACAAGTGTGTAATGTTGGCTTAGGCTTGATTTTCTCATGATATATATAAAAATATTAGTGTCGTTTTTTATATTTGTTAAAAATTAAGATGATATGTAGGATTTATTTTGCTGTTGACATGTGCACATGCTTACTTTTAAATTTGTTTTGTTAGTTGAGTGTATATTTGAAACTTGAGTGCATAAGGTAGGATTAGGTTTGATTTTATCGAGTGTGCATGCTAATTTACAAATTTGTGCATGCTAAAAATAAATAAATAATTACTTATATAAAGTAAGATTAAGTTTGATGATGTTATGGATATGTATTTACTATACTTTTTATAACGTGTGTGTGTGTGCTTACTTTTAAGTTTATTTTTTAGTTGAATATGCGAAGTAGGCCTACAAGTAACTAGGCTCGACTTTGTCATGTATCGGTGTTTATCGGCTGTGTTTATAATGTTATGATTGTTAAAGATGAGTGTGTTAGATATGCTTCTCTCTCTCTCACTCAGTCTATCTATCTCTGTCTCTGTCTGTCTGTCTGTCTGTCTCTCTCTCTCTCTCTCTCTCTCTCTCTCTCTCTCTCTCTCTCTCTCTCTCTCTCTCTCTCTCTCTCTCTCTCTCTCTCTCTCTCTCTCTCTCTCTCTCTCTCTCTCTCTCTCTCTCTCTGTGCGCATGCATGCGCGCGCGTGTATGTGTGTGTGTGCGCGCGCGCGAGTGTGTGCTTAGTGTCATAAAATAATTATTTAGAATACACTTTTTTTTTTTTTTTTTTTTTTTTTTTTTTTTTCTTCTTTAGGTTTATATTGTTTTATTTTGTTTAGTGTGATTTAGCCAGAATGTTTATATTTATGTAACGAAAAGTGTCTCTTTGATATATTGTATTGGGGATCCTGTATAATGAGAGAGAGAGGGAAAGAGAGAGAGAGAGAGGGGGGAGAGAGGGGGGGGGAGAGGGGGGAGGGAGAGAGGGAGAGGAAGAGAGAGAGGGAGAGGAAGAGAGAGGGAGAAAGGGAGAAAGGGGGAGGGAGAGAGAGAGAGAGGGGGGAGGGGGGAGAGAGAGAGAGAGAGAGAGAGGGAGAGAGAGAGAGAGAGAGAGAGAGAGAGAGAGAGAGAGAGAGAGAGAGAGAGAGAGAGAGAGAGAGAGAGAGTATGGGCCGTGTGTACGCACGTATTAATTGGTGCATTCCTTCCGGTTACTTGTTTACATTTGTATTAGTTTTTGTGAGTGTGGTGTGTAATGAGAGAGTGACAGTGCTTGGTGAACGAGGGTGGATGTCTTTGTGAGTGAAAATCATGTTATTTCGTTACTTTATTTCTTTGTATTCAAATGTTGGTGGTATGACTTTCTTGCTGATTTTAATTAATGTTTTCCATCTTTCATTGTTGCTTTTGTAACGTGCAACGAGCATACTACTATATGGAGTTTTAGCACTATATGAATTATTATTATTTTGATTATTATTATTATTATTATTATTATTATTATTATTATTATTGCTACTATTATTATTATAGGATTGGGTTTCATCTTGTTATGCATAAGTGTTTACTCCAAAATGCGTGCATGTTAAAGATGAGTATGTAGAATAGGATTTGGTTTTATTCTGTCATGTGTATGTGCTTACATTTAAGCTTGATGTATTTTTAAGATTAGTATGTAAAATGGGCTTAGGCTTGATTTTATTATGTGTATCGGCTTTAAATTTAAAATGTGTACATGTTACGAGTATGTAAAATAAGGATTAGTTTTAATTTTGTGATGAGTTAAGTTTTACTTATGTGCGTGTTAAAGATGAGGACTAGAAAGTAGGTTCAGGCTTGATTTCGTTATGAGCAGTATTTACTTTTTAATATGTGTATTCGCTTGCAAATAATATGACTAGGTTTGCTTTTGTTATGAGTGTGTGTTTACTTTTTAATATGTTCATGCTAAAAATGAATAATGGAATGTAGGAATAGGTTTCATGTTGCCATGGGTACATGTATTTACATTTTTAATTGTGCATGCTAAGATGAGTAGGTAAAGTAATACTATGTTTGACTTATTATATGCATGGGTTTCTTCAAATAAGTACATTTTAATGATGAAGTATGATTGAGGTCTTTTTTATGTTTGTGCACTTCCCTATTTTGAATGTTTAAAGATGAGTGTGAAAAGTAGGATTGGGTTTTATTTTCCCGTGCGTATGCGCTTACTTCACACATTTTGAATGTTAATAATTAGTATAATAATAATAGGTTTGATTTTGTTATTGATGTGTTACAATATAGGGATGTGTTTTTTTGCATGCTTTATATTACTTTGTATGTGTTTATTTTCGTTTTTCATTTTCTACTTTTAAATATGTATTTTGTCCAGAGGGCTGGATGTAAAAAAGCATGTTATTGCTTACTCTATTACCCTCTATAAATAAAAGTCAATCAATCAATCAATCAATCAACTTTTTCATTTATTTGCTCGTTCGTTCTTTTGTACACTCCTTCCTTCTTTCTTTCCTTCCGATTTGTTCATTTACTGCACCACAGAAGATTCTCTGGTCAAGTCAATGTCTTTGGTTTCAGCACTTTTTATCTCTTCGAACATGTAGGCCCTAGCTGACCCCCCCCCCCCCTCTCTCTCTCTCTCTCTCTCTCTCTCTCTCTCTCTCTCTCTCTCTCTCTCTCTCTCTCTCTCTCTCTCTCTCTCTCATATTCCCATCTTATCTCTTTTTTCTTCTTCTTTAAAGTGGTACTATTCTGAAAAAATGTCGTTGTCTCAGAATTGTTTCCCCTTTTTCGTACTTAATTTAAGCCATAAATGTTCTTGCTTGATGTTTGGCATGAATGTGTGAGTGAGAGAGGGCACGGTGCAAAGAAGCTATTGTAGCTTATCCTTTTTACCCTCAATAAAACATTCATAGTACTATTTCAATAAAACATTCGTATTTCGCATTTCGTATTTCTCTCTCTGTGCAGTGTGCCCTCCTGTGAGAAGACTAATAATAAATAAGGTGACAGTGCATGGGGAAAAACAGACATAATCGAATATTGGCTTACATTGAGATTTCATTTTTACGTGGTGGAGCAAAGATAGCTTGTTAATACACAAAACACCAAACTGAGTTACCTTGTCTAGTTTTTATTTCATAATTATTTGAAATTTGGCATTGGAAATAGATCATTTGCAGAAACTGGGCATAGAAGATACACATTTGTCTCTTTGTTTCTATTGACTTGATTTAGAAAACAATCAAATAAAGAAAGAAATCATTCAAAATTGTCTTTCATGTTGTGGATACTGGTAGAATACATACAAATAGACATAAATATGACCTAATCAAAAAAATGATATTTTAGGGGTTGTTGACTATTTTTGGCTCTTGCTCAAAACCTTCTGAGCGACTTATGTAGGTTTTCTCCATGCACCGTCACCTTGTTTAAAATGCGCTCCTGTATGAGTCCTGACCATCTGTCACGTGACCACAAGCGATTGTACACGCGTGTCTCAGGTATGCTATAGAGAATGGGCATTGTTCCCTCACACATTATAATGTACAAAAAAAGGGCTAAGTGTTGATTTTGTCCTCTAACATACCCCGTCTTAAAGGTGCACACTGACGGATGAGTTTTTGTAAGAAACACGTCGAGATCACCAGGAAAACACCCTTTACAGATATTTCAACACTCAGTTTGCTCTGGTTTCCGAGATATCAAACAGTCAAATCGGCGATTTTTCCTGGAAGTCAAATTCTTTCACCCAAAGAGAAGGCGTTTGTCGTCTCTTTTCTAATGGCCGCCAAATCGTTTGCACGAAATTTTCGCAATACAAGCCTTTTTTTTTAAATTTAAATTTATACAGTATCTAAAGGAGTTTCGCTGACAATAAAGGAAATATCTGCTTTTTTTATTTTTACTGCACTACAATAAAAGAAAACGCTTTAACTACAATGAGTGACCTCCACCCACCCCATCCAAAATGGCTACTCTCTCCGGCATCTCCGCCAAGAAAGAATTGAAATTTTGACGGTTTAATTTCTAGGAAACCAGAGCAAAGTGAGTGTTCTGATACTTGAAAAGGCCGTCTTTCTGGTGATTTCGACGTGTTTCTTGCAAAAAAAACCTCATCCGTCAGGGTGCACCTTTAAACTTTAGTATCAATTAATTAAATCACCAATCTTGGACGTGAACTAAATAGCCATTCTGTTTAACAAATGTAAATTTTCACAAGGGTTTATGCGATTTCCCTTTACACACATGTTGCATACATTGTCCTGAGCAAGGACAGCGAGGGAAACACCATCTACACGACGGAGGGTAGATGCAGTGGTCATTTAAAGTCCGGCAGATTTCAGATCTAATTACCTTTGACGCTTTTATGGTTTCTTACCGTAGCTGCTTCACTCCTCCCCGGCGACGTCATTGCACGCGCCTATAATGACGCACAAGTACTGCATTTTGTGTCTTATAAAAAATGTATGGTTGCTGGCTTATGTCAAAACTGTAGGTGTCTGAATTTATTTTGTTACAAAGTTTACTGAATGTGTACAGTTTTCTTCAGTTTTATTAGGATTCTACCCTTTAGGTAGAACACTATTGCATTTGTAAGGGTTTTTTCCCCTCCTTTTTCTGCCCCTTTTTTTGGTCCGATTTGGCTGAGATTTTCAGGAAAGTTGCGGGGCATTAAGTGATTGCCAAATTAGTAATATTAAATCATTTTGCCAAAAATTCTGCGAAATATGGCCAAAAAACTGCAAAATCTCACACATTCAATCTTCATTAACTCAAAAACGACTGAACAGATTTCGTTCATATTTTCAGACTTTGCTCTAAAGTTGATTTGCAACATTTATGGTAGATTACTGAACCGAAAGTATGAACCGGAAGTGCCCCAGCTATGGTCAGACAGCTTTTATTTGGTTAACAGACTAGCCAAAACCAGAAGTGACGTCACAAAACTAACTATTGGATTTTGTAGCCCTTACTCTGGCCCAGGTCTGAATGGAGTTTGTTGATGATAATTTTATGTTAAATAGTTTGGAAGTTTTCCAGTTTATGTAAATTGGGTTGCGTCACTTTAATTTATTTCCATGTATGATTTTTTTTTCATGGAATCTCGCTGAAATTTGCACGAACATTAAAGGATGCTATACTTATGCTAAATTGTCATTATAAAACCAATTGGGCAAAATGTTGCCGAAATCCATGTTATAGTGAGGAAAATGTGATATTAGGAAGTTATCATAATTTCTGAAAATCATAAATCGTATTATGCTTGGATATATAACTTGTTTGATAATATTGTTTGACATACCCAAGACATTTGTCATTTTTCTTATGCTTTTTACAATTTTCAAACAATCAAACTATGATATTTCTAGTACTTGATGTTTTTAAGATTGAAAGTGTCTGCTTTCATTTACAATTACGTCTGTGGCACACTATGCCTAAAAATATATTTTGAGCTGCATTTCAAGCTTTGTTAACAAACAGGTTTAAAAAAAGAATGGATGTGCGTGTCTATATTACACTGCCGTGAATAGATACAATAACACAAGCTATCCTTATTGCAAAAGGCCCTATCTTAAGGCAATTCACAGTTGAGCTTGTGGTGATGTCTGCAAGGAAGACGTCTTGATATGCTTAACCTGATGTAGCATGAAGAATAAATTGGAACTACTGGCATGCCTGACATCAATTGTTTATGTTCATAACATGGTGCCTATTCCATGCAACTCCCTTTCAAAGTGCATAAGGAAGAGCCTCCCTAACAGAATCACTCACCAAGTAAATATTTTCTCTCGTCTACAACATTATCCTGCCCTTTGTTTCCTTCTGAAATATATATTCGCTACAGTCGTGCATCAAGCCTCAGTGAGATAAGATTGAATGGTAACACGGAAGGAGATGGGTATAATGCTACTTGTTTGCCATTAGTTATGCATGTAAAGCGAAACTTAAGCTGATCGAATGAAACATGTTCATACAACGTGTATGTTTGAAAGATAGTCTCTGGTCCTTCACTATCTGACCCCAACTCCAAGGGTGAACTCCTCTCACTGCATGTCCATTAGCCTATTAAACAGGTTTGGCAACAATGGTGGAACGATATTGGTGGATTTCTGTTCTTTACATTAGACTATTGGTTCTCTGTATTTCTCTGTCTCTCACTATCTGTGTCTGTCTCTGGCTCTCTCTCTCTCACATTTTGTAAAAATAGGCTTCACCTAATCTTCACCCTTGAAAATAGTTTCATGTTCAGTGTTCTCTATGTCTCTTTCTCTGTGTGTCTCTCTCTCTGTCTCTCTCTCTCTCTGTGTTTTTGCTTCCCCCCCCCCTCTCTCTCTCGCTCGCTCTTTGTGTGTCTGTCTGCCTCTGTTTCGCTCCCCCCCTATCTCTCTCTCTCTCTCTCTCTCTCTCTCTCTCTCTCTCTCTCTCTCTCTCTCTCTCTCTCTCTCTCTCTCTCTCTCTCTCTCTCTCTC